>CAJZBX010000979.1:0-492333 GCA_914767735.1 Anoplius nigerrimus
AGCGTGTATAAGTACAAGTCGGCCGAAACACTTTCCATAATTTGCCGAAATATATTGCAATTGGTATGTATTCCTTACCGTTTCCTCGATTTTCTTTAATCGCCTGTAACTTTCGAAACACCGATCGAAACCTATGACAATCATACATTTTCTTGAAGCTCTCGACGCGTACCTTAAGTTAGGATGATCAGCGAAAGCCCATCTTTAAAAGAAAATTGTTTCAGTTGTAGTGGTAGACCAAGGCTCTTCTTCGATAAATCAAGCCTTTGGTTTTTTGGCCGTAACTTCGAAAATAATGCACTTAGAAAGCTCTGTCTGCGATTTTTGCGATCCTCGTTCCATCCTCTTTAAGCGTGTGTAAGTACAAGTCGGCCGAAACTCTCTCCATTATTTGCCGAAATATATTGCAATGGGTATGTATTCTTTACCGTTTCCTCGATTTTCTTTAATCGCCTGTAACTTTCGAAACACCGATCGAAACCTATGATAATCCTACATTTTCTTGAAGCTCTCGACGCGTACCTTAAGATAGGACTATCAGCGAAAGCCCATCTTAAAAAAAATTCTTTCAGTTGTAGTGGTCGACCAATGCTCTTCCTCGATTAATCAAGTCTTTGGTCTTTTGGCTACAACTTCGAAAATAATGCACGTAGAAAGCTCTGCCTGCGATTTTTGTGATCCTCTTTCCATCCTCTTTGAGTTTGTATAAGTACAAGTCGGCCGAAACACTTTCCATAATTTGCCGAAATAAATTGCAAGGGGTATGTATTCCTTACCGTTTCCTCGATTTTCTATAATTGCCTGTAATTTCCAAACACCGATCGAAGTCTATGTTAATCATACATTTTCTTGAAGCTGTCGACGCGTACCTTGAGATAGGAATATCAGCGAAAGCCCATCTTAAAAAAAAATTGTTTCAGTTGTAGTGGTCGACCAAGGCTCTTCCTCGATTAATCAAGCCTTTGGTTTTTTGGCTACAACTTCGAAAATAATGCACTTAGAAAGCTCTGCCTGCGATTTTTGTGATCCTTTTTCCATCCACTTTAAGCATGTATAAGCACAAGTCGACCGAAAAACTTTCCATTTTTTGCCGAAACAAATTGCAAGGGGTATGTATTCCTTGCCGTTTCCTCGATTTTCTATAATCGCCTGTAACTTTCGAAACACCGATCGAAACCTATGATGATCATACATTTTCCTGAAGCTGTCGACGCGTACCTTAAGATAGGACTATCAGCGAAAGCCCATCTTAAAAAAAAAATTGTTTCAGTTGGAGTGGTCGACCAAGGCTCTTCTTCGATTAATCAAGCCTTTGGTTTTTTGGCTGTAACTTCGAAAATAATGCACTTAGGAGGCTCTGCCTGCGATTTTTGTGATCCTCTTTCCATCCTCTTTGAGCGTGTATAAGCACAAGTCTACCGAAACACTTTTCATTTTTTGCCGAAATAAATTGCAATGGGTATGTATTCCTTACCGTTTCCTCGATTTTCTTGAATCGCCGGTAACTTTCGAAACACCGATCGAAACCTATGATAATCATACATTTTCTTGAAGCTCTCGACGCGTACCTTAAGTTAGGATGATCAGCGAAAGCCCATCTTTAAAAAAAATTGTTTCAGTTGTACTGGTCGACCAAGGCTCTTCCTCGATTAATCAAGTCTTTGGTTTTTTGGCTATAACTTCGAGAATAATGCACTTAGAAAGCTCTGCCTGCGATTTTTGTGATCCTTTTTCCATCCACTTTAAGCATGTATAAGCACAAGTCGACCGAAAAACTTTCCATTTTTTGCCGAAACAAATTGCAAGGGGTATGTATTCCTTGCCGTTTCCTCGATTTTCTTTAATCGCCTGTAACTTTCGAAACACCGATCGAAACCTATGATAATCATACATTTTCTTGAAGCTCTCGACGCGTACCTTAAGTTAGGATGATCAGCGAAAGCCCATCTTTAAAAGAAAATTGTTTCAGTTGTAGTGGTAGACCAAGGCTCTTCTTCGATAAATCAAGCCTTTGGTTTTTTGGCCGTAACTTCGAAAATAATGCACTTAGAAAGCTCTGTCTGCGATTTTTATGATCCTCTTTCCATCCTCTTTAAGCGTGTATAAGCACACTTCGATCAAAAAACTTTCCATTATTTGCCGAAATATATTGCAATTGGTATGTATTCCTTACCGTTTCCTCGATTTTCTTTAATCGCCTGTAACTTTCGAAACACCGATCGAAACCTATGATAATCATACATTTTCTTGAAGCTCTCGACGCGTACCTTAAGATAGGACTATCAGCGAAAGCCCATCTTAAAAAAAAATTCTTTCAGTTGTAGTGGTCGACCAAGGCTCTTCCTCGAATAATCAAGTCTTTGGTCTTTTGGCTACAACTTCGAAAATAATGCACTTAGAAAGCTCTGCCTGCGATTTTTGTGATCCTCTTTCCATCCTCTTTGAGTTTGTATAAGTACAAGTCGGCCGAAACACTTTCCATAATTTGCCGAAATAAATTGCAAGGGGTATGTATTCCTTACCGTTTCCTCGATTTTCTATAATTGCCTGTAATTTCCAAACACCGATCGAAGTCTATATTAATCATACATTTTCTTGAAGCTGTCGACGCGTACCTTGAGATAGGAATATCAGCGAAAGCCCATCTTAAAAAAAAATTGTTTCAGTTGTAGTGGTCGACCAAGGCTCTTCCTCGATTAATCAAGTCTTTGGTTTTTTGGCTACAACTTCGAAAATAATGCACTTAGAAAGCTCTGCCTGCGATTTTTGTGATCCTCTTTCCATCCTCTTTGAGCGTGTATAAGTACAAGTCGGCCGAAACACTTTCCATTAATGCCGAAATATATTGCACTTGGTATGTATTCCTTACCGTTTGCTCGATTTTCTTTAATCGCCTGTAACATTCGAAACACCGATCGAAACCTATGATAATCATACATTTTCTTGAAGCTCTCGACGCGTACCTTAAGTTAGGATGATCAGCGAAAGCCCATCTTTAAAAAAAATTGTTTCAGTTGTACTGGTCGACCAAGGCTCTTCCTCGATTAATCAAGTCTTTGGTTTTTTGGCTATAACTTCGAGAATAATGCACTTAGGAAGCTCTGCCTGCGATTTTTGTGATCCTTTTTCCATCCACTTTAAGCATGTATAAGCACAAGTCGACCGAAAAACTTTCCATTTTTTGCCGAAACAAATTGCAAGGGGTATGTATTCCTTGCCGTTTCCTCGATTTTCTATAATCGCCTGTAACTTTCGAAACACCGATCGAAATCTATGATGATCATACATTTTCCTGAAGCTGTCGACGCGTACCTTAAGATAGGACTATCAGCGAAAGCCCATCTTAAAAAAAAAATTGTTTCAGTTGGAGTGGTCGACCAAGGCTCTTCTTCGATTAATCAAGCCTTTGGTTTTTGGCTGCAACTTCGAAAATAATGCACTTAGGAGGCTCTGCCTGCGATTTTTGTGATCCTCTTTCCATCCTCTTTGAGCGTGTATAAGCACAAGTCTACCGAAACACTTTTCATTTTTTGCCGAAATAAATTGCAATGGGTATGTATTCCTTACCGTTTCCTCGATTTTCTTGAATCGCCGGTAACTTCCGAAACACCGATCGAAACCTATGATAATCATACATTTTCTTCAAGCTCTCGACGCGTACCTTAAGTTAGGATGATCAGCGAAAGCCCATCTTTAAAAAAAAATTGTTTCAGTTGTACTGGTCGACCAAGGCTCTTCCTCGATTAATCAATTCTTTGGTTTTTTGGCTATAACTTCGAGAATAATGCACTTAGGAAGCTCTGCCTGCGATTTTTGTGATCCTTTTTCCATCCACTTTAAGCATGTATAAGCACAAGTCGACCGAAAAACTTTCCATTTTTTGCCGAAACAAATTGCAAGGGGTATGTATTCCTTGCCGTTTCCTCGATTTTCTATAATCGCCTGTAACTTTCGAAACACCGATCAAAACCTATGATGATCATACATTTTCCTGAAGCTGTCGACGCGTACCTTAAGATAGGACTATCAGCGAAAGCCCATCTTAAAAAAAAAATTGTTTCAGATGGAGTGGTCGACCAAGGCTCTTCTTCGATTAATCAAGCCTTTGGTTTTTTGGCTGTAACTTCGAAAATAATGCACTTAGGAGGCTCTGCCTGCGATTTTTGTGATCCTCGTTCCATCCTCTTTGAGCGTGTATAAGCACAAGTCTACCGAAACACTTTTCATTTTTTACCGAAATAAATTGCAATGGGTATGTATTCCTGACCGTTTCCTCGATTTTCTTGAATCGCCGGTAACTTTCGAAACACCGATCGAAACCTATGATAATCATACATTTTCTTGAAGCTCTCGACGCGTACCTTAAGTTAGGACTATCAGCGAAAGCCCATCTTAAAAAAAAAATTGTTTCAGTTTGAGTGGTCGACAAAGGCTCTTCTTCGATTAATCAAGCCTTTGGTTTTTTGGCTGTAACTTCGAAAATAATGCACTTAGGAGGCTCTGCCTGCGATTTTTGTGATCCTCGTTCATCCTCTTTGAGCGTGTATAAGTACAAGTCGGCCGAAACACTTTCCATTATTTGCCGAAATATATTGCAATTGGTATGTATTCCTTACCGTTTCCTCGATTTTCTTTAATCGCCTGTAACTTTCGAAACACCGATCGAAACCTATGATAATCATACATTTTCTTGAAGCTCTCGACGCGTACCTTAAGTTAGGATGATCAGCGAAAGCCCATCTGTAAAAAAAAATTGTTTCAGTTGTACTGGTCGACCAAGGCTCTTCCTCGATTAATCAAGTCTTTGGTTTTTTGGCTATAACTTCGAGAATAATGCACTTAGAAAGCTCTGCCTGCGATTTTTGTGATCCTTTTTCCATCCACTTTAAGCATGTATAAGCACAAGTCGACCGAAAAACATTCCATTTTTTGCCGAAACAAATTGCAAGGGGTATGTATTCCTTGCCGTTTCCTCGATTTTCTATAATCGCCTGTAACTTTCGAAACACCGATCGAAACCTATGATGATCATACATTTTCCTGAAGCTGTCGACGCGTACCTTAAGATAGGACTATCAGCAAAAGCCCATTTAAAAAAAAAAATTGTTTCAGTTTGAGTGGTCGACAAAGGCTCTTCTTCGATTAATCAAGCCTTTGGTTTTTTGGCTGTAACTTCGAAAATAATGCACTTAGGAGGCTCTGCCTGCGATTTTTGTGATCCTCGTTCCATCCTCTTTAAGCGTGTATAAGTACAAGTCGACCGAAACTCTTTCATTATTTGCAGAAATATATTGCAATGGGTATGTTTTCCTTACCGTTTCCTCGATTTTCTTTAATTGCCTGTATCTTTCGAAACACCGATCGAGACCTATGATAATCATACATTTTCTTGAAGCTCTCGACGCGTACCTTAAGATAGGACTATCAGCGAAGGCCCATCTTAAAAAAAAATTGTTTCAGTTGTAGTGGTCGACCAAGGCTCTTCCTCGATTAATCAAATCTTTGGTTTTTTGGCTACAACTTCGAAAATAATGCTCTTAGAAAGCTCTGCCAGCGATTTTTGTGATCCTCTTTCCATCCTCTTTGAGCGTGTATAAGTACAAGTCGGCCGAAACACTTTCCATTATTTGCCGAAATATATTGCAATTGGTATGTATTCCTTACCGTTTCCTCGATTTTCTTTAATCGCCTGTAACTTTCGAAACACCGATCGAAACCTATGATAATCATACATTTTCTTGAAGCTCTCGACGCGTACCTTAAGATAGGTCTATCAGCGAAAGCCCAGCATAAAAAAAAAATTGTTTCAGTTGTAGTGGTCGACCAAGGATCTTCTTCGATTAATCAAGCCTTTGGTTTTTTGGCTGTAACTTCGAAAATAATGCACTTAGGAGGCTCTGCCTGCGATTTTTGCGATCCTCGTTCCATCCTCTTTCAGCGTGTATAAGTACAATTCGACCGAAACTCTTTCCATTATTTGCCGAAATATATTGCAATGGGTATGTATTCCTTACCGTTTCCTCGATTTTCTTTAATCGCCTGTAACTTTCGAAACACCGATCGAAACCTATGATAATCATACATTTTCTTGAAGCTCTCGACGCGTACCTTAAGATAGGACTATTAGCGAATGCCCATCTTAAAAAAAAATTGTTTCAGTTGTAGTGGTCGACCAAGGCTCTTCCTCGATTATTCAAGTCTTTGGTTTTTTGGGTACAACTTCGAAAATAATGCACTTAGAAAGCTCTGCCTGCGATTTTTGTGATCCTCCTTCCATCCTCTTTGAGCGTGTATAAGTACAAGTCGGCCGAAACATTTTCCATTATTTGCCGAAATATATTGCAATTGGTATGTATTCCTTACCGTTTCCTCGATTTTCTTTAATCGCCTGTAACTTTCGAAACACCAATCGAAACCTATGATGATCATACATTTTCCTGAAGCTGTCGACGCGTACCTTAAGATAGGACTATTAGCGAAAGCCCATCTTTAAAGAAAATTGTTTCAGTTGGAGTGGTCGACAAAGGCTCTTCTTCGATTAATCAAGCCTTTGGTTTTTTGGCTGTAACTTCGAAAATAATGCACTTAGGAGGCTCTGCCTGCGATTTTTGCGATCCTCGTTCCATCCTCTTTCAGCGTGTATAAGTACAAGTCGACCGAAACTCTTTCCATTATTTGCAGAAATATATTGCAATGGGTATGTTTTCCTTACCGTTTTCTCGATTTTCTTTAACCCTTTCGCGTCGAGCGCCGGATATATCCGGCGGCCGCGCGACGACCTGTGGGTACGAGCGCCGGATATATCCGGCATTCGCGCGAAGGATTAATATTATTTTGTATAATATAATTTTGTATAATTGTGCATCTTTTCATTTGCAAAATATAAAGCATACGTGCTATATTAGAGCAATAATTGATTTCTTAACCATAGTAATTATTTACGGCTTAGAAGAACGTAGCTATACACAAACACCACGCGCACTGTGCACATTTCTGGTGCATGCTTTCGTTCAGTGACGGCACTTCAGCGGACTGGACTGCCGAAGCGAAAGGGTTAATCGCCTGTAACTTTCGAAACACCGATCGAAACCTATGATAATCATACATTTTCTTGAAGCTCTCGACGCGTACCTTAAGATAGGACTATCAGCGAAAGCCCATCTTAAAAAAAAATTGTTTCAGTTGTAGTGGTCGACCAAGGCTCTTCCTCGATTAATCAAGTCTTTGGTTTTTTGGCTACAACTTCGAAAATAATGCACTTAGAAAGCTCTGCCAGCGATTGTTGTGATCGTCTTTCCATCCTCTTTGAGCGTGTATAAGTACAAGTCGGCCGAAACACTTTCCATTATTTGCCGAAATATATTGCAATTGGTATGTATTCCTTACCGTTTCCTCGATTTTCTTTAATGGCCTGTAACTTTCGAAACACCGATCGAAACCTATGATAATCATACATTTTCTTGAAGCTCTCGACGCGTACCTTAAGATAGGTCTATCAGCGAAAGCCCATCTTAAAAAAAAAATTGTTTCAGTTGTAGTGGTCAACCAAGGCTCTTCTTCGATTAATCAAGCCTTTGGTTTTTTGGCTGTAACTTCGAAAATAATGCACTTAGGAGGCTCTGCCTGCGATTTTTGCGATCCTCGTTCCATCCTCTTTCAGCTTGTATAAGTACAAGTCGACCGAAACTCTTTCCATTATTTGCCGAAATATATTGCAATGGGTATGTATTCTTTACCGTTTCCTCGATTTTCTTTAATCGCCTGTAACTTTCGAAACAACGATCGAAACCTATGATAATCATACATTTTCTTGAAGCTCTCGACGCTTACCTTAAGATAGGACTATCAGCGATAGCCCATCTTAAAAAAAAATTGTTTCAGTTGTAGTGGTCGACCAAAGCTCTTCTTCGATTAATCAAGCCTTTGGTTTTTTGGCTGTAACTTCGAAAATAATACACTTAGGAGGCTCCTCCTGCGATTTTTGCGATCCTCGTTCCATCCTCTTTAAGCGTGTGTACGTACAAGTCGGCCGAAACTCTCTCCATTATTTGCCGAAATATATTGCAATGGGTATGTATTCTTTACCGTTTCCTCGATTTTCTTTAATCGCCTGTAACTTTCGAAACAACGATCGAAACCTATGATAATCATACATTTTCTTGAAGCTGTCGACGCGTACCTTAAGATAGGACTATGAGCGACAGCTCATCTTTAAAAAAAAATATTGTTTCAGTAGTAGTGGTCGACCAAGGCTCTTCCTCGATTAATCAAGTCTTTGGTTTTTTGGCTATAACTTCGAGAATAATGCACTTAGAAAGCTCTGCCTGCGATTTTTGTGATCCTTTTTCCATCCACTTTAAGCATGTATAAGCACAAGTCGACCGAAAAACTTTCCATTTTTTGCCGAAACAAATTGCAAGGGGTATGTATTCCTTGCCGTTTCCTCGATTTTCTATAATCGCCTGTAACTTTCGAAACACCGATCGAAACCTATGATAATCATACATTTTCTTGAAGCTCTCGACGCGTACCTTAAGATAGGTCTATCAGCGAAAGCCCAGCATAAAAAAAAAATTGTTTCAGTTGTAGTGGTCGACCAAGGCTCTTCTTCGATTAATCAAGCCTTTGGTTTTTTGGCTGTAACTTCGAAAATAATGCACTTAGGAGGCTCTGCCTGCGATTTTTGCGATCCTCGTTCCATCCTCTTTCAGCGTGTATAAGTACAAGTCGACCGAAACTCTTTCCATTATTTGCCGAAATATATTGCAATGGGTATGTATTCCTTACCGTTTCCTCGATTTTCTTTAAGGGGTCTGGCCAACTTGTAAATATTTTTTTTTTCATTTTTTTTTTATTGTTTTATAATAATCTTTGGAATGTTACGCATCATTTAATCCAAAGTTGGTACTGAAAATCGTAAAATTGCTAAAGTTACAGGTATTTCTCGGTAGGAAGGTCGAGCCGCTGCGAGCGGTCGACCGCGCGGCTCGATCACTGTATGTAACTCGCACGGTTCAGCACGTGCAACTGTCCTATTGTGTCCTTTGTATGGGTTAGTAGAATTGTTTACTGGAATCCATACGAAGAAAAAGTGATGAAAAAAGAATGCGTAGGTCATGTGCAGAAAAGGATAGGCACACGACTTCGTAAAATCAAAAAAGAAAAGAAAGGTCTTGCTGGCAATGGAGAGCTGACCGATAAACTAATTAACGAGCTAACAATATATTACGGTCTCGCTATTCGAAGGTTCTCTAACTCTAAAGACGAAATGAAGAAAGCTATTGGGGCAACATTCAAGCACAAGAGCTCGACCGAAGAAATCCCGCAGCATGAAAATTGTCCTCCGGGAGAAGACTCGTGGTGCTCTTGGCAAATATCAAAAGCGATTGGCACTTTGGATGAATATCTACACAAGAATCCTCTGCCTCAAATTGTTCAAGATGCCATTCGACCTGTTTATGAGGACCTCACTTCAGATGAATTGTTAGAACGGTGCGAAGGAGGCTTCACGCAAAACGCCAACGAAAGCGTCAACTCCGTCATCTGGTCAATGGCTCCAAAAACGAGTTCCAGCGGTGCGAAAACCGTCGAAATTGACAGTTACATTGCTATCAGCACTTTCAACGATGGGTACAACAGTATTTTGCTGATGATGAAACTCATGGATCTAAGCATCGGAGATCGCTGCTACGATTTCTGTAGGGCAGTCGACGAGGAACGTTGCGCTACAGCAAATGTCCGAGAGAAAAAAAGTACGAAAGAAGCACGCCAAGCACGTAGATCTTCGCAAAAAGAGGCCCAGGATGCTCAAACAGCTGCCGAAGAGGACATGTATGGACCAGGAATCGCTGATTGAAGGTAAGACTCACAAAAACCGCGCCCTCAGCCGAATAACCGCACGTTTACTTTCTTTTGCGATTATCTCGAAACTATGTTTTTCGAAACGGCTCTTCATATATCTCGTAAACTATCGGTCCGATTGCTCTGAAATTTGAACACAGTACTTTTAGATACATTATCTAAAGCGACACGTAGGATTTTTGCGATTACTTGATTAGTTTTTTTTTAATGACGTTTTTTCTCGTGAAATTTCGGTGAAAATCGTGAAAAAAAATTCTTCGGCTCACCATAATTTCCCTAATGTAAAAAAAGAAATTTCCCTACGTGTCGCCCTTGCAATATGATCCAGGAATAAGCTAATTTTTTTTTTTTTTTTTCAGATGCAAAATGTAGCAGGTAGTCGTGGAGCCGCCCACGTGCGTTTCGTGCCGAGGGCCTTCACCAAAGTGAACGAAACGCCGGTATTTTTTATTTTTTTATCACGAAATTTTTTTCACTTGTTCACTAAACCGTTTTCTAGTATGCGACAAAAAATAAAAGAATTTTGTGCTTTATTTTCGCGTTTATGAATTTTTAAAAATAGTACTCATCTGGCGAGCGTACAAGGTGGCCAGACCCCTTAATCGCCTGTAACTTTCGAAACACCGATCGAAACCTATGATAATCATACATTTTCTTGAAGCTCTCGACGCGTACCTTAAGATAGGACTATTAGCGAATGCCCATCTTAAAAAAAAATTGTTTCAGTTGTAGTGGTCGACCAAGGCTCTTCCTCGATTATTCAAGTCTTTGGTTTTTTGGGTACAACTTCGAAAATAATGCACTTAGAAAGCTCTGCCTGCGATTTTTGTGATCCTCCTTCCATCCTCTTTGAGCGTGTATAAGTACAAGTCGGCCGAAACATTTTCCATTATTTGCCGAAATATATTGCAATTGGTATGTATTCCTTACCGTTTCCTCGATTTTCTTTAATCGCCTGTAACTTTCGAAACACCGATCGAAACCTATGATGATCATACATTTTCCTGAAGCTGTCGACGCGTACCTTAAGATAGGACTATCAGCGAAAGCCCATCTTTAAAGAAAATTGTTTCAGTTGGAGTGGTCGACAAAGGCTCTTCTTCGATTAATCAAGCCTTTGGTTTTTTGGCTGTAACTTCGAAAATAATGCACTTAGGAGGCTCTGCCTGCGATTTTTGCGATCCTCGTTCCATCCTCTTTCAGCGTGTATAAGTACAAGTCGACCGAAACTCTTTCCATTATTTGCAGAAATATATTGCAATGGGTATGTTTTCCTTACCGTTTCCTCGATTTTCTTTAATCGCCTGTAACTTTCGAAACACCGATCGAAACCTATGATAATCATACATTTTCTTGAAGCTCTCGACGCGTACCTTAAGATAGGACTATCAGCGAAAGCCCATCTTAAAAAAAAATTGTTTCAGTTGTAGTGGTCGACCAAGGCTCTTCCTCGATTAATCAAGTCTTTGGTTTTTTGGCTACAACTTCGAAAATAATGCACTTAGAAAGCTCTGCCAGCGATTTTTGTGATCGTCTTTCCATCCTCTTTGAGCGTGTATAAGTACAAGTCGGCCGAAACACTTTCCATTATTTGCCGAAATATATTGCAATTGGTATGTATTCCTTACCGTTTCCTCGATTTTCTTTAATGGCCTGTAACTTTCGAAACACCGATCGAAACCTATGATAATCATACATTTTCTTGAAGCTCTCGACGCGTACCTTAAGATAGGTCTATCAGCGAAATCCCATCTTAAAAAAAAAATTGTTTCAGTTGTAGTGGTCAACCAAGGCTCTTCTTCGATTAATCAAGCCTTTGGTTTTTTGGCTGTAACTTCGAAAATAATGCACTTAGGAGGCTCTGCCTGCGATTTTTGCGATCCTCGTTCCATCCTCTTTCAGCTTGTATAAGTACAAGTCGACCGAAACTCTTTCCATTATTTGCCGAAATATATTGCAATGGGTATGTATTCTTTACCGTTTCCTCGATTTTCTTTAATCGCCTGTAACTTTCGAAACACCGATCTAAACCTATGATAATCCTACATTTTCTTGAAGCTCTCGACGCGTACCTTAAGATAGGACTATCAGCGAAAGCCCATCTTAAAAAAAAATTCTTTTAGTTGTAGTGGTCGACCAAGGCTCTTCCTCGATTAATCAAGTCTTTGGTTTTTTGGCTACAACTTCGAAAATAATGCACTTAGAAAGCTCTGCCTGCGATTTTTGTGATCCTCTTTCCATCCTCTTTGAGCGTGTATAAGCACAAGTCGACCGAAACTCTTTC
The DNA here is from genome assembly GCA_914767735.1 of Anoplius nigerrimus. NCBI lineage: Eukaryota > Metazoa > Arthropoda > Insecta > Hymenoptera > Pompilidae > Anoplius > Anoplius nigerrimus. The sequence continues at coordinate 12,146 of CAJZBX010000979.1, forward strand.
CATTATTTGCCGAAATATATTGCAATGGGTATGTATTCCTTACCGTTTCCTCGATTTTCTTTAATCGCCTGTAACTTTCGAAACAACGATCGAAACCTATGATAATCATACATTTTCTTGAAGCTGTCGACGCGTACCTTAAGATAGGACTATGAGCGACAGCTCATCTTTAAAAAAAAATATTGTTTCAGTAGTAGTGGTCGACCAAGGCTCTTCCTCGATTAATCAAGTCTTTGGTATTTTGGCTGTAACTTCGAAAATATTGCACTTAGAAGGCTCTGCCTGCGATTTTTGTAATCCTCGTTCCATCCTCTTTAAGCGGATATATGCACAAGTCGATCGAAAAACTTTCTATTTTTTGCCGAAATAAATTGCAAGGGGTATGTATTCCTTACCGTTTCCTCGATTTTCTATAATTGCCTGTAACTTTCGAAACACCGATCGAAGTCTATGTTAATCATACATTTTCTTGAAGCTCTCGACGCGTACCTTGAAATAGGAATATCAGCGAAAGCCCACCATTAAAGAAAATATTGTTTCAGTAGTAGTGGTCGACCAATGCTCTTCCTCGATTAATCAAGTCTTTGGTTTTTTGGCTGTAACTTCGAAAATAATGCACTTAGGAGGCTCTGCCTGCGATTTTTGTGATGCCCTTTCCATCCTCTTTATGCGTGTATAAGCACAAGTCGATCGAAAAACTGTCCATTTTTTGCCGAAATATATTGCAATTGGTATGTATTTCTTACCGTTTCCTCGATTTTCTATAATCGCCTGTAACTTTCGAAATACCGATCGAAACCTATGATAATCATACATTTTCTTGAAGCTCTCGACGCGTACCTTAAGATAGGACTATCAGCGAAAGCCCATCTCAAAAAAAAAATTGTTTCAGTTGTAGTGGTCGACCAAGGCTCTTCCTCGATCAATCAAGTCTTTGGTTTTTTCGCTACAACTTCGAAAATAATGCACTTAGAAAGCTCTGCCTGCGATTTTTGTGATCCTCTTTCCATCCTCTTTGAGCGTGTATAAGTACAAGTCGGCCGAAACACTTTCCATAATTTGCCGAAATATATTGCAATTGGTATGTATTCCTTACCGTTGCCTCGATTTTTTTTAATCGCCTGTTACTTTCGAAACACCGATCGAAACCTATGATAATCATATATTTTCTTGAAGCTCTCGACGCGTACCTTAAGATTGGACTATCAGCGAAAGCCCATCTTAAAAAAAAAATTGTTTCAGTTGTAGTGGTCGACCAAGGCTCTTCCTCGATTAATCAAGTCTTTGGTTTTTTGGCTGTAACTTCGAAAATAATGCACTTAGAAAGCTCTGCCTGCGATTTTTGTGATCCTCTTTCCATCCTCTTTAAGCATGTATAAACACAAGTCGACCGAAACACTTTCCATTTTTTGCCGAAATAAATTGCAAGGGGTATTTATTCCTTACCGTTTCCTCGATTTTCTTTAATCGCCTGTAACTTTCGAAGCACCGATCGAAACCTATGATAATCATACATTTTCTTGAAGCCCTCGACGCGTACCTTAAGATAGGACTACCAGCGAAAGCCCATCTTACAAAAAAATTGTTTCAGTTGTAGTGGTCGACCAAGGCTCTTCCTCGATTAATCAAGTCTTTGGTTTTTTCGCTACAACTTCGAAAATAATGCACTTAGAAAGCTCTGCCTGCGATTTTTGTGATCCTCTTTCCATCCTCTTTGAGCATGTATAAGTACAAGTCGGCCGAAACACTTTCCATAATTTGCCGAAATATATTGCAATTGGTATGTATTCCTTACCGTTTCCTCGATTATTTTTAATCACCTGTAACTTTCGAAACACCGATCGAAACCTATGATAATCATACATTTTCTTGAAGCTCTCGACGCGTACCTTAAGATAGGACTATCAGCGAAAGCCCATCTTAAAAAAAAATTGTTTCAGTTGTAGTGGTCGACCAAGGCTCTTCCTCGATTATTCAAGTCTTTGGTTTTTTGGGTACAACTTCGAAAATAATGCACTTAGAAAGCTCTGCCTGCGATTTTTGTGATCCTCTTTCCATCCTCTTTGAGCGTGTATAAGTACAAGTCGGCCGAAACATTTTCCATTATTTGCCGAAATATATTGCAATGGGTATGTTTTCCTTACCGTTTCCTCGATTTTCTTTAATCGCCTGTATCTTTCGAAACACCGATCGAAACCTATGATAATCATACATTTTCTTGAAGCTCTCGACGCGTACCTTAAGATAGGACTATCAGCGAAAGCCCATCTTTAAAAGAAAATTGTTTCAGTTGTAGTGGTAGACCAAGGCTCTTCTTCGATTAATCAAGTTTTTGGTTTTTTGGCTATAACTTCGAGAATAATGCACTTAGAAAGCTCTGCCTGCGATTTTTGTGATGCTTTTTCCATCCTCTTTAAGCATGTATAAGCACAAGTCGACCGAAACACTTGCCATTTTTTGCCGAAATAAATTGCAATGGGTATGTTTTCCTTACCGTTTCCTCGATTTTCTTTAATCGCCTGTATCTTTCGAAACACCGATCGAAACCTATGATAATCATACATTTTCTTGAAGCTCTCGACGCGTACCTTAAGATAGGACTATCAGCGAAAGCCCATCTTTAAAAGAAAATTGTTTCAGTTGTAGTGGTAGACCAAGGCTCTTCTTCGATAAATCAAGCCTTTGGTTTTTTGGCCGTAACTTCGAAAATAATGCACTTAGAAAGCTCTGTCTGCGATTTTTATGATCCTCTTTCCATCCTCTTTAAGCGTGCATAAGCACACTTCGATCGAAAAACTTTCCATTTCTTGCCGAAATAAATTGCAAGAGGTATGTATTCCTTGCCGTTTCCTCGATTTTCTATAATCGCCTGTAACTTTCGAAACACCGATCGAAACCTATGATGATCATACATTTTCCTGAAGCTGTCGACGCGTACCTTAAGATAGGACTATCAGCGAAAGCCCATCTTAAAAAAAAATTGTTTCAGTTGTAGTGGTCGACCAAGGCTCTTCCTCGATTAATCAAGTCTTTGGTTTTTTGGCTACAACTTCGAAAATATTGCACTTAGAAAGCTCTGCCTGCGATTTTTGTGATCCTCGTTCCATCCTCTTTGAGCGTGTATAAGTACAAGTCGGCCGAAACAGTTTCCATTATTTGCCGAAATATATTGCAATTGGTATGTATTCCTTACCGTTTCCTCGATTTTCTTTAATCGCCTGTAACTTTCGAAACACCGATCGAAACCTATGACAATCATACATTTTCTTGAAGCTCTCGACGCGTACCTTAAGTTAGGATGATCAGCGAAAGCCCATCTTTAAAAGAAAATTGTTTCAGTTGTAGTGGTAGACCAAGGCTCTTCTTCGATAAATCAAGCCTTTGGTTTTTTGGCCGTAACTTCGAAAATAATGCACTTAGGAAGCTCTGCCTGCGATTTTTGTGATCCTTTTTCCATCCACTTTAAGCATGTATAAGCACAAGTCGACCGAAAAACTTTCCATTTTTTGCCGAAACAAATTGCAAGGGGTATGTATTCCTTGCCGTTTCCTCGATTTTCTATAATCGCCTGTAACTTTCGAAACACCGATCGAAATCTATGATGATCATACATTTTCCTGAAGCTGTCGACGCGTACCTTAAGATAGGACTATCAGCGAAAGCCCATCTTAAAAAAAAAATTGTTTCAGTTGGAGTGGTCGACCAAGGCTCTTCTTCGATTAATCAAGCCTTTGGTTTTTTGGCTGTAACTTCGAAAATAATGCACTTAGGAGGCTCTGCCTGCGATTTTTGTGATCCTCTTTCCATCCTCTTTGAGCGTGTATAAGCACAAGTCTACCGAAACACTTTTCATTTTTTGCCGAAATAAATTGCAATGGGTATGTATTCCTTACCGTTTCCTCGATTTTCTTGAATCGCCGGTAACTTTCGAAACACCGATCGAAACCTATGATAATCATACATTTTCTTCAAGCTCTCGACGCGTACCTTAAGTTAGGATGATCAGCGAAAGCCCATCTTTAAAAAAAAATTGTTTCAGTTGTACTGGTCGACCAAGGCTCTTCCTCGATTAATCAAGTCTTTGGTTTTTTGGCTATAACTTCGAAAATAATGCACTTAGGAGGCTCTGCCTGCGATTTTTGTGATCCTCGTTCCATCCTCTTTGAGCGTGTATAAGCACAAGTCTACCGAAACACTTTTCATTTTTTACCGAAATAAATTGCAATGGGTATGTATTCCTTACCGTTTCCTCGATTTTCTTGAATCGCCGGTAACTTTCGAAACACCGATCGAAACCTATGATAATCATACATTTTCTTGAAGCTCTCGACGCGTACCTTAAGTTAGGACTATCAGCGAAAGCCCATCTTAAAAAAAAAATTGTTTCAGTTTGAGTGGTCGACAAAGGCTCTTCTTCGATTAATCAAGCCTTTGGTTTTTTGGCTGTAACTTCGAAAATAATGCACTTAGGAGGCTCTGCCTGCGATTTTTGTGATCCTCGTTCCATCCTCTTTGAGCGTGTATAAGTACAAGTCGGCCGAAACACTTTCCATTATTTGCCGAAATATATTGCAATTGGTATGTATTCCTTACCGTTTCCTCGATTTTCTTTAATCGCCTGTAACTTTCGAAACACCGATCGAAACCTATGATAATCATACATTTTCTTGAAGCTCTCGACGCGTACCTTAAGTTAGGATGATCAGCGAAAGCCCATCTTTAAAAAAAAATTGTTTCAGTTGTACTGGTCGACCAAGGCTGTTCCTCGATTAATCAAGTCTTTGGTTTTTTGGCTATAACTTCGAGAATAATGCACTTAGAAAGCTCTGCCTGCGATTTTTGTGATCCTTTTTCCATCCACTTTAAGCATGTATAAGCACAAGTCGACCGAAAAACTTTCCATTTTTTGCCGAAACAAATTGCAAGGGGTATGTATTCCTTGCCGTTTCCTCCATTTTCTATAATCGCCTGTAACTTTCGAAACACCGATCGAAACCTATGATGATCATACATTTTCCTGAAGCTGTCGACGCGTACCTTAAGATAGGACTATCAGCAAAAGCCCATCTTAAAAAAAAATTGTTTCAGTTTGAGTGGTCGACAAAGGCTCTTCTTCGAGTAATCAAGCCTTTGGTTTTTTGGCTGTAACTTCGAAAATAATGCACTTAGGAGGCTCTGCCTGCGATTTTTGTGATCCTCGTTCCATCCTCTTTAAGCGTGTATAAGTACAAGTCGACCGAAACTCTTTCATTATTTGCAGAAATATATTGCAATGGGTATGTTTTCCTTACCGTTTCCTCGATTTTCTTTAATTGCCTGTATCTTTCGAAACACCGATCGAGACCTATGATAATCATACATTTTCTTGAAGCTCTCGACGCGTACCTTAAGATAGGACTATCAGCGAAGGCCCATCTTAAAAAAAAATTGTTTCAGTTGTAGTGGTCGACCAAGGCTCTTCCTCGATTAATCAAGTCTTTGGTTTTTTGGCTACAACTTCGAAAATAATGCACTTAGAAAGCTCTGCCAGCGATTTTTGTGATCCTCTTTCCATCCTCTTTGAGCGCGTATAAGTACAAGTCGGCCGAAACACTTTCCATTATTTGCCGAAATATATTGCAATTGGTATGTATTCCTTACCGTTTCCTCGATTTTCTTTAATCGCCTGTAACTTTCGAAACACCGATCGAAACCTATGATAATCATACATTTTCTTGAAGCTCTCGACGCGTACCTTAAGATAGGTCTATCAGCGAAAGCCCAGCATAAAAAAAAAATTGTTTCAGTTGTAGTGGTCGACCAAGGATCTTCTTCGATTAATCAAGCCTTTGGTTTTTTGGCTGTAACTTCGAAAATAATGCACTTAGGAGGCTCTGCCTGCGATTTTTGCGATCCTCGTTCCATCCTCTTTCAGCGTGTATAAGTACAATTCGACCGAAACTCTTTCCATTATTTGCCGAAATATATTGCAATGGGTATGTATTCCTTACCGTTTCCTCGATTTTCTTTAATCGCCTGTAACTTTCGAAACACCGATCGAAACCTATGATAATCATACATTTTCTTGAAGCTCTCGACGCGTACCTTAAGATAGGACTATTAGCGAATGCCCATCTTAAAAAAAAATTGTTTCAGTTGTAGTGGTCGACCATGGCTCTTCCTCGATTATTCAAGTCTTTGGTTTTTTGGGTACAACTTCGAAAATAATGCACTTAGAAAGCTCTGCCTGCGATTTTTGTGATCCTCCTTCCATCCTCTTTGAGCGTGTATAAGTACAAGTCGGCCGAAACATTTTCCATTATTTGCCGAAATATATTGCAATTGGTATGTATTCCTTACCGTTTCCTCGATTTTCTTTAATCGCCTGTAACTTTCGAAACACCGATCGAAACCTATGATGATCATACATTTTCCTGAAGCTGTCGACGCGTACCTTAAGATAGGACTATCAGCGAAAGCCCATCTTTAAAGAAAATTGTTTCAGTTGGAGTGGTCGACAAAGGCTCTTCTTCGATTAATCAAGCCTTTGGTTTTTTGGCTGTAACTTCGAAAATAATGCACTTAGGAGGCTCTGCCTGCGATTTTTGCGATCCTCGTTCCATCCTCTTTCAGCGTGTATAAGTACAATTCGACCGAAACTCTTTCCATTATTTGCAGAAATATATTGCAATGGGTATGTTTTCCTTACCGTTTCCTCGATTTTCTTTAATCGCCTGTAACTTTCGAAACACCGATCGAAACCTATGATAATCATACATTTTCTTGAAGCTCTCGACGCGTACCTTAAGATAGGTCTATCAGCGAAAGCCCATCTTAAAAAAAAAATTGTTTCAGTTGTAGTGGTCAACCAAGGCTCTTCTTCGATTAATCAAGCCTTTGGTTTTTTGGCTGTAACTTCGAAAATAATGCACTTAGGAGGCTCTGCCTGCGATTTTTGCGATCCTCGTTCCATCCTCTTTCAGCTTGTATAAGTACAAGTCGACCGAAACTCTTTCCATTATTTGCCGAAATATATTGCAATGGGTATGTATTCTTTACCGTTTCCTCGATTTTCTTTAATCGCCTGTAACTTTCGAAACAACGATCGAAACCTATGATAATCATACATTTTCTTGAAGCTCTCGACGCTTACCTTAAGATAGGACTATCAGCGATAGCCCATCTTAAAAAAAAATTGTTTCAGTTGTAGTGGTCGACCAAAGCTCTTCTTCGATTAATCAAGCCTTTGGTTTTTTGGCTGTAACTTCGAAAATAATACACTTAGGAGGCTCCTCCTGCGATTTTTGCGATCCTCGTTCCATCCTCTTTAAGCGTGTGTACGTACAAGTCGGCCGAAACTCTCTCCATTATTTGCCGAAATATATTGCAATGGGTATGTATTCTTTACCGTTTCCTCGATTTTCTTTAATCGCCTGTAACTTTCGAAACAACGATCGAAACCTATGATAATCATACATTTTCTTGAAGCTGTCGACGCGTACCTTAAGATAGGACTATGAGCGACAGCTCATCTTTAAAAAAAAATATTGTTTCAGTAGTAGTGGTCGACCAAGGCTCTTCCTCGATTAATCAAGTCTTTGGTTTTTTGGCTATAACTTCGAGAATAATGCACTTAGAAAGCTCTGCCTGCGATTTTTGTGATCCTTTTTCCATCCACTTTAAGCATGTATAAGCACAAGTCGACCGAAAAACTTTCCATTTTTTGCCGAAACAAATTGCAAGGGGTATGTATTCCTTGCCGTTTCCTCGATTTTCTATAATCGCCTGTAACTTTCGAAACACCGATCGAAACCTATGATAATCATACATTTTCTTGAAGCTCTCGACGCGTACCTTAAGATAGGTCTATCAGCGAAAGCCCAGCATAAAAAAAAAATTGTTTCAGTTGTAGTGGTCGACCAAGGCTCTTCTTCGATTAATCAAGCCTTTGGTTTTTTGGCTGTAACTTCGAAAATAATGCACTTAGGAGGCTCTGCCTGCGATTTTTGTGATCCTCGTTCCATCCTCTTTAAGCGTGTATAAGTACAAGTCGACCGAAACTCTTTCATTATTTGCAGAAATATATTGCAATGGGTATGTTTTCCTTACCGTTTCCTCGATTTTCTTTAATTGCCTGTATCTTTCGAAACACCGATCGAGACCTATGATAATCATACATTTTCTTGAAGCTCTCGACGCGTACCTTAAGATAGGACTATCAGCGAAGGCCCATCTTAAAAAAAAATTGTTTCAGTTGTAGTGGTCGACCAAGGCTCTTCCTCGATTAATCAAGTCTTTGGTTTTTTGGCTACAACTTCGAAAATAATGCACTTAGAAAGCTCTGCCAGCGATTTTTGTGATCCTCTTTCCATCCTCTTTGAGCGTGTATAAGTACAAGTCGGCCGAAACACTTTCCATTATTTGCCGAAATATATTGCAATTGGTATGTATTCCTTACCGTTTCCTCGATTTTCTTTAATCGCCTGTAACTTTCGAAACACCGATCGAAACCTATGATAATCATACATTTTCTTGAAGCTCTCGACGCGTACCTTAAGATAGGTCTATCAGCGAAAGCCCAGCATAAAAAAAAAATTGTTTCAGTTGTAGTGGTCGACCAAGGATCTTCTTCGATTAATCAAGCCTTTGGTTTTTTGGCTGTAACTTCGAAAATAATGCACTTAGGAGGCTCTGCCTGCGATTTTTGCGATCCTCGTTCCATCCTCTTTCAGCGTGTATAAGTACAAGTCGACCGAAACTCTTTCCATTATTTGCAGAAATATATTGCAATGGGTATGTTTTCCTTACCGTTTCCTCGATTTTCTTTAATCGCCTGTAACTTTCGAACACCGATCGAAACCTATGATAATCATACATTTTCTTGAAGCTCTCGACGCGTACCTTAAGATAGGACTATCAGCGAAAGCCCATCTTAAAAAAAAATTGTTTCAGTTGTAGTGGTCGACCAAGGCTCTTCTTCGATTAATCAAGTTTTTGGTTTTTTGGCTATAACTTCGAGAATAATGCACTTAGAAAGCTCTGCCTGCGATTTTTGTGATGCTTTTTCCATCCTCTTTAAGCATGTATAAGCACAAGTCGACCGAAACACTTGCCATTTTTTGCCGAAATAAATTGCAATGGGTATGTTTTCCTTACCGTTTCCTCGATTTTCTTTAATCGCCTGTATCTTTCGAAACACCGATCGAAACCTATGATAATCATACATTTTCTTGAAGCTCTCGACGCGTACCTTAAGATAGGACTATCAGCGAAAGCCCATCTTTAAAAGAAAATTGTTTCAGTTGTAGTGGTAGACCAAGGCTCTTCTTCGATAAATCAAGCCTTTGGTTTTTTGGCCGTAACTTCGAAAATAATGCACTTAGAAAGCTCTGTCTGCGATTTTTATGATCCTCTTTCCATCCTCTTTAAGCGTGCATAAGCACACTTCGATCGAAAAACTTTCCATTTCTTGCCGAAATAAATTGCAAGAGGTATGTATTCCTTGCCGTTTCCTCGATTTTCTATAATCGCCTGTAACTTTCGAAACACCGATCGAAACCTATGATGATCATACATTTTCCTGAAGCTGTCGACGCGTACCTTAAGATAGGACTATCAGCGAAAGCCCATCTTAAAAAAAAATTGTTTCAGTTGTAGTGGTCGACCAAGGCTCTTCCTCGATTAATCAAGTCTTTGGTTTTTTGGCTACAACTTCGAAAATATTGCACTTAGAAAGCTCTGCCTGCGATTTTTGTGATCCTCGTTCCATCCTCTTTGAGCGTGTATAAGTACAAGTCGGCCGAAACAGTTTCCATTATTTGCCGAAATATATTGCAATTGGTATGTATTCCTTACCGTTTCCTCGATTTTCTTTAATCGCCTGTAACTTTCGAAACACCGATCGAAACCTATGACAATCATACATTTTCTTGAAGCTCTCGACGCGTACCTTAAGTTAGGATGATCAGCGAAAGCCCATCTTTAAAAGAAAATTGTTTCAGTTGTAGTGGTAGACCAAGGCTCTTCTTCGATAAATCAAGCCTTTGGTTTTTTGGCCGTAACTTCGAAAATAATGCACTTAGGAAGCTCTGCCTGCGATTTTTGTGATCCTTTTTCCATCCACTTTAAGCATGTATAAGCACAAGTCGACCGAAAAACTTTCCATTTTTTGCCGAAACAAATTGCAAGGGGTATGTATTCCTTGCCGTTTCCTCGATTTTCTATAATCGCCTGTAACTTTCGAAACACCGATCGAAATCTATGATGATCATACATTTTCCTGAAGCTGTCGACGCGTACCTTAAGATAGGACTATCAGCGAAAGCCCATCTTAAAAAAAAAATTGTTTCAGTTGGAGTGGTCGACCAAGGCTCTTCTTCGATTAATCAAGCCTTTGGTTTTTTGGCTGTAACTTCGAAAATAATGCACTTAGGAGGCTCTGCCTGCGATTTTTGTGATCCTCTTTCCATCCTCTTTGAGCGTGTATAAGCACAAGTCTACCGAAACACTTTTCATTTTTTGCCGAAATAAATTGCAATGGGTATGTATTCCTTACCGTTTCCTCGATTTTCTTGAATCGCCGGTAACTTTCGAAACACCGATCGAAACCTATGATAATCATACATTTTCTTCAAGCTCTCGACGCGTACCTTAAGTTAGGATGATCAGCGAAAGCCCATCTTTAAAAAAAAATTGTTTCAGTTGTACTGGTCGACCAAGGCTCTTCCTCGATTAATCAAGTCTTTGGTTTTTTGGCTATAACTTCGAGAATAATGCACTTAGGAAGCTCTGCCTGCGATTTTTGTGATCCTTTTTCCATCCACTTTAAGCATGTATAAGCACAAGTCGACCGAAAAACTTTCCATTTTTTGCCGAAACAAATTGCAAGGGGTATGTATTCCTTGCCGTTTCCTCGATTTTCTATAATCGCCTGTAACTTTCGAAACACCGATCGAAACCTATGATGATCATACATTTTCCTGAAGCTGTCGACGCGTACCTTAAGATAGGACTATCAGCGAAAGCCCATCTTAAAAAAAAAATTGTTTCAGTTGGAGTGGTCGACCAAGGCTCTTCTTCGATTAATCAAGCCTTTGGTTTTTTGGCTGTAACTTCGAAAATAATGCACTTAGGAGGCTCTGCCTGCGATTTTTGTGATCCTCGTTCCATCCTCTTTGAGCGTGTATAAGCACAAGTCTACCGAAACACTTTTCATTTTTTACCGAAATAAATTGCAATGGGTATGTATTCCTTACCGTTTCCTCGATTTTCTTGAATCGCCGGTAACTTTCGAAACACCGATCGAAACCTATGATAATCATACATTTTCTTGAAGCTCTCGACGCGTACCTTAAGTTAGGACTATCAGCGAAAGCCCATCTTAAAAAAAAAATTGTTTCAGTTTGAGTGGTCGACAAAGGCTCTTCTTCGATTAATCAAGCCTTTGGTTTTTTGGCTGTAACTTCGAAAATAATGCACTTAGGAGGCTCTGCCTGCGATTTTTGTGATCCTCGTTCCATCCTCTTTGAGCGTGTATAAGTACAAGTCGGCCGAAACACTTTCCATTATTTGCCGAAATATATTGCAATTGGTATGTATTCCTTACCGTTTCCTCGATTTTCTTTAATCGCCTGTAACTTTCGAAACACCGATCGAAACCTATGATAATCATACATTTTCTTGAAGCTCTCGACGCGTACCTTAAGTTAGGATGATCAGCGAAAGCCCATCTTTAAAAAAAAATTGTTTCAGTTGTACTGGTCGACCAAGGCTGTTCCTCGATTAATCAAGTCTTTGGTTTTTTGGCTATAACTTCGAGAATAATGCACTTAGAAAGCTCTGCCTGCGATTTTTGTGATCCTTTTTCCATCCACTTTAAGCATGTATAAGCACAAGTCGACCGAAAAACTTTCCATTTTTTGCCGAAACAAATTGCAAGGGGTATGTATTCCTTGCCGTTTCCTCCATTTTCTATAATCGCCTGTAACTTTCGAAACACCGATCGAAACCTATGATGATCATACATTTTCCTGAAGCTGTCGACGCGTACCTTAAGATAGGACTATCAGCAAAAGCCCATCTTAAAAAAAAATTGTTTCAGTTTGAGTGGTCGACAAAGGCTCTTCTTCGAGTAATCAAGCCTTTGGTTTTTTGGCTGTAACTTCGAAAATAATGCACTTAGGAGGCTCTGCCTGCGATTTTTGTGATCCTCGTTCCATCCTCTTTAAGCGTGTATAAGTACAAGTCGACCGAAACTCTTTCATTATTTGCAGAAATATATTGCAATGGGTATGTTTTCCTTACCGTTTCCTCGATTTTCTTTAATTGCCTGTATCTTTCGAAACACCGATCGAGACCTATGATAATCATACATTTTCTTGAAGCTCTCGACGCGTACCTTAAGATAGGACTATCAGCGAAGGCCCATCTTAAAAAAAAATTGTTTCAGTTGTAGTGGTCGACCAAGGCTCTTCCTCGATTAATCAAGTCTTTGGTTTTTTGGCTACAACTTCGAAAATAATGCACTTAGAAAGCTCTGCCAGCGATTTTTGTGATCCTCTTTCCATCCTCTTTGAGCGTGTATAAGTACAAGTCGGCCGAAACACTTTCCATTATTTGCCGAAATATATTGCAATTGGTATGTATTCCTTACCGTTTCCTCGATTTTCTTTAATGGCCTGTAACTTTCGAAACACCGATCGAAACCTATGATAATCATACATTTTCTTGAAGCTCTCGACGCGTACCTTAAGATAGGTCTATCAGCGAAAGCCCAGCATAAAAAAAAAATTGTTTCAGTTGTAGTGGTCGACCAAGGATCTTCTTCGATTAATCAAGCCTTTGGTTTTTTGGCTGTAACTTCGAAAATAATGCACTTAGGAGGCTCTGCCTGCGATTTTTGCGATCCTCGTTCCATCCTCTTTCAGCGTGTATAAGTACAATTCGACCGAAACTCTTTCCATTATTTGCCGAAATATATTGCAATGGGTATGTATTCCTTACCGTTTCCTCGATTTTCTTTAATCGCCTGTAACTTTCGAAACACCGATCGAAACCTATGATAATCATACATTTTCTTGAAGCTCTCGACGCGTACCTTAAGATAGGACTATTAGCGAATGCCCATCTTAAAAAAAAATTGTTTCAGTTGTAGTGGTCGACCATGGCTCTTCCTCGATTATTCAAGTCTTTGGTTTTTTGGGTACAACTTCGAAAATAATGCACTTAGAAAGCTCTGCCTGCGATTTTTGTGATCCTCCTTCCATCCTCTTTGAGCGTGTATAAGTACAAGTCGGCCGAAACATTTTCCATTATTTGCCGAAATATATTGCAATTGGTATGTATTCCTTACCGTTTCCTCGATTTTCTTTAATCGCCTGTAACTTTCGAAACACCGATCGAAACCTATGATGATCATACATTTTCCTGAAGCTGTCGACGCGTACCTTAAGATAGGACTATCAGCGAAAGCCCATCTTTAAAGAAAATTGTTTCAGTTGGAGTGGTCGACAAAGGCTCTTCTTCGATTAATCAAGCCTTTGGTTTTTTGGCTGTAACTTCGAAAATAATGCACTTAGGAGGCTCTGCCTGCGATTTTTGCGATCCTCGTTCCATCCTCTTTCAGCGTGTATAAGTACAAGTCGACCGAAACTCTTTCCATTATTTGCAGAAATATATTGCAATGGGTATGTTTTCCTTACCGTTTCCTCGATTTTCTTTAATCGCCTGTAACTTTCGAAACACCGATCGAAACCTATGATAATCATACATTTTCTTGAAGCTCTCGACGCGTACCTTAAGATAGGTCTATCAGCGAAAGCCCATCTTAAAAAAAAAATTGTTTCAGTTGTAGTGGTCAACCAAGGCTCTTCTTCGATTAATCAAGCCTTTGGTTTTTTGGCTGTAACTTCGAAAATAATGCACTTAGGAGGCTCTGCCTGCGATTTTTGCGATCCTCGTTCCATCCTCTTTCAGCTTGTATAAGTACAAGTCGACCGAAACTCTTTCCATTATTTGCCGAAATATATTGCAATGGGTATGTATTCTTTACCGTTTCCTCGATTTTCTTTAATCGCCTGTAACTTTCGAAACAACGATCGAAACCTATGATAATCATACATTTTCTTGAAGCTCTCGACGCTTACCTTAAGATAGGACTATCAGCGATAGCCCATCTTAAAAAAAAATTGTTTCAGTTGTAGTGGTCGACCAAAGCTCTTCTTCGATTAATCAAGCCTTTGGTTTTTTGGCTGTAACTTCGAAAATAATACACTTAGGAGGCTCCTCCTGCGATTTTTGCGATCCTCGTTCCATCCTCTTTAAGCGTGTGTACGTACAAGTCGGCCGAAACTCTCTCCATTATTTGCCGAAATATATTGCAATGGGTATGTATTCTTTACCGTTTCCTCGATTTTCTTTAATCGCCTGTAACTTTCGAAACAACGATCGAAACCTATGATAATCATACATTTTCTTGAAGCTGTCGACGCGTACCTTAAGATAGGACTATGAGCGACAGCTCATCTTTAAAAAAAAATATTGTTTCAGTAGTAGTGGTCGACCAAGGCTCTTCCTCGATTAATCAAGTCTTTGGTTTTTTGGCTATAACTTCGAGAATAATGCACTTAGAAAGCTCTGCCTGCGATTTTTGTGATCCTTTTTCCATCCACTTTAAGCATGTATAAGCACAAGTCGACCGAAAAACTTTCCATTTTTTGCCGAAACAAATTGCAAGGGGTATGTATTCCTTGCCGTTTCCTCGATTTTCTATAATCGCCTGTAACTTTCGAAACACCGATCGAAACCTATGATAATCATACATTTTCTTGAAGCTCTCGACGCGTACCTTAAGATAGGTCTATCAGCGAAAGCCCAGCATAAAAAAAAAATTGTTTCAGTTGTAGTGGTCGACCAAGGCTCTTCTTCGATTAATCAAGCCTTTGGTTTTTTGGCTGTAACTTCGAAAATAATGCACTTAGGAGGCTCTGCCTGCGATTTTTGTGATCCTCGTTCCATCCTCTTTAAGCGTGTATAAGTACAAGTCGACCGAAACTCTTTCATTATTTGCAGAAATATATTGCAATGGGTATGTTTTCCTTACCGTTTCCTCGATTTTCTTTAATTGCCTGTATCTTTCGAAACACCGATCGAGACCTATGATAATCATACATTTTCTTGAAGCTCTCGACGCGTACCTTAAGATAGGACTATCAGCGAAGGCCCATCTTAAAAAAAAATTGTTTCAGTTGTAGTGGTCGACCAAGGCTCTTCCTCGATTAATCAAGTCTTTGGTTTTTTGGCTACAACTTCGAAAATAATGCACTTAGAAAGCTCTGCCAGCGATTTTTGTGATCCTCTTTCCATCCTCTTTGAGCGTGTATAAGTACAAGTCGGCCGAAACACTTTCCATTATTTGCCGAAATATATTGCAATTGGTATGTATTCCTTACCGTTTCCTCGATTTTCTTTAATCGCCTGTAACTTTCGAAACACCGATCGAAACCTATGATAATCATACATTTTCTTGAAGCTCTCGACGCGTACCTTAAGATAGGTCTATCAGCGAAAGCCCAGCATAAAAAAAAAATTGTTTCAGTTGTAGTGGTCGACCAAGGATCTTCTTCGATTAATCAAGCCTTTGGTTTTTTGGCTGTAACTTCGAAAATAATGCACTTAGGAGGCTCTGCCTGCGATTTTTGCGATCCTCGTTCCATCCTCTTTCAGCGTGTATAAGTACAAGTCGACCGAAACTCTTTCCATTATTTGCAGAAATATATTGCAATGGGTATGTTTTCCTTACCGTTTCCTCGATTTTCTTTAATCGCCTGTAACTTTCGAACACCGATCGAAACCTATGATAATCATACATTTTCTTGAAGCTCTCGACGCGTACCTTAAGATAGGACTATCAGCGAAAGCCCATCTTAAAAAAAAATTGTTTCAGTTGTAGTGGTCGACCAAGGCTTTTCCTCGATTAATCAAGTCTTTGGTTTTTTGGCTACAACTTCGAAAATAATGCACTTAGAAAGCTCTGCCAGCGATTTTTGTGATCGTCTTTCCATCCTCTTTGAGCGTGTATAAGTACAAGTCGGCCGAAACACTTTCCATTATTTGCCGAAATATATTGCAATTGGTATGTATTCCTTACCGTTTCCTCGATTTTCTTTAATGGCCTGTAACTTTCGAAACACCGATCGAAACCTATGATAATCATACATTTTCTTGAAGCTCTCGACGCGTACCTTAAGATAGGACTATTAGCGAATGCCCATCTTAAAAAAAAATTGTTTCAGTTGTAGTGGTCGACCAAGGCTCTTCCTCGATTATTCAAGTCTTTGGTTTTTTGGGTACAACTTCGAAAATAATGCACTTAGAAAGCTCTGCCTGCGATTTTTGTGATCCTCCTTCCATCCTCTTTGAGCGTGTATAAGTACAAGTCGGCCGAAACATTTTCCATTATTTGCCGAAATATATTGCAATTGGTATGTATTCCTTACCGTTTCCTCGATTTTCTTTAATCGCCTGTAACTTTCGAAACACCGATCGAAACCTATGATGATCATACATTTTCCTGAAGCTGTCGACGCGTACCTTAAGATAGGACTATCAGCGAAAGCCCATCTTTAAAGAAAATTGTTTCAGTTGGAGTGGTCGACAAAGGCTCTTCTTCGATTAATCAAGCCTTTGGTTTTTTGGCTGTAACTTCGAAAATAATGCACTTAGGAGGCTCTGCCTGCGATTTTTGCGATCCTCGTTCCATCCTCTTTCAGCGTGTATAAGTACAAGTCGACCGAAACTCTTTCCATTATTTGCAGAAATATATTGCAATGGGTATGTTTTCCTTACCGTTTCCTCGATTTTCTTTAATCGCCTGTAACTTTCGAAACACCGATCGAAACCTATGATAATCATACATTTTCTTGAAGCTCTCGACGCGTACCTTAAGATAGGACTATCAGCGAAGGCCCATCTTAAAAAAAAATTGTTTCAGTTGTAGTGGTCGACCAAGGCTCTTCCTCGATTAATCAAGTCTTTGGTTTTTTGGCTACAACTTCGAAAATAATGCACTTAGAAAGCTCTGCCAGCGATTTTTGTGATCGTCTTTCCATCCTCTTTGAGCGTGTATAAGTACAAGTCGGCCGAAACACTTTCCATTATTTGCCGAAATATATTGCAATTGGTATGTATTCCTTACCGTTTCCTCGATTTTCTTTAATGGCCTGTAACTTTCGAAACACCGATCGAAACCTATGATAATCATACATTTTCTTGAAGCTCTCGACGCGTACCTTAAGATAGGTCTATCAGCGAAAGCCCATCTTAAAAAAAAAATTGTTTCAGTTGTAGTGGTCAACCAAGGCTCTTCTTCGATTAATCAAGCCTTTGGTTTTTTGGCTGTAACTTCGAAAATAATGCACTTAGGAGGCTCTGCCTGCGATTTTTGCGATCCTCGTTCCATCCTCTTTCAGCTTGTATAAGTACAAGTCGACCGAAACTCTTTCCATTATTTGCCGAAATATATTGCAATGGGTATGTATTCTTTACCGTTTCCTCGATTTTCTTTAATCGCCTGTAACTTTCGAAACACCGATCTAAACCTATGATAATCCTACATTTTCTTGAAGCTCTCGACGCGTACCTTAAGATAGGACTATCAGCGAAAGCCCATCTTTAAGAAAAAATATTTTTTCAGTAGTAGTGGTCGACCAAGGCTCTTCCTCGATTAATCAAGTCTTTGGTATTTTGGCTGTAACTTCGAAAATATTGCACTTAGAAGGCTCTGCCTGCGATTTTTGTAATCCTCGTTCCATCCTCTTTAAGCGGATATATGCACAAGTCGATCGAAAAACTTTCTATTTTTTGCCGAAATAAATTGCAAGGGGTATGTATTCCTTACCGTTTCCTCGATTTTCTATAATTGCCTGTAACTTTCGAAACACCGATCGAAGTCTATGTTAATCATACATTTTCTTGAAGCTCTCGACGCGTACCTTGAGATAGGAATATCAGCGAAAGCCCACCATTAAAGAAAATATTGTTTCAGTAGTAGTGGTCGACCAATGCTCTTCCTCGATTAATCAAGTCTTTGGTTTTTTGGCTGTAACTTCGAAAATAATGCAATTAGGAGGCTCTGCCTGCGATTTTTGTGATGCCCTTTCCATCCTCTTTATGCGTGTATAAGCACAAGTCGATCGAAAAACTGTCCATTTTTTGCCGAAATATATTGCAATGGGTATGTTTTCCTTACCGTTTCCTCGATTTTCTTTAATTGCCTGTATCTTTCGAAACACCGATCGAGACCTATGATAATCATACATTTTCTTGAAGCTCTCGACGCGTACCTTAAGATAGGACTATCAGCGAAGGCCCATCTTAAAAAAAAATTGTTTCAGTTGTAGTGGTCGACCAAGGCTCTTCCTCGATTAATCAAGTCTTTGGTTTTTTGGCTATAACTTCGAAAATAATGCACTTAGAAAGCTCTGCCAGCGATTTTTGTGATCCTCTTTCCATCCTCTTTGAGCGTGTATAAGTACAAGTCGGCCGAAACACTTTCCATTATTTGCCGAAATATATTGCAATTGGTATGTATTCCTTACCGTTTCCTCGATTTTCTTTAATCGCCTGTAACTTTCGAAACACCGATCGAAACCTATGATAATCATACATTTTCTTGAAGCTCTCGACGCGTACCTTAAGATAGGTCTATCAGCGAAAGCCCAGCATAAAAAAAAAATTGTTTCAGTTGTAGTGGTCGACCAAGGATCTTCTTCGATTAATCAAGCCTTTGGTTTTTTGGCTGTAACTTCGAAAATAATGCACTTAGGAGGCTCTGCCTGCGATTTTTGCGATCCTCGTTCCATCCTCTTTCAGCGTGTATAAGTACAAGTCGACCGAAACTCTTTCCATTATTTGCAGAAATATATTGCAATGGGTATGTTTTCCTTACCGTTTCCTCGATTTTCTTTAATCGCCTGTAACTTTCGAACACCGATCGAAACCTATGATAATCATACATTTTCTTGAAGCTCTCGACGCGTACCTTATGATAGGACTATCAGCGAAAGCCCATCTTAAAAAAAAATTGTTTCAGTTGTAGTGGTCGACCAAGGCTTTTCCTCGATTAATCAAGTCTTTGGTTTTTTGGCTACAACTTCGAAAATAATGCACTTAGAAAGCTCTGCCAGCGATTTTTGTGATCGTCTTTCCATCCTCTTTGAGCGTGTATAAGTACAAGTCGGCCGAAACACTTTCCATTATTTGCCGAAATATATTGCAATTGGTATGTATTCCTTACCGTTTCCTCGATTTTCTTTAATGGCCTGTAACTTTCGAAACACCGATCGAAACCTATGATAATCATACATTTTCTTGAAGCTCTCGACGCGTACCTTAAGATAGGACTATTAGCGAATGCCCATCTTAAAAAAAAATTGTTTCAGTTGTAGTGGTCGACCAAGGCTCTTCCTCGATTATTCAAGTCTTTGGTTTTTTGGGTACAACTTCGAAAATAATGCACTTAGAAAGCTCTGCCTGCGATTTTTGTGATCCTCCTTCCATCCTCTTTGAGCGTGTATAAGTACAAGTCGGCCGAAACATTTTCCATTATTTGCCGAAATATATTGCAATTGGTATGTATTCCTTACCGTTTCCTCGATTTTCTTTAATCGCCTGTAACTTTCGAAACACCGATCGAAACCTATGATGATCATACATTTTCCTGAAGCTGTCGACGCGTACCTTAAGATAGGACTATCAGCGAAAGCCCATCTTTAAAGAAAATTGTTTCAGTTGGAGTGGTCGACAAAGGCTCTTCTTCGATTAATCAAGCCTTTGGTTTTTTGGCTGTAACTTCGAAAATAATGCACTTAGGAGGCTCTGCCTGCGATTTTTGCGATCCTCGTTCCATCCTCTTTCAGCGTGTATAAGTACAAGTCGACCGAAACTCTTTCCATTATTTGCAGAAATATATTGCAATGGGTATGTTTTCCTTACCGTTTCCTCGATTTTCTTTAATCGCCTGTAACTTTCGAAACACCGATCGAAACCTATGATAATCATACATTTTCTTGAAGCTCTCGACGCGTACCTTAAGATAGGACTATCAGCGAAAGCCCATCTTAAAAAAAAATTGTTTCAGTTGTAGTGGTCGACCAAGGCTCTTCCTCGATTAATCAAGTCTTTGGTTTTTTGGCTACAACTTCGAAAATAATGCACTTAGAAAGCTCTGCCAGCGATTTTTGTGATCGTCTTTCCATCCTCTTTGAGCGTGTATAAGTACAAGTCGGCCGAAACACTTTCCATTATTTGCCGAAATATATTGCAATTGGTATGTATTCCTTACCGTTTCCTCGATTTTCTTTAATGGCCTGTAACTTTCGAAACACCGATCGAAACCTATGATAATCATACATTTTCTTGAAGCTCTCGACGCGTACCTTAAGATAGGACTATTAGCGAATGCCCATCTTAAAAAAAAATTGTTTCAGTTGTAGTGGTCGACCAAGGCTCTTCCTCGATTATTCAAGTCTTTGGTTTTTTGGGTACAACTTCGAAAATAATGCACTTAGAAAGCTCTGCCTGCGATTTTTGTGATCCTCCTTCCATCCTCTTTGAGCGTGTATAAGTACAAGTCGGCCGAAACATTTTCCATTATTTGCCGAAATATATTGCAATTGGTATGTATTCCTTACCGTTTCCTCGATTTTCTTTAATCGCCTGTAACTTTCGAAACACCGATCGAAACCTATGATGATCATACATTTTCCTGAAGCTGTCGACGCGTACCTTAAGATAGGACTATCAGCGAAAGCCCATCTTTAAAGAAAATTGTTTCAGTTGGAGTGGTCGACAAAGGCTCTTCTTCGATTAATCAAGCCTTTGGTTTTTTGGCTGTAACTTCGAAAATAATGCACTTAGGAGGCTCTGCCTGCGATTTTTGCGATCCTCGTTCCATCCTCTTTCAGCGTGTATAAGTACAAGTCGACCGAAACTCTTTCCATTATTTGCAGAAATATATTGCAATGGGTATGTTTTCCTTACCGTTTCCTCGATTTTCTTTAATCGCCTGTAACTTTCGAAACACCGATCGAAACCTATGATAATCATACATTTTCTTGAAGCTCTCGACGCGTACCTTAAGATAGGACTATCAGCGAAAGCCCATCTTAAAAAAAAATTGTTTCAGTTGTAGTGGTCGACCAAGGCTCTTCCTCGATTAATCAAGTCTTTGGTTTTTTGGCTACAACTTCGAAAATAATGCACTTAGAAAGCTCTGCCAGCGATTTTTGTGATCGTCTTTCCATCCTCTTTGAGCGTGTATAAGTACAAGTCGGCCGAAACACTTTCCATTATTTGCCGAAATATATTGCAATTGGTATGTATTCCTTACCGTTTCCTCGATTTTCTTTAATGGCCTGTAACTTTCGAAACACCGATCGAAACCTATGATAATCATACATTTTCTTGAAGCTCTCGACGCGTACCTTAAGATAGGTCTATCAGCGAAAGCCCATCTTAAAAAAAAAATTGTTTCAGTTGTAGTGGTCAACCAAGGCTCTTCTTCGATTAATCAAGCCTTTGGTTTTTTGGCTGTAACTTCGAAAATAATGCACTTAGGAGGCTCTGCCTGCGATTTTTGCGATCCTCGTTCCATCCTCTTTCAGCTTGTATAAGTACAAGTCGACCGAAACTCTTTCCATTATTTGCCGAAATATATTGCAATGGGTATGTATTCTTTACCGTTTCCTCGATTTTCTTTAATCGCCTGTAACTTTCGAAACACCGATCTAAACCTATGATAATCCTACATTTTCTTGAAGCTCTCGACGCGTACCTTAAGATAGGACTATCAGCGAAAGCCCATCTTTAAGAAAAAATATTTTTTCAGTAGTAGTGGTCGACCAAGGCTCTTCCTCGATTAATCAAGTCTTTGGTATTTTGGCTGTAACTTCGAAAATATTGCACTTAGAAGGCTCTGCCTGCGATTTTTGTAATCCTCGTTCCATCCTCTTTAAGCGGATATATGCACAAGTCGATCGAAAAACTTTCTATTTTTTGCCGAAATAAATTGCAAGGGGTATGTATTCCTTACCGTTTCCTCGATTTTCTATAATTGCCTGTAACTTTCGAAACACCGATCGAAGTCTATGTTAATCATACATTTTCTTGAAGCTCTCGACGCGTACCTTGAGATAGGAATATCAGCGAAAGCCCACCATTAAAGAAAATATTGTTTCAGTAGTAGTGGTCGACCAATGCTCTTCCTCGATTAATCAAGTCTTTGGTTTTTTGGCTGTAACTTCGAAAATAATGCAATTAGGAGGCTCTGCCTGCGATTTTTGTGATGCCCTTTCCATCCTCTTTATGCGTGTATAAGCACAAGTCGATCGAAAAACTGTCCATTTTTTGCCGAAATATATTGCAATGGGTATGTTTTCCTTACCGTTTCCTCGATTTTCTTTAATTGCCTGTATCTTTCGAAACACCGATCGAGACCTATGATAATCATACATTTTCTTGAAGCTCTCGACGCGTACCTTAAGATAGGACTATCAGCGAAGGCCCATCTTAAAAAAAAATTGTTTCAGTTGTAGTGGTCGACCAAGGCTCTTCCTCGATTAATCAAGTCTTTGGTTTTTTGGCTACAACTTCGAAAATAATGCACTTAGAAAGCTCTGCCAGCGATTTTTGTGATCCTCTTTCCATCCTCTTTGAGCGTGTATAAGTACAAGTCGGCCGAAACACTTTCCATTATTTGCCGAAATACATTGCAATTGGTATGTATTCCTTACCGTTTCCTCGATTTTCTTTAATCGCCTGTAACTTTCGAAACACCGATCGAAACCTATGATAATCATACATTTTCTTGAAGCTCTCGACGCGTACCTTAAGATAGGTCTATCAGCGAAAGCCCAGCATAAAAAAAAAATTGTTTCAGTTGTAGTGGTCGACCAAGGATCTTCTTCGATTAATCAAGCCTTTGGTTTTTTGGCTGTAACTTCGAAAATAATGCACTTAGGAGGCTCTGCCTGCGATTTTTGCGATCCTCGTTCCATCCTCTTTCAGCGTGTATAAGTACAAGTCGACCGAAACTCTTTCCATTATTTGCAGAAATATATTGCAATGGGTATGTTTTCCTTACCGTTTCCTCGATTTTCTTTAATCGCCTGTAACTTTCGAACACCGATCGAAACCTATGATAATCATACATTTTCTTGAAGCTCTCGACGCGTACCTTAAGATAGGACTATCAGCGAAAGCCCATCTTAAAAAAAAATTGTTTCAGTTGTAGTGGTCGACCAAGGCTTTTCCTCGATTAATCAAGTCTTTGGTTTTTTGGCTACAACTTCGAAAATAATGCACTTAGAAAGCTCTGCCAGCGATTTTTGTGATCGTCTTTCCATCCTCTTTGAGCGTGTATAAGTACAAGTCGGCCGAAACACTTTCCATTATTTGCCGAAATATATTGCAATTGGTATGTATTCCTTACCGTTTCCTCGATTTTCTTTAATGGCCTGTAACTTTCGAAACACCGATCGAAACCTATGATAATCATACATTTTCTTGAAGCTCTCGACGCGTACCTTAAGATAGGACTATTAGCGAATGCCCATCTTAAAAAAAAATTGTTTCAGTTGTAGTGGTCGACCAAGGCTCTTCCTCGATTATTCAAGTCTTTGGTTTTTTGGGTACAACTTCGAAAATAATGCACTTAGAAAGCTCTGCCTGCGATTTTTGTGATCCTCCTTCCATCCTCTTTGAGCGTGTATAAGTACAAGTCGGCCGAAACATTTTCCATTATTTGCCGAAATATATTGCAATTGGTATGTATTCCTTACCGTTTCCTCGATTTTCTTTAATCGCCTGTAACTTTCGAAACACCGATCGAAACCTATGATGATCATACATTTTCCTGAAGCTGTCGACGCGTACCTTAAGATAGGACTATCAGCGAAAGCCCATCTTTAAAGAAAATTGTTTCAGTTGGAGTGGTCGACAAAGGCTCTTCTTCGATTAATCAAGCCTTTGGTTTTTTGGCTGTAACTTCGAAAATAATGCACTTAGGAGGCTCTGCCTGCGATTTTTGCGATCCTCGTTCCATCCTCTTTCAGCGTGTATAAGTACAAGTCGACCGAAACTCTTTCCATTATTTGCAGAAATATATTGCAATGTGTATGTTTTCCTTACCGTTTCCTCGATTTTCTTTAATCGCCTGTAACTTTCGAAACACCGATCGAAACCTATGATAATCATACATTTTCTTGAAGCTCTCGACGCGTACCTTAAGATAGGACTATCAGCGAAAGCCCATCTTAAAAAAAAATTGTTTCAGTTGTAGTGGTCGACCAAGGCTCTTCCTCGATTAATCAAGTCTTTGGTTTTTTGGCTACAACTTCGAAAATAATGCACTTAGAAAGCTCTGCCAGCGATTTTTGTGATCGTCTTTCCATCCTCTTTGAGCGTGTATAAGTACAAGTCGGCCGAAACACTTTCCATTATTTGCCGAAATATATTGCAATTGGTATGTATTCCTTACCGTTTCCTCGATTTTCTTTAATGGCCTGTAACTTTCGAAACACCGATCGAAACCTATGATAATCATACATTTTCTTGAAGCTCTCGACGCGTACCTTAAGATAGGTCTATCAGCGAAAGCCCATCTTAAAAAAAAAATTGTTTCAGTTGTAGTGGTCAACCAAGGCTCTTCTTCGATTAATCAAGCCTTTGGTTTTTTGGCTGTAACTTCGAAAATAATGCACTTAGGAGGCTCTGCCTGCGATTTTTGCGATCCTCGTTCCATCCTCTTTCAGCTTGTATAAGTACAAGTCGACCGAAACTCTTTCCATTATTTGCCGAAATATATTGCAATGGGTATGTATTCTTTACCGTTTCCTCGATTTTCTTTAATCGCCTGTAACTTTCGAAACACCGATCTAAACCTATGATAATCCTACATTTTCTTGAAGCTCTCGACGCGTACCTTAAGATAGGACTATCAGCGAAAGCCCATCTTTAAGAAAAAATATTTTTTCAGTAGTAGTGGTCGACCAAGGCTCTTCCTCGATTAATCAAGTCTTTGGTATTTTGGCTGTAACTTCGAAAATATTGCACTTAGAAGGCTCTGCCTGCGATTTTTGTAATCCTCGTTCCATCCTCTTTAAGCGGATATATGCACAAGTCGATCGAAAAACTTTCTATTTTTTGCCGAAATAAATTGCAAGGGGTATGTATTCCTTACCGTTTCCTCGATTTTCTATAATTGCCTGTAACTTTCGAAACACCGATCGAAGTCTATGTTAATCATACATTTTCTTGAAGCTCTCGACGCGTACCTTGAGATAGGAATATCAGCGAAAGCCCACCATTAAAGAAAATATTGTTTCAGTAGTAGTGGTCGACCAATGCTCTTCCTCGATTAATCAAGTCTTTGGTTTTTTGGCTGTAACTTCGAAAATAATGCAATTAGGAGGCTCTGCCTGCGATTTTTGTGATGCCCTTTCCATCCTCTTTATGCGTGTATAAGCACAAGTCGATCGAAAAACTGTCCATTTTTTGCCGAAATATATTGCAATGGGTATGTTTTCCTTACCGTTTCCTCGATTTTCTTTAATTGCCTGTATCTTTCGAAACACCGATCGAGACCTATGATAATCATACATTTTCTTGAAGCTCTCGACGCGTACCTTAAGATAGGACTATCAGCGAAGGCCCATCTTAAAAAAAAATTGTTTCAGTTGTAGTGGTCGACCAAGGCTCTTCCTCGATTAATCAAGTCTTTGGTTTTTTGGCTACAACTTCGAAAATAATGCACTTAGAAAGCTCTGCCAGCGATTTTTGTGATCCTCTTTCCATCCTCTTTGAGCGTGTATAAGTACAAGTCGGCCGAAACACTTTCCATTATTTGCCGAAATATATTGCAATTGGTATGTATTCCTTACCGTTTCCTCGATTTTCTTTAATCGCCTGTAACTTTCGAAACACCGATCGAAACCTATGATAATCATACATTTTCTTGAAGCTCTCGACGCGTACCTTAAGATAGGTCTATCAGCGAAAGCCCAGCATAAAAAAAAAATTGTTTCAGTTGTAGTGGTCGACCAAGGATCTTCTTCGATTAATCAAGCCTTTGGTTTTTTGGCTGTAACTTCGAAAATAATGCACTTAGGAGGCTCTGCCTGCGATTTTTGCGATCCTCGTTCCATCCTCTTTCAGCGTGTATAAGTACAAGTCGACCGAAACTCTTTCCATTATTTGCAGAAATATATTGCAATGGGTATGTTTTCCTTACCGTTTCCTCGATTTTCTTTAATCGCCTGTAACTTTCGAACACCGATCGAAACCTATGATAATCATACATTTTCTTGAAGCTCTCGACGCGTACCTTAAGATAGGACTATCAGCGAAAGCCCATCTTAAAAAAAAATTGTTTCAGTTGTAGTGGTCGACCAAGGCTCTTCCTCGATTAATCAAGTCTTTGGTTTTTTGGCTACAACTTCGAAAATAATGCACTTAGAAAGCTCTGCCAGCGATTTTTGTGATCGTCTTTCCATCCTCTTTGAGCGTGTATAAGTACAAGTCGGCCGAAACACTTTCCATTATTTGCCGAAATATATTGCAATTGGTATGTATTCCTTACCGTTTCCTCGATTTTCTTTAATGGCCTGTAACTTTCGAAACACCGATCGAAACCTATGATAATCATACATTTTCTTGAAGCTCTCGACGCGTACCTTAAGATAGGACTATTAGCGAATGCCCATCTTAAAAAAAAATTGTTTCAGTTGTAGTGGTCGACCAAGGCTCTTCCTCGATTATTCAAGTCTTTGGTTTTTTGGGTACAACTTCGAAAATAATGCACTTAGAAAGCTCTGCCTGCGATTTTTGTGATCCTCCTTCCATCCTCTTTGAGCGTGTATAAGTACAAGTCGGCCGAAACATTTTCCATTATTTGCCGAAATATATTGCAATTGGTATGTATTCCTTACCGTTTCCTCGATTTTCTTTAATCGCCTGTAACTTTCGAAACACCAATCGAAACCTATGATGATCATACATTTTCCTGAAGCTGTCGACGCGTACCTTAAGATAGGACTATCAGCGAAAGCCCATCTTTAAAGAAAATTGTTTCAGTTGGAGTGGTCGACAAAGGCTCTTCTTCGATTAATCAAGCCTTTGGTTTTTTGGCTGTAACTTCGAAAATAATGCACTTAGGAGGCTCTGCCTGCGATTTTTGCGATCCTCGTTCCATCCTCTTTCAGCGTGTATAAGTACAAGTCGACCGAAACTCTTTCCATTATTTGCAGAAATATATTGCAATGGGTATGTTTTCCTTACCGTTTCCTCGATTTTCTTTAATCGCCTGTAACTTTCGAAACACCGATCGAAACCTATGATAATCATACATTTTCTTGAAGCTCTCGACGCGTACCTTAAGATAGGACTATCAGCGAAAGCCCATCTTAAAAAAAAATTGTTTCAGTTGTAGTGGTCGACCAAGGCTCTTCCTCGATTAATCAAGTCTTTGGTTTTTTGGCTACAACTTCGAAAATAATGCACTTAGAAAGCTCTGCCAGCGATTTTTGTGATCGTCTTTCCATCCTCTTTGAGCGTGTATAAGTACAAGTCGGCCGAAACACTTTCCATTATTTGCCGAAATATATTGCAATTGGTATGTATTCCTTACCGTTTCCTCGATTTTCTTTAATGGCCTGTAACTTTCGAAACACCGATCGAAACCTATGATAATCATACATTTTCTTGAAGCTCTCGACGCGTACCTTAAGATAGGTCTATCAGCGAAAGCCCATCTTAAAAAAAAAATTGTTTCAGTTGTAGTGGTCAACCAAGGCTCTTCTTCGATTAATCAAGCCTTTGGTTTTTTGGCTGTAACTTCGAAAATAATGCACTTAGGAGGCTCTGCCTGCGATTTTTGCGATCCTCGTTCCATCCTCTTTCAGCTTGTATAAGTACAAGTCGACCGAAACTCTTTCCATTATTTGCCGAAATATATTGCAATGGGTATGTATTCTTTACCGTTTCCTCGATTTTCTTTAATCGCCTGTAACTTTCGAAACACCGATCTAAACCTATGATAATCCTACATTTTCTTGAAGCTCTCGACGCGTACCTTAAGATAGGACTATCAGCGAAAGCCCATCTTTAAGAAAAAATATTTTTTCAGTAGTAGTGGTCGACCAAGGCTCTTCCTCGATTAATCAAGTCTTTGGTATTTTGGCTGTAACTTCGAAAATATTGCACTTAGAAGGCTCTGCCTGCGATTTTTGTAATCCTCGTTCCATCCTCTTTAAGCGGATATATGCACAAGTCGATCGAAAAACTTTCTATTTTTTGCCGAAATAAATTGCAAGGGGTATGTATTCCTTACCGTTTCCTCGATTTTCTATAATTGCCTGTAACTTTCGAAACACCGATCGAAGTCTATGTTAATCATACATTTTCTTGAAGCTCTCGACGCGTACCTTGAGATAGGAATATCAGCGAAAGCCCACCATTAAAGAAAATATTGTTTCAGTAGTAGTGGTCGACCAATGCTCTTCCTCGATTAATCAAGTCTTTGGTTTTTTGGCTGTAACTTCGAAAATAATGCAATTAGGAGGCTCTGCCTGCGATTTTTGTGATGCCCTTTCCATCCTCTTTATGCGTGTATAAGCACAAGTCGATCGAAAAACTGTCCATTTTTTGCCGAAATATATTGCAATTGGTATGTATTTCTTACCGTTTCCTCGATTTTCTATAATCGCCTGTAACTTTCGAAATACCGATCGAAACCTATGATAATCATACATTTTCTTGAAGCTCTCGACGCGTACCTTAAGATAGGACTATCAGCGAAAGCCCATCTCAAAAAAAAAATTGTTTCAGTTGTAGTGGTCGACCAAGGCTCTTCCTCGATCAATCAAGTCTTTGGTTTTTTCGCTACAACTTCGAAAATAATGCACTTAGAATGCTCTGCCTGCGATTTTTGTGATCCTCTTTCCATCCTCTTTGAGCGTGTATAAGTACAAGTCGGCCGAAACACTTTCCATAATTTGCCGAAATATATTGCAATTGGTATGTATTCCTTACCGTTGCCTCGATTTTTTTTAATCGCCTGTTACTTTCGAAACACCGATCGAAACCTATGATAATCATATATTTTCTTGAAGCTCTCGACGCGTACCTTAAGATTGGACTATCAGCGAAAGCCCATCTTAAAAAAAAAATTGTTTCAGTTGTAGTGGTCGACCAAGGCTCTTCCTCGATTAATCAAGTCTTTGGTTTTTTGGCTGTAACTTCGAAAATAATGCACTTAGAAAGCTCTGCCTGCGATTTTTGTGATCCTCTTTCCATCCTCTTTAAGCATGTATAAGCACAAGTCGACCGAAACACTTTCCATTTTTTGCCGAAATAAATTGCAAGGGGTATTTATTCCTTACCGTTTCCTCGATTTTCTTTAATCGCCTGTAACTTTCGAAGCACCGATCGAAACCTATGATAATCATACATTTTCTTGAAGCCCTCGACGCGTACCTTAAGATAGGACTACCAACGAAAGCCCATCTTACAAAAAAATTGTTTCAGTTGTAGTGGTCGACCAAGGCTCTTCCTCGATTAATCAAGTCTTTGGTTTTTTCGCTACAACTTCGAAAATAATGCACTTAGAAAGCTCTGCCTGCGATTTTTGTGATCCTCTTTCCATCCTCTTTGAGCGTGTATAAGTACAAGTCGGCCGAAACATTTTCCATTATTTGCCGAAATATATTGCAATTGGTATGTATTCCTTACCGTTTCCTCGATTTTCTTTAATCGCCTGTAACTTTCGAAACACCGATCGAAATCTATGATAATCATACATTTTCTTGAAGCTCTCGACGCGTACCTTAAGTTAGGATGATCAGCGAAAGCCCATCTTTAAAAAAAAATTGTTTCAGTTGTACTGGTCGACCAAGGCTCTGCCTCGATTAATCAAGTCTTTGGTTTTTTGGCTATAACTTCGAGAATAATGCACTTAGAAAGCTCTGCCTACGATTTTTGTGATCCTTTTTCCATCCTCTTTAAGCATGTATAAGCACAAGTCGACCGAAACACTTTCCATTTTTTGTCGAAATAAATTGCAATGGGTATGTTTTCCTTACCGTTTCCTCGATTTTCTTTAATCGCCTGTATCTTTCGAAACACCGATCGAAACCTATGATAATCATACATTTTCTTGAAGCTCTCGGCGCGTACCTTAAGATAGGACTATCAGCGAAAGCCCATCTTAAAAAAAAATTGTTTCAGTTGTAGTGGTCGACCAAGGCTCTTCTTCGGTTAATCAAGCCTTTGGTTTTTTGGCTGTAACTTCGAAAATAATACACTTAGGAGGCTCTGCCTGCGATTTTTGCGATCCTCGTTCCATCCTCTTTAAGCGTGTATAAGTACAAGTCGGCCGAAACACTTTCCATTATTTGCCGAAATATATTGCAATTGGTATGTATTCCTTACCGTTTCCTCGATTTTCTTTAATCGCCTGTAACTTTCGAAACACCGATCGAAATCTATGATAATCATACATTTTCTTGAAGCTCTCGACGCGTACCTTAAGTTAGGATGATCAGCGAAAGCCCATCTTTAAAAGAAAATTGTTTCAGTTGTAGTGGTAGACCAAGGCTCTTCTTCGATAAATCAAGCCTTTGGTTTTTTGGCCGTAACTTCGAAAATATTGCACTTAGAAAGCTCTGTCTGCGATTTTTGCGATCCCCGTTCCATCCTCTTTAAGCGTGTGTAAGTACAAGTCGGCCGAAACTCTCTCCATTATTTGCCGAAATATATTGCAATGGGTATGTATTCTTTACCGTTTCCTCGATTTTCTTTAATCACCTGTAACTTTCGAAACACCGATCGAAACCTATGATAATCCTACATTTTCTTGAAGCTCTCGACGCGTACCTTAAGATAGGACTATCAGCGAAAGCCCATCTTAAAAAAAAATTCTTTCAGTTGTAGTGGTCGACCAAGGCTCTTCCTCGATTAATCAAGTCTTTGGTCTTTTGGCTACAACTTCGAAAATAATGCACGTAGAAAGCTCTGCCTGCGATTTTTGTGATCCTCTTTCCATCCTCTTTGAGTTTGTATAAGTACAAGTCGGCCGAAACACTTTCCATAATTTGCCGAAATAAATTGCAAGGGGTATGTATTCCTTACCGTTTCCTCGATTTTCTATAATTGCCTGTAATTTCCAAACACCGATCGAAGTCTATGTTAATCATACATTTTCTTGAAGCTGTCGACGCGTACCTTGAGATAGGAATATCAGCGAAAGCCCATCTTAAAAAAAAATTGTTTCAGTTGTAGTGGTCGACCAAGGCTCTTCCTCGATTAATCAAGTCTTTGGTTTTTTGGCTACAACTTCGAAAATAATGCACTTAGAAAGCTCTGCCTGCGATTTTTGTGATCCTCTTTCCATCCTCTTTGAGCGTGTATAAGTACAAGTCGGCCGAAACACTTTCCATTAATGCCGAAATATATTGCACTTGGTATGTATTCCTTACCGTTTGCTCGATTTTCTTTAATCGCCTGTAACATTCGAAACACCGATCGAAACCTATGATAATCATACATTTTCTTGAAGCTCTCGACGCGTACCTTAAGTTAGGATGATCAGCGAAAGCCCATCTTTAAAAAAAAAATTGTTTCAGTTGTACTGGTCGACCAAGGCTCTTCCTCGATTAATCAAGTCTTTGGTTTTTTGGCTATAACTTCGAGAATAATGCACTTAGGAAGCTCTGCCTGCGATTTTTGTGATCCTTTTTCCATCCACTTTAAGCATGTATAAGCACAAGTCGACCGAAAAACTTTCCATTTTTTGCCGAAACAAATTGCAAGGGGTATGTATTCCTTGCCGTTTCCTCGATTTTCTATAATCGCCTGTAACTTTCGAAACACCGATCGAAACCTATGATGATCATACATTTTCCTGAAGCTGTCGACGCGTACCTTAAGATAGGACTATCAGCGAAAGCCCATCTTAAAAAAAAAATTGTTTCAGTTGGAGTGGTCGACCAAGGCTCTTCTTCGATTAATCAAGCCTTTGGTTTTTTGGCTGTAACTTCGAAAATAATGCACTTAGGAGGCTCTGCCTGCGATTTTTGTGATCCTCGTTCCATCCTCTTTGAGCGTGTATAAGTACAAGTCGGCCGAAACACTTTCCATTATTTGCCGAAATATATTGCAATTGGTATGTTTTCCTTACCGTTTCCTCGATTTTCTTTAATTGCCTGTATCTTTCGAAACACCGATCGAGACCTATGATAATCATACATTTTCTTGAAGCTCTCGACGCGTACCTTAAGATAGGACTATCAGCGAAGGCCCATCTTAAAAAAAAATTGTTTCAGTTGTAGTGGTCGACCAAGGCTCTTCCTCGATTAATCAAGTCTTTGGTTTTTTGGCTACAACTTCGAAAATAATGCACTTAGAAAGCTCTGCAAGCGATTTTTGTGATCCTCTTTCCATCCTCTTTGAGCGTGTATAAGTACAAGTCGGCCGAAACACTTTCCATTATTTGCCGAAATATATTGCAATTGGTATGTATTCCTTACCGTTTCCTCGATTTTCTTTAATCGCCTGTAACTTTCGAAACACCGATCGAAACCTATGATAATCATACATTTTCTTGAAGCTCTCGACGCGTACCTTAAGATAGGTCTATCAGCGAAAGCCCAGCATAAAAAAAAAATTGTTTCAGTTGTAGTGGTCGACCAAGGATCTTCTTCGATTAATCAAGTCTTTGGTTTTTTGGGTACAACTTCGAAAATAATGCACTTAGAAAGCTCTGCCTGCGATTTTTGTGATCCTCCTTCCATCCTCTTTGAGCGTGTATAAGTACAAGTCGGCCGAAACATTTTCCATTATTTGCCGAAATATATTGCAATTGGTATGTATTCCTTACCGTTTCCTCGATTTTTTTTAATCGCCTGTAACTTTCGAAACACCGATCGAAATCTATGATAATCATACATTTTCTTGAAGCTCTCGACGCGTACCTTAAGTTAGGATGATTAGCGAAAGCCCATCTTTAAAAGAAAATTGTTTCAGTTGTAGTGGTCAACCAAGGCTCTTCTTCGATTAATCAAGCCTTTGGTTTTTTGGCTGTAACTTCGAAAATAATGCACTTAGGAGGCTCTGCCTGCGATTTTTGCGATCCTCGTTCCATCCTCTTTCAGCTTGTATAAGTACAAGTCGACCGAAACTCTTTCCATTATTTGCCGAAATATATTGCAATGGGTATGTATTCTTTACCGTTTCCTCGATTTTCTTTAATCGCCTGTAACTTTCGAAATACCGATCTAAACCTATGATAATCCTACATTTTCTTGAAGCTCTCGACGCGTACCTTAAGATAGGACTATCAGCGAAAGCCCATCTTAAAAAAAAATTCTTTCAGTTGTAGTGGTCGACCAAGGCTCTTCCTCGATTAATCAAGTCTTTGGTTTTTTGGCTACAACTTCGAAAATAATGCACTTAGAAAGCTCTGCCTGCGATTTTTGTGATCCTCTTTCCATCCTCTTTGAGCGTGTATAAGCACAAGTCGACCGAAACACTTTCCATTTTTTGCCGAAATAAATTGCAATGGGTATGTATTCCTTGCCGTTTCCTCGATTTTCTATAATCGCCTGTAATTTTCGAAACACCGATCGAAACCTATGATAATCATACATTTTCTTGAAGCTCTCGACGCTTACCTTAAGATAGGACTATCAGCGATAGCCCATCTTAAAAAAAAATTGTTTCAGTTGTAGTGGTCGACCAAAGCTCTTCTTCGATTAATCAAGCCTTTGGTTTTTTGGCTGTAACTTCGAAAATAATACACTTAGGAGGCTCCTCCTGCGATTTTTGCGATCCTCGTTCCATCATCTTTAAGCGTGTGTACGTACAAGTCGGCCGAAACTCTCTCCATTATTTGCCGAAATATATTGCAATGGGTATGTATTCTTTACCGTTTCCTCGATTTTCTTTAATCGCCTGTAAGTTTCGAAACAACGATCGAAACCTATGATAATCATACATTTTCTTGAAGCTGTCGACGCGTACCTTAAGATAGGACTATGAGCGACAGCTCATCTTTAAAAAAAAATATTGTTTCAGTAGTAGTGGTCGACCAAGGCTCTTCCTCGATTAATCAAGTCTTTGGTATTTTGGCTGTAACTTCGAAAATATTGCACTTAGAAGGCTCTGCCTGCGATTTTTGTAATCCTCGTTCCATCCTCTTTAAGCGGATATATGCACAAGTCGATCGAAAAACTTTCTATTTTTTGCCGAAATAAATTGCAAGGGGTATGTATTCCTTACCGTTTCCTCGATTTTCTATAATTGCCTGTAACTTTCGAAACACCGATCGAAGTCTATGTTAATCATACATTTTCTTGAAGCTCTCGACGCGTACCTTGAGATAGGAATATCAGCGAAAGCCCACCATTAAAGAAAATATTGATTCAGTTACCTGTTATCCCGGAAACAGAAATCCGTCTATTATAGATTTCGTAATTTCCAATTATAGTAGAAGCATTAAGTGCCAAGTGACAAATGATTTATACTCGGACCATAAGTCCGTTTGGATAACCTCCAATGGTGCAACGGTCCCTCCTCCGGCCTGTGCTTACACCACAGACTGGGAGAGGTACCACACCTATACATCCAAATTCATGATGATGTCACATTTCAAATCCCGTCAAGACATAGAAAATAAAATCCAGGAGATGGCATCCTTCCTCCTGGCAGCCAGAAGGAAGGCTTCCTGCATAACCACAGCTCCAATCACTTCCGCATATAAATTCCGACAAGACCCATACCTAAACGACCTCATAAGAGAAAGACGCAAACTCCGCAAAAGGCAACAAACAAATTCAATTTTTACCCCGCCTGCACTAAAACAATTAGACAGAGAAATAAAGCAATGTATTGCCGAAACGAGACACAGACACTGGGAGGAACTCCTGGCCAGATTCAGGAGACCAGATCCTACATTTTGGAACACCTACAGATCAATCAAAAATATCTCCAATAGATCGCACCTTCCTCCGTTTAGGATAAATAACGCTGAAATCACATCCAACCATGATAAAGCACAACTCCTAGCGGAACAATTCTCCGGGGTACACACTACCGCTCACGCACTTAAGTCATCCTTAGACCCTATCGTTAACTCCTCCATCCACTTCATCTCATCCTCTCCTAATACCATCGAAGTCCTAGAATCAGTCGACTCTCTCTCTCCTAGCTGGGTCAGGAAGGCCTTTAAAAACCTAAAAACCGGCAAAGCACCAGGACCAGACAAAATTACGGCTGACATGCTGAAACATGCCCACTCAAAAGTCCCTACACAATACTATTCCATATTTCGAGAATGCATTAGACTTAATTATTATCCACTTCAATGGAAGACAGCCAAAGTTATACCAATTCACAAACCGGGAAAAGACCCAACTCAACCCGTGAGCTATAGGCCAATCAGTCTATTACCCATTGTGTCAAAAGTATTTGAAAAACATATATATAATCATATTTCAAACAAATTAAGGGTCAATAACTTCATAATTAATCAACAATTCGGATTCAGGGCTGGGCACTCTACCATTCAGCAATGTCTCCGTATAACACAAACAATTGCGACTAATTTAAACACCAATAAAGACACGGTCCTGGTCCTGCTGGACCTGGCAAAGGCCTTTGATTCAGTTTGGCACGATGCACTTTTGGTAAAGGTATGGAGGGCCGGTATCCCCCTCCCCACTGTAAAACTTCTGCAATCATATTTGACTGGCCGTATGCTGGTTGTAAATCTACACCAACACGTCTCGAACAGCCTGCCGGTGCGCGCGGGAGTCCCGCAGGGATCCATTCTTGGCCCACTCCTTTTTAATATCTATATTAATGACCTGCCGAGCTTAGAGTTTTCTAATTTAGCCTTGTATGCCGATGATACAGCGATATATGCTTCCTCCACTAGACTTGAGTACGCGGTGCGTTATGCACAAAGACATCTTGACTCCGTATCCGGGTTCCTAAAGGACTGGAAACTGACTATCAACCCAGAAAAAACGCAAGCAATCGTATTTACCAAAAAACGTAACACCAGAAGGGATTTGGAGAAGTTCCACTTAACGTTATTAAACCATTCGATAAATTGGTGCACCGAGGTAACATATCTAGGAATCCTCCTAGACAGTAAATTCTCTTTTGCTCCGGCCATTCAAGACCGAATCATTAAAACACTTAATGCACATAAAGCATTAGCTCGCTTATTGGATCCTAAAATTAATATGTCACCTAGAATCAAAATATTGTTATACAAAATGTGTCTCAGACCTGTTTTAACGTACGGAATACTAGTCTGGCACTCAGCAGCCCACTGTCATGTGAAAAAAGTTCAAACGACACAAAACAAAATCATGAAACTCATACTTAAATATCCGATACGTACAGACACAAAATGGTTACATGAGCGAACTAAATTAACTTATATACAAGAATTTTACAACAAATTAAAACTATCATACCTAGCTAAGGACTACTCCAACCCTCTGGCACAACAGACTTGCAGTTTCCGGTCCTGCGGGATCCCGTATCAGGTCAAGTACCCCCACCCCCTGCAGCATTAGCTATGAGCAAGGCTCGCTTTTTTTTTTTTTAATTGTTTATTGAATAGCCCAAAAATATACAAAATTAATTTCGGTTCAATAAACAAAACCTTTACATTATAATATATTTTGTGACCATGGCACATTCGCTAGATGGCACTCGTACACTTGTCTTATTAAATATTTAAATACATTTATTATAATTATTATCTCTGGCCATAAGGTAGGAGGTTCCTACCGACCTTACATTAAATCTGAAATAATATGCCAGAAAAGAATGATATACCTTGGGAACCAAAAAAAAAAAAAACTGGCGCTCGTAATACTTATGCTAACTTAAAAACTAACTTAACCTAGGTCAAATTGTAAAATGAAAAGAAATTTTATAAAGAAAAATTATAAAAAGAAAAAGAACAAAAGAAAAAAACTGAATTCGTATAAACCAAAATAACAGATGAGAAAAAGAAGCTAAGAGAGGTAATACAATAAAAAAGAATTAAGTGTACTGGGGTTCGTCTTCGTTCAACCACCAGCATATTTTTCTAATATACTTATTGTTAGCTTCTCTATCCTTTTTAGATAGCGTGATGCTGTAGATAATTTCATTATTATTTACAATACAACTATTAGGATCGTATGAAAAATCTACACACATTCGCTTTCTTTTTATGTGATATATTATCGGAATAAGACTATCATTGAATATATATTTATTTTTATCTAAGTAAATGAACATTTCAGGAGGAACGTAGTTAGATGTTAATAATGATCTATAATAGTTGTCCAGCGGGATAGTAGCACCGGATATTAAACTATTAGACGTAATATGACGGGCCTTGGCAAAGTGGCACCGTACTAATTTTAAAATAAAATAGTCAATTCTTGGTATCTTTGCATCATTGTAAATTATTTTGTTAGAAATGAATTTCTTAATTTCGTCTGTGTATATTCGATATTTGGAAAGACAGGCTCTAAGGCACTTACGTTCAAATACTCTTAATTTCTCCATCTCATGAGGATTTATGTTATACCAGATTGGGCATCCGTAAGTTAATATGGGTCGAACAAAGGACATATAAGCCAGTACCTTAATTCTAGCTACTATATCTTTGTGGTAGAAAATTTTGGTTTTACTCATAAATGAGTTACGAGCTTTATTAGTTGCTATTTCTATGTGCTTATTGAAATTTAAATTATGTGTTAAATAGATTCCTAAATATTTTACAATTTTTTTATGGGGTACTGGCGTGTTGTCTAGACCCTTTATAACGAAATCTTTATAGTGATTTTTGACGTCTCTTCGGGCCTTGTATAAGGGCATACGAAAGAGGATGGATTCGCATTTATTTATATTAATTTTAAGTTTCCAAACTTGTAGGTATTGTTCGATAGAATTGAATAATTTTTGTAGCTTGCTTCTAATCTGAGATACTTTATAATCTGCCACGTAAATGATTAAATCGTCCGCGAATGCCAAAGCGTATTTATCTGGATCTTTGTTCATGCCATAGAGATGGAGAATATCACTAAACATTAAGTTAAATAAAATCGGAGAATTCACGGTGCCTTGTTGCAAACCGTTTTTTATTTCAAAGATATCCGAGTTTGTGTTGTTGAAATTATAGATTTGGAATTTTTTATTGCTTATCATTGATACTATTGTTTTTAATAAATTTATATGTATATGCTTCTTAATGAGTTTAAATATTAGTCCCTCCGTCCACACTGTATCGAATGCTTTTTCGAGATCAATCAGGATCGCACCGATGCACTTATTATCATTCAAGTGCCAACAAACATCTGAGGTGAGTTTGTTGACTGCATGTACCGTAGAATGATGTCTGCGGAAACCAAATTGTTGGTCCGGTAGTAATTTCATATCTTGTACAGTGTCCAGCAATCTGGTATTAATTATGGATTCATAAATTTTGCTTAAGTTGCATGTTAAGCTAATGGGCCTATAACTCTCCGGTAGTTTCGGGTCTTTATCTTTTTTTAATAGTGGAATAACTTTTGCTACTTTCCAGCGATTAGGAAAGTAAGCTTTGTTAATACAGTTGTTAAATATGATTGTGAGGTTGTGAATCATGTTAGACGGAATATGTTTCAAGGCTATGTTAGGAATTTTGTCAGGTCCAGATGATTTTTTTCTATTTAGTTTTTTAATTATATTATTTACTTCGTAAATGTTTGTTAATAATTTCTGTTCTTTTAAAATGTCAGCAGTAGGTTCTATAGATGTATTGTTGTTGTCAAAATTGGTATAAGTTATGT
The DNA here is from genome assembly GCA_914767735.1 of Anoplius nigerrimus. Lineage (NCBI taxonomy): Eukaryota > Metazoa > Arthropoda > Insecta > Hymenoptera > Pompilidae > Anoplius > Anoplius nigerrimus. Next base: position 51,016 of record CAJZBX010000979.1, read on the forward strand.
TGTTAGTATTGTCTTCTGTCATCTGTTGATAGAGTTTTTTAACTGTGGTAAGTACAATTCTTTCATGTGATGAGTTTGTAAAGTGTAGGTTTTGAGAATGGACCTGAGCAAAGTGGCGACCTAAGATGTTGGTTATTAATTTTGGATTAGCTATTATATAATTATTTTGGTTATCCCGCGTAAAATTGTTGTGGGCGAGTTCGTTTTCTATTAAGTAGGTTTTGCCGGGAGAGATTTTGAGTTGATCCAAGTTGAAAATATTATTAGATTTGGGAAGTAACTTTTTTAAATTAACAAACATGTTGTTGTCGATTTTGATATTTGCTATTTTATTTTGCCAGTAACTGTTTATTGATTTGTTATATTCTGCTTTAATTAGTTTTTTGATTGCTGAACATGCTTTGTTGAGAAATCCTAGAAGATCTTTATTATCTGGGTGGTGCGATTTTTTGATATTGTGGATCAGTGTGATCATTTTGCTTTTACGTTTTTGCAATGCTCTGATGCGATTGTTTTGATATCTTTCGATACTGTCTTTGTTTCTGTATTTAGGAACTGTAGAATCTATTGCCTTTTTTATATCTGTTTCGATTGTTTCTATGGCTGTTTCAATATCATTCTCGGTTAAGTTAGAACTATTAGATAAGCTTAATTTGTGAATTTTGTTTAAAGCATTATGAAAACGATTCCAGTTAGTTTTTCTGTAAATATAATTATGTGTTTTTATGTTATTTAAAATATTATCAGAGTTTGTTAGATTATTTAGGTGGATTTCCATGCATATTGCGTTATGATCACTATCATACGGAATAACTTTTAGTTTCGAATTTACACTAAGTCTACTATCAGCCACCGCTATGTCTAGAGACGAGGCACCTCTTTTAAATGTATATGATTCGGGTGGTATTATTTTAAGTTTGTATTTAATTGTGTTTTCTTTAATCCAATTGAACAACTGAGTTCCCCTGTGATTATTAGAGTTATTATTCCAGGATGTGTGTCTCGCGTTTAGATCACCAATAAGTGTATAATAATTAGAAGGATTGTCAAGCTGAAAGTATTCGAAGATTTCTTTTAGTTCCGACATAAAGTTTGGTTGCATATATTGTGGTGCATATGCAGCTATGATTATTAAGTAGTTGTTTCTATTTAACTTGATTTTAATTGCTGTTACTTCTATTGCTTTATTGATATCCGCGGTTATTGTACGGGAAATTTTTGTAAATTGAATTTTGTTGTGAATTACTAGCGCTGTACCTCCGGCTGGGTTATTCCCCGGACGGTCGGTACGGATGATTTGGTAGTCTTTAAAGGAAATGAAATGTTGATTAGTTAATTTAGTTTCGTTTAAGGCTAGAATGTCTGGTTTTTCGGTTTTAAGTAGCTCGAACACGTTCGCTCTACGCTCCTGAGCTATAATTGAATTAACGTTTATTGATATTATTTTTAGCTTGTTAAGGCTGAAATGCCGGACCTGAGCCATTATTACTCTATATCAAATAATTGGTACAAGTACTCGGTGCGCCTCTGATTGATCTCGACTTTTGCATTTAGGTTAGCTAATTGCGTGCTAATATTCGTAATACTTGCTTGAATTAACTTAAATGTTTCCTTGATTTGGTGTAATTCCATACCTATGGATTGTTGTAGTGCTACAGAGTCTTGTGATTGTATATTTTTTGGGTAATCTCTGAAAGGGGTCATCTGGATCTGACTTGGTCCTGTCCCCTTGGTTATGTTACTATAAGAAATATTCGGATTAGTAAACTTAGAAGCAAACTCTCTCGCCTTGTTTTTAATAATAGAATTTTTTTCTTTCTCATCCTTTTTCAATTTGAGCATATTAGTAACGCTCGGGCAGCCCTTATAGGAGGCCGGATGGCCGAACTCCTTGCATAGGACGCAAAAGATTTTGTTAGCCTCAATCTTCGTTCCTGAAGGGACAGAACATTCGCCGGGGCCGTGGTTTGATTCGCATTTCACACAACGGTATGGTAAATGGCAATTTTTTGCCAGATGCCCATACCTTTGGCAGTTTTTGCATTGTATCGTGTCCTTAAGCCTGAATTTGTCAAAGGTTATTTTTTGATGCAATAGATACTTGATGTTTTTCAGTTCCTCGGTGCTACTGTCTGCACTGAGTTGTACAACTAAAATTGGAAGAGAGATATTATTCTTTTTTGACAGAGGAGTTACCAATCTGGCAACTCCTTCGATGGTAGCCTTTTTGAGGTTGAGTTCCTCGAGGGCTAATTGTACTTCCTCAGCTGAAAACGAGCTGTCTATGCCTTTGAGAATTAATGATATTTTTTTCTCCGATTTGGGAGTGTAGGTAAAGAATTTCGTCGAAGCTTTCGAGAAAACTTCAATTATTTTTTTCCTATCCTCTAGCGAATTGGGCAGAACCAGATGTTTATTTAATTTATTTTTTTTAATTTTAAATTCATTTATTTTTAGTACGTCTTTAATCAATGTTATTGAGTCGTGGACATCCTGTTCGTACACTATGATCGGTGGGATGTTATTCGCACCGGATTTGCTCAATTCGCTAGGCATACTTATTTTCGTTGGCTTCTTGCCCTCCTTGGTGATAGGTTTGTTGGGTGAACGTCGTCCTCTAGCCGTGTTTTTGTTATGAATCGAGGTTAGCGGGACGGTTACTTCGCTGTCCTTTTCAAAATCTGCTTCCATGTCCATATTTGGGTTATCCTCTTGTAACAGGTGAAATTTGTTCTTGAGGATGATCTTTTCCTGGGTGGCTTTTTGCTTGACGGTTCCTCTTGTGGGTGGGCTCCTAGTTGACTTACTTTCAGGTTTATTGGACCCGGGGCTGGTTTCCATACGTGCGCTGGAAATGTTCTCCTGACTCAGCGACGCGAGCTTTTCTTTTAGGGTTTTAATTTCATTTTGCGGGGCCATAATTAATCCCTGTTGCTGGTCCATTATGATTCTTGAGCTGTTGTCTTCAGTCTTACTTGGATTTAGTTCCTTGGTTGGGTTTGTTTCCTCGCAGGGCGATGGTTCTGGCTTTTGGGTTGATAATATTTTCGGCTTTGCGCTAGTGGAAGGCCTTATTTCAGAGGGCAAGTTTAACTTATGATTTTTTTTAGCGCTAAGGATAGGCTTAGGAGCCATCCTTATACGCTTTGGTGTGATGCTTTTCCCCTCAGCGAATTTTTGAATTATTTTTTTAACTTGCCTTTCGGTAAGATTATTGAGGCAATCTTGACCCAGATGGCTGGTCTCTGCTTTCTTTTTCTCCGGTGTTTCGGTGTCCGTACTTATCGGAATTCTTGTCCCTGAGGTAGTCGCTCCTGATATCTCACTATTAATTTGATTGGATCCCTCATTACTGAGGGAAACCTTTGCTAAATTTTCTCCTTTGTTAAAGCTCACTTCCACTTATGATCGCACAATATGTAGTAAGAGATACTCTGTAGGTGTAGAGGACAAATTCGAATGCGTATCGTGTGGTATAAACACAACCGCTCGCTTCGAATGCCCGATGAGAACTGTTGAGCAAGGCTCGCTCAAACCGCACCTATGGCCAATCATAAACACCATGTCCCCTCACAATTACCATGTGAGGCTTTACTAATATTCGGACTGGCTCCTACATGAGCCGTTTCATATCACGGGAGTTTTTGAAAATTTTCCCCCCACCCTCAACTCATTGTTATCGGAAAGACTCATCACACCAAATATAGGTAACACCAAAAAACATCCATAAGGCGGTGAGGGGGCCACGAGTCCCCAGGTACGCCCCTATGGATGACAATCCCGGTGTCTCCCCGGGCTTGTAGTAAGCTCTCGGGAGACCCCTTGCAACAGTGTCCTCCGTCCAATCAAAGAATTATTAAAAAAAAAAAAAAAAAAAAATTCGGAACCATTTTTCCCATTCTCACCTGTGCGCTCGAAGGAGTCGGAAGTTAATTTGATTGTGTGGTGCCCTGTGCCAACGATCGTCTACTCAGGCTTCGCTGTGGCAAGAAGACTTCGAAAACTTGAGTACCCTACTCATCATTTATTACAAACTTATTAATTGATATTATTTTTGTTCTCCTTTAACCCGGATTAATCTTATTGATTTATATTATACCTATTAGTGGATTATTTTCTTTTTTCCGGCCCCTGTGCCTTGTGCCGGGCTTTCCACTAACGGTTTACTTATTAGCTTCTAGCAAACATTTATTCTTTTTCTTATTGAATATAAATTTACCTTAACTTACTTTAATCTTACCTCAATTAATTATCAAACATTCTGTTAATTGCTCTGTAGTTATAATATTATACTTTTCTCAATTGAGTTTCTAATATCATATTAATTTAACGTACCTCCCTAAATTTATTGACTTATATTTGCTTTCACTTGAATGAATTAATTATCCAATTAGTTATTAGACTACCTTGTTAGTACTACCTTTCAGTTTCAGTACGATCACTCCCATAAGGAGAATATTAAGTCATATATATGAAATGTCTATACACCTATAGACAAAATTCTCCTTCTCCTCTAGTAGTCTTTAGGTAATTTCATTCATCTTAACTTCTTATTTATTATCATCGTAAATCCTTCCCTATTACCCACCCAGGATACATAATTTAACAAACAGCTCGGAGCACAGACTGATTAAAACGCTCCGGCTCGCTTAAAATCATTGCTGGTCGTTCGCGAAATTAAATTCGATCGGTTATTACCCAAGTACATTGTGTAATTGTAAGGTTTACTACCGCGGTAAATCCACACAGGTGTCCGCTAATCCGCAGCCTACCTGCTAAGGTTCCCTTTGTTTTTCGCCCGCTCGGGTCTAACCGACAGCGGGACACAAGTAACAATACACGGTCATATCGTAGCGTAGCGAATAACGATTCCTATAATCTCGCGCATTACAATTAATTACTGATTCAACTACACTTTCTCTCATCCTTTTTATTAAATTCCCTTATACTTACTTATTCTCCCAATCATTTTTGGCCCGTCCAAACTATTCCCTTAAAAATAATATATATAGTTGATCGACGGCTCCCGCCGTTTACACAAGACATAAGAGTCATAGCATTCCCTACGGTGTGAAAATAATTGTTGGCTTAATATGTTATATTAAACAATAATCTGAGCTTGACTCTTGCAGAGCCCACTTTTTCCCCCTAGTGAGTCTGACCAATTAGGGTCTTTACTCACTTAAAGACATACTGTTAGTCCGCACAAGACGGGCTTCCCCCACTTGGACACTTCACGGTTCGCGTGTCGGTACTACCCCCCACTAGATTATTAAATTCGGAACCATTTTTCCGTTGGTACTACCCCCACTAGATTAATAAATCCGGAATCATTCTCCCGACCGGGGTGGCCACGCCACCCCCGGTCTTCAAAATCAATCTCAGGCGTCCCACACGCACCCGGAACATGCGTAAGGGAACACCAAAAAAGACACTCACGGAAACAAATCTGCGCAAGTTAGAAATATCATTTACGGACAGCCCGCCGACAAGTATGGCTGACCCTCAAATCGTCCCGTCTACCAGCTCGTCTATGAGCTCGTCTAAAACACCACAACCTATTCAAATCCAACAGCAACTCCACCTAGACCCAAGGCGCACTGACGACCAATCATCTCACGACTCCAGTGATGAGTCTGTGTTTTCAGCGTACAAAATAGTTAAAAGCAAAAGCTCCCGAAAGACGTCGCCATTGCAAAATACGTCTAAAAAATCAAAAATTGCGCGGGGTGAGCAGCCAACTGCTCCCGCGCCGCGTATTGTGGAGGAGGTTACCTTCAAGGTACCTACTACTAATAAATTCGCTGCCTTGACCGCATTCGATAAACCACAGCTAGAGATCCCAGTTACACCGGGAGACCAGATTAACTCAAATTCGCGTACTAAGAGACCGCCACCATTATATATATCAAACTTTAACTCTGACATAATTTCATTTAATAAAAAATTGACACAGGATTTCGGTACCCAAAATTTTCATATTAAATACCTAGGCAACAGAATACGCTTACAACTTGCTCATATGGAACATTACCATAAATTCAGAGAGGAGTTAAACTCCCAAAATATACCATACTTTACATTCACCTTGAACACTGACAAAGCTCATGCATTTGTCCTACGCGGTCTCCCTAAACTTCCCTTGGAAGAAGTTCAAGCAGAAATAAAGTCCGCTGGTCTCCCGGTGACAAATGTATCTTATATCAATCCGCGAAATGAGAGTTCAAAATACGCAATCTATAAGGTCATTTTCCCAGCCGACTGCGCACCGGCACAGGTGTTTGCGACAGGGTTTATTTTTCACACCCGTATATATTGGGACAAATACATGTCCAATAAGAATTATACACAATGCTATCGCTGCCAAGCGTATGGGCATTCCGCAGGAAACTGCAACCTTCCTACCGCGTGTGTTAAATGCGCAGGCCCCCATCTAACCCGGGAGTGCGCCAAGCCCAGGGAAGTTACTCCCAAATGTAAGAATTGTTCCGGCCCACATACGGCCAATTACTCACAGTGCCCAGCTCTGTTGAGCTACCTAACGAGACAAGAGCAACGTAACTCACAGCCTAAACGTCAGGTCCAGCGGGACCACCCTACAGCTTCACGGTTTTTGCTCGGTGCAAATCAGGGGTTAAATGCTCCTCAAGCCCCTTATACTAACCCGAACCACTCATATGCCGCGGCTCTTGCGGGCCCGGCTGGGAGGAGGGGAGCAGATCTCGCAGTCCCCTCCCAACTCCCAAATCCATCTGCTCACCAGCCACCGTCTCAAGAACCATCTAATCTCAGGGCGGACAGAATACCAACTAATGCCAATGACATTGTTTCTCTTAAAGAAGCAATTCAAGAACTGAACAGTTTATGTGACATCAAAGAAATGCTCACTATAACCAGACAATTAGTAACCGGACTGCGAGGATGCAGTACCAAACTTGAGAAATTCAATGTTATCATACAAATCCTGTCCGCCCTGGATTAGATGGCTCCTCCATTCCCTTCAATTTTCCTTTGGAACGCCCGTTCGGTGATTCCCAATAGAAATGAAATCCTCCTCTTTCTCAAAACCTCCAAATGTGACATACTAATCATAACTGAAACCTGGCTATCTCCCGACCTCTCCTTCATCATTCCCGGCTATAGAGTCGTGAGAAAAGATAGGATGTCCCATGGACGAAATAGATCAGGGGGGGTGCTGATACTAATCCATTCAGAGATAGATTTCACGGCCATCAAGCCACCAGAAACAGAACTTGTAGAAATTACCGCGATTCAGATAAATGTCCCTAAACTAACTATAGCTGCGATTTATGTTCCACCATATATTAAACTCAGTAATGGACTCCTGAATCTGGTTACGAGTCTTCCCAGTCCATATCTCGTTGCTGGCGACTGGAATGCCAAACATCGCGCATGGGGTAACCACATCGCAAACCCAAACGGCATAGCATTGTTTAACCACTTCCTGTCCAGAGACTACAGAATTGTAGCCCCAGATGAATTCACTTGTTTCCCCGGAAACAGAAATCCGTCTATTATAGACTTTGTTATTACCAATTACAGTAGAATCATTAAATGCAAGGTGACAGATGATTTATACTCGGACCATAAGTCCGTATGGATAACCTCTGACGGTGAAACTGTTCCCCCCCCCCCCCCGGCCTGTGCTCACTCCACAGACTGGGAGAGGTACAACACCTACACAATCAAGTTCCATATGATGTCACAATTTAAAACTCATCAAGAAATTGAGAACAAAATCCAGGAGATGTCCTCCTTCCTCCTTGCGGCTAGAAGAAAGGCCTCCAACATAACTGTAGCTCCGACTACAAACGCAAATAAATTCATACATGACCCCTATTTAATCGATCTCATTAGGGAGAGAAGGAAATTACGTAAAAAACACCAAACAAGGTCAATTTCCCTTACACCTCTGGCATTAAGAGAACTGGACAGGGAGATAAAACAGTGCATAGCTGAAACGAGACACAGGCACTGGGAGGAACTCCTAGCCAGATTCAGGAAACCAGACCCAACTTTCTGGAATACTTATAGATCGATAAAAAGCACCTCTAATAGATCACACCTCCCCCCGTTCAGGATAAATAATACTGAAATCATTTCTAATCACGATAAAGCGCAACTCCTAGCGGAACAATTCTCCGGGGTACATACCACCGCCCACGCACTCAAATCTCCCCTCGAACCTACTATCAATTCCTCCATCCAACTCATCATGTCTACTCCTAGTACCACCGAGTTTCCTGAAACATCTGACTCCCTTTCTCCTGGTTGGGTCCGTAAAACCTTTAAAACACTTAAAACCGGAAAAGCACCGGGCCTTGATAAGATCTCCGCAGACATGCTGAAATATGCCCATACAAGAGTAGCTACACAGTATTATTATATTTTCCGGGAGTGTATAAGACGAAACTACTTCCCGCGTCAATGGAAAACGGCTAAAGTTATTCCAATTCATAAACCAGGTAAAGACCCTACGCAGCCAGTGAGTTACAGACCAATTAGTCTACTACCTATTGTATCAAAAGTACTAGAAAGATACATATATAATTATATCTCTCACAAATTAAGTTTAAATCAATTTATCATAAATCAGCAATTTGGATTTAGGGCAGGGCACTCCACTATCCAACAATGTCTGCGGATAACGCAAAATATTGCGACTAACTTAAATACCAATAAGGACACGGTCCTGGTCTTGCTGGACCTGGCAAAGGCATTTGACTCGGTTTGGCATGATGCACTCCTGGTCAAGATATGGAGGGCCGGAATACCTCTCCCCACAGTAAAACTCCTTCAGTCATATCTCACTAACCGAACGCTTATAGTCAATCTACAACAACATGTCTCAAACAGCCTCCCGGTGCGTGCAGGAGTTCCCCAGGGCTCCATCCTTGGACCACTATTGTTCAATATCTTTATTAATGATTTGCCAAACGCGGAATTCTCAAATTTAGCATTGTATGCGGACGATACAGCAATATACGCCTCCTCCACGAGATTTGAGTATGCGGTGCGATATGCTCAGAGGCACCTTGACTCCGTGTCCGGGTACCTAAAGGACTGGAAGCTAACCATAAATCCAGAAAAAACGCAAGCAATCGTTTTCACTAAAAAACGGAATACTAGAAGGGATCTAGAGAAATTTCATTTAACCTTACAAAATCACTCCATAAACTGGTGTACCGAGGTATCATACCTAGGTATTCTCCTAGATAACAAGTTCACATTCGCTCCAGCCATTCATGATCGAATTACTAAGACATTCAACGCATATAGAGCTTTAGCCCGTTTACTAGATCCTAAGATAAATATGTCACCAAATATCAAAATACTGTTGTACAAAATGTGTCTCAGGCCAGTTTTAACATACGGAATATTAGTTTGGCACTCAGCAGCCAATTGTCATATCAAAAAAGTCCAAACGACACAAAATAAAATCTTAAAACTTATTCTTGAATATCCAATACGCACAGATACCAAATGGCTACACGAGAAAACTAAATTATTACACATTCAAGAATTTTACACAAAACTAAAACTATCATATTTAGCTAAGGTTTATTCCAACCCGCTAGCACAACAGACTTGCAGCTTCCGGTCCTGCGGGATCCCATATCGGGTCAAGTACCCTCACCCATTGCAGCATTAGCTGGGAGCACAGGCTCGCTCAACCCGCGCTACCGCATATTAAATCATACACACCGTGCATGATTAAGCAAGGCGGAACAACTCGAAACTCGCTCCTCAGAAGAGCCCGCTCATATTATGGGAGTTTTTTGAAAGTTTTCCCCCACCCATATTTCAATGTTCTCTAATACGATCTCTAATTTCTAAATATAGGTAACACCACTTTTACACCCGTAAGGCGGTGAGGGGGCCATGAGTCCCCAGGTACGCCCCTATGGTGGGACAGTTCTGGGACCTCCCCGAGCTTGCGCTGCAAGCCCTCGAGAGCTCCCTCGCACCCCTGTCCCCCGCTCACTCATAACACATTTACAAAAAAAAAAAAAAAAAAAAAAAATCCGGAACCATTTTTCCGTTGGTACTACCCCCACTAGATTAATAAATCCGGAATCATTCTCCCGACCGGGGTGGCCACGCCACCCCCGGTCTTCAAAATCAATCTCAGGCGTCCCACACGCACCCGGAACATGCGTAAGGGAACACCAAAAAAGACACTCACGGAAACAAATCTGCGGAAGGTAGAAATATCATTTACGGACAGCCCGCCGACAAGTATGGCTGACCCTCAAATCGTCCCGTCTACCAGCTCGTCTATGAGCTCGTCTAAAACACCACAACCTATTCAAATCCAACAGCAACTCCACCTAGACCCAAGGCGCACTGACGACCAATCATCTCACGACTCCAGTGATGAGTCTGTGTTTTCAGCGTACAAAATAGTTAAAAGCAAAAGCTCCCGAAAGACGTCGCCATTGCAAAATACGTCTAAAAAATCAAAAATTGCGCGGGGTGAGCAGCCAACTGCTCCCGCGCCGCGTATTGTGGAGGAGGTTACCTTCAAGGTACCTACTACTAATAAATTCGCTGCCTTGACCGCATTCGATAAACCACAGCTAGAGATCCCAGTTACACCGGGAGACCAGATTAACTCAAATTCGCGTACTAAGAGACCGCCACCATTATATATATCAAACTTTAACTCTGACATAATTTCATTTAATAAAAAATTGACACAGGACTTCGGTACCCAAAATTTTCATATTAAATACCTAGGCAACAGAATACGCTTACAACTTGCTCATATGGAACATTACCATAAATTCAGAGAGGAGTTAAACTCCAAAAATATACCATACTTTACATTCACCTTGAACACTGACAAAGCTCATGCATTTGTCCTACGCGGTCTCCCTAAACTTCCCTTGGAAGAAGTTCAAGCAGAAATAAAGTCCGCTGGTCTCCCGGTGACAAATGTATCTTATATCAATCCGCGAAATGAGAGTTCAAAATACGCAATCTATAAGGTCATTTTCCCTGCCGACTGCGCACCGGCACAGGTGTGTTAGCGTCAGATGGAAAAATCAATAAATCAATAAATCAATATTAAAAGAGTATGTAACTAAGATGATAAATAATTGTGTAAGTAGTTACCGAGGTGATAACAAATGGCCCGACGCCTTGTTGTATGTCACTGAGGTAACGCGCTATTCTTTTGAGAATACAGCTGATTGCTCTAAGGAGGCAAGTACGCGAGGTCGATGACCCGACGTCATTGATGCTTCGATTACGTACGCAACGTCAGAAACATTAGAATGAAGGATCTGGCCACGGAGTGGGGGGAGCGGGTGCTCCCTGGAAAGAGGACCGAGTCGAAGGACGAGGCACTTACCCCAGAACTTTCGAGTCAGATAGTTATAATCGCTTTTCAAATAATTATTTAAAAATATTGCTAACATCAGAAGTGGGATAGCGTAAGCAACAATTTCTTACGAAGAATTTACGTGTCGAAAATGGCGAGTGAAACCAGTGAATCCTCCACCTCCGCAATCGAAGCGATCTTTCGTCAATTCTTAGAAAAAATCGCAACGACGCCCGCGCACACGAAGGACGTCGACGCTGTACCAGAATTTGGTGGTGGAGACCCTAGCGAAGACGCTCTCAAGTGGTGCAACGTAGTGGAGACGATAACCCGCGAATTATCGGAGTCGCGACGGTTAACCCTGGCAACACATGCGTTAACCGGGGACGCTAAGAAATGGTACAAATCTTGGGAAGCGAATCCGCGTACGTGGGAGAAATTTCGACAAGACCTATGTGAAATTTTTGTGCGCGAAGATCGACTATGCGACACGATGGCTCGCGCTGGGGCATATACGAGTGACAACGCCGCCACGTATTCCGAATACGCTCGCACGAAACTCAAATATTATAGTGACACACGTGTTGCATTTAAGCAGAGCGAGCTGATTAGCCTAGTCATCGGCCATATCACCGACCCGGTTGTGCGCCAATCACTCGCCAATGCACGCTATGAGACGACGACCGAATTGTTGACGGGAGTGTCGCAGTATACAAAATTCAAAACCCCGAAGACAGAAGTCAACACAAGGAAGGAGAGGTTCATTCCAGGCAGAGGCCGAGATGGGTCGGGAACCCAGGAGAAACGGTGCTTTTCCTGCAATGAAGTCGGACATGTGAGGAGTGACTGTCCGAAAAAACCACGCATTGAGAAGCCGAAGAACACGGACCGAAATCCTGCGAAGGTGGCGAGCTGCGATTTCTGCCACAAGAGAGGTCATACGGAAGCTGAATGTTGGGCAAAACAACGTGCGTCGGGGACTCAACGAAAAAAATCGAGCCGGGATGAAGGCAAGCCAGAAGTGAACACCTGCTACTCATCAGAGCACATATTAACGCCCGTAGTACTGCGAGACCTGTTTATCGAATGCTGTCTCATCGATAGCGGCGCGACGTGCTCCTTGGTAAAAGTGGTCACGGCTGAACAAGCGAATTTGAAAATTGAACCGCACGTAACGGAGGTCAAAGGAGTAGGAGACGTCAGGATAACAACGATCGGCCGCGCGTCTACTGTGATCCAAACGGAGGACGTCAGCACTGAGATTGATTTGTTCGTGGTGCCCGATGCGAAGATCGACTACGATGTGATCGTGGGCAAGAACACTTTGAAGGGAGCGGGCCTCGAGATGGTGACCAACTCCGAGGGAATAACCCGGTTGCGGTATGAGCGAGTCGAGAAGCCAAAGGAGGGAGACGACAAGGATCGAGTATGCTGCTGCGTAAGTCAGATCGCTGAGCCGGAGGCCCGAGATCCGGTGAGCGAGCTTTTACGGAAATACGAGGGCATGGTTACGGTAGGCAACAAGGTTCGGCGTGTTAACACTGGAGAGTTAAATATTAAACTAAAAGAAGACAAAACAATTTATTATCGGCCGTACCGTCTGTCTCTGAACGAACGCGAAAAATTAAAAATTATTATCGACGATCTGTTAGAGAATGGTATTATTCGGGAAAGCAATTCACCCTTCGCGAGTCCGGTGATATTAGTCAGAAAGAAAAACGGGAAAGACCGCTTGTGCGTTGACTATCGTGCATTAAATAGAATCACGATCAGAGACCGCTATCCGTTGCCCTTGATCGACGACCAATTAGACCGCCTGGCGAAGGCACGATATTACACGGTATTAGATATGGCCGCCGGGTTTCACCAAATACCGGTCGCGGAGGACTCAATTCAGAACACTGCATTTGTGACACCCGACGGACACTATGAATACTTGCGTATGCCTTTCGGGCTATGCAATGCCCCCGCCGTCTTCCAGAGGGCAATAAATCGAGCTCTCGGTAATTTACGAAATACAATCGCTCTCGTGTACATGGATGACATTCTCATACCGTCAGAGACGATTCAAGAGGGGCTAAGGAATTTAGACAGGGTACTCGAAGCATTGGATAAGGCAGGGTTTGCCCTAAATATTGAGAAATGCAAATTTTTCCAAACGACCGTAGAATATCTAGGCCGCGAAATATCCTCGGAAGGGATTCGACCGGGAAAAGAAAAAATCAAAGCCGTACTCGAATCACCCATACCAACGAACGTCAAGCAGGTCAGACAATTCATGGGCCTGGCTAGCTATTTTCGAAAATTTATACCCGAATTCGCTGTGCGCACCGCATGTATTACTAAACTCACAAAGAACAATGAACCTTGGCAGTGGGGAACCGAACAGGAGGAGGCTCGACAATATGTAGTCGAAAAGCTCAGTGCGTCGCCATTGCTAATTATTTTCGATCCCAACCGCGAAACAGAAGTTCACACCGACGCTAGCGCAATTGGTTACGGGGCTATACTGTTTCAAAAGGTAGCCGGGGAGTTCCGCGTAGTCGCATATTTCAGTAGGCGTACGACTCCGGCGGAGTCGCGTTATCATTCCAACGAACTGGAGACTCTTGCCATAGTGAACGCCTTAAAATACTTCCGTGTTTACCTATTAGGAATTCAATTTAAAATAGTCACTGATTGCAACGCCATTAAAGCCAGTAGCAATAAGAAAGATTTGTTGCCGCGAGTTGCCAGATGGTGGTTGTTTTTACAAGATTTTTCATTTGATATAGAATACCGTAAGGGTCAGTATATTCAGCATGTTGACTATTTAAGCAGAAATCCGCGTAAAGACCTTCGGGTAAATGTAATCTGCGAAGGATCTTGGCTAGAAGTGGCTCAAAAGAAAGATGAGGAGACCGCAAACATGATTGAGCGTTTGAACGCAGGAGATACCTTGTGTTCTAGTTTCGAGTATAGACAAGGAATTTTATGCAGGAAGATCGTTAGAGACACGGGACGCACCGTTTACCGTAGTTTTGTACCGAAGGGTAGCCGACTCGGTCTCCTACGTTTGTATCACGACGAGAGCTGCCACGTAGGATTTGATAAAACTATTGATCGCATTGCACAAAAATATTGGTTCCCTAGGATGCGCCAATTTGTAAAAAAGTACCTTGAACATTGCATCACATGTATCGTTTCCAAACGGGAAACTGGCCCGAAACAAGGGTTGTTGCACTCGATTCCGAAGAAACCGACACCATTCGACACAATACATTGTGATTGTGTAGGACCGTTTGAGATTACAAAGGAAGGTTACCAGCACATTTTAGTAATCGTAGACGCATTTACCAAATATATCCAATTGATTCCGCTCAAGTCCCTAAGCGGACCAGAGACATTACAAGTTTTTAAGGAACGGTTAACACTGTTCGGAACACCGCGTGTCGTAATTGTAGATAGGGGCACGAATTTTACATACGGACCGCTTAAAAAGTTCATCGAAAGCCAGGGCAGTCAAGTACACTATATCGCGACCGGTACTCCACGAGCGAATGGTCAAGCCGAAAGATATGTGGGCACGGTAACAAGTCTCCTTACAGTCGAGGTTAAGAAAAATTCAGAATGGCCGAACAAATTACCTAAATTAATGGCCACGCTTAACACGACCGTTCAAAAATCCACTGGATTTTCACCTTCTCGCTTACTTTTCGCATTAGAAAAGAACACGGGTAATATTGCCCGCGCCGAGGCAGAACTACCGACAACGAACGACGAGTTAGACATTGTCAAGGACAGAATGACAGCGGGTAAGAGGCTAGCGGAAAACGCCGCGCGCCAAGACGCGACTTTCAACTCGAAACGCAGAAAGGGCATAGATTACAAAATAGGAAATACAGTTTTCGCGAAATCATCCGACACCAGAAAAGCAAAACTAGACCGTAAATACACCGGGCCGTTCACGATAACACAAGTGTTAACAAACGACCGATATGAAATCGTAGGGAAAACCGGTAGGCCACAGACGGTGCCAAAAGACCGCCTAAAATTGTGGGAAGGCGAATGGCCAGGAGAATGCGAACTGTCCAGCAGCGGGGCAGAGGAGGTCGAATAACCGTGTTAGCGGCAAAGAAGTTATAGTATACTTTTGCATAACTAGTATCCACACAGTATATTCTATCTCATTTTGCTTTAATCAGTTCCTATATAGACTATTCTACATTTTGTTATATTATCTATTTATTGCATTTGATTCCATTTGTCGTTATGTGTTCGTTATTGTATTAAGCAACAGAATGTTATTCGTGTGTAGTTCTAACTGTGATGATAAAATTATATGTTCTTGATCAAATAAAACTGAAATAAAACTAAAGTATTTCGTGAGTCACTACTTGCAGTCTAAATACAGGAATTTCAAAACTTTATACGCAGTTTTATTAATATTATTGTGAGGGTGTGATGAGTATGAACAACGGTACGTTGGCGTCGTAACACTATAATGGTGTGTGTGTTTGTCAGTATGATGAGCGGCATGTGTTTGGCGCGTAGCGGTGGTGCGTCCGCGACGCTACGACGTCAGGTAAAACACAGGCTGAGATGGTGGTAGTGTGGTGGAGCACATGTGAAGTGCAGGGCCACGGATACTACGGCATCATGAGTGTGTACGCGCGTAGGTGCGCAAGTATGGTTTGGCTGGGTACGCCTGAGACCATGTACGTACTGTAGATGTACGGGGATAGCACTATGTGGTGGCTGCTAGCCGTGCTATCTGGGAAAATGTTTGTAAATTTCCGAATGTCGATGCTTCCCGAGAGCGTGAAGCAGGTCAGTATGGCCGTGTTAGCGTCAGATGGAAAAATCAATAAATCAATAAATCAATATTAAAAGAGTATGTAACTAAGATGATAAATAATTGTGTAGTTACCGTGGTGATAACAAATGGCCCGACGCCTTGTTGTATGTCACTGAGGTAACGCGCTATTCTTTTGAGAATACAGCTGATTGCTCTAAGGAGGCAAGTACGCGAGGTCGATGACCCGACGTCATTGATGCTTCGATTACGTACGCAACGTCAGAAACATTAGAATGAAGGATCTGGCCACGGAGTGGGGGGAGCGGGTGCTCCCTGGAAAGAGGACCGAGTCGAAGGACGAGGCACTTACCCCAGAACTTTCGAGTCAGATAGTTATAATCGCTTTTCAAATAATTATTTAAAAATATTGCTAACAGGTGTTTGCGACAGGGTTTATTTTTCACACCCGTATATATTGGGACAAATACATGTCCAATAAGAATTATACACAATGCTATCGCTGCCAAGCGTATGGGCATTCCGCAGGAAACTGCAACCTTCCTCTCGCGTGTGTTAAATGCGCAGGCCCCCATCTCACCCGGGAGTGCACCAAGCCCAGGGAAGTTACTCCTAAATGTAAGAATTGTTCCGGCCCACATACGGCCAATTACTCACAGTGCCCAGCTCTGTTGAGCTACCTAACGAGACAAGAGCAACGTAACTCACAGCCTAAACGTCAGGTCCAGCGGGACCACCCTACAGCTTCACGGTTTTTGCTCGGTGCAAATCACGGGTTAAATGCTCCTCAAACCCGTTATACTAACCCGAACCACTCATATGCCGCGGCACTTGCGGGCCCGGCTGGGAGGAGGGGAGCAGATCTCGCAGTCCCCTCCCAACTCCCAAATCCAACTGCTCACCAGCCACTGTCTCAAGAACCATCTAATCTCAGGGCGGACAGAATACCAACTAATGCCAATGACATTGTTTCTCTTAAAGAAGCAATTCAAGAACTGAACAGTTTATGTGACATTAAAGAAATGCTCACTATAACCAGACAATTAGTAACCGGACTGCGAGGATGCAGTACCAAACTTGAGAAATTCAATGTTATCATACAAATCCTGTCCGCCCTGGATTAGATGGCTCCTCCATTCCCTTCAATTTTCCTTTGGAACGCCCGTTCGGTGATTCCCAATAGAAATGAAATCCTCCTCTTTCTCAAAACCTCCAAATGTGACATACTAATCATAACTGAAACCTGGCTATCTCCCGACCTCTCCTTCATCATTCCCGGCTATAGAGTCGTGAGAAAGGATAGGATGTCCCATGGACGAAATAGATCAGGGGGGGTGCTGATACTAATCCATTCAGAGATAGATTTCACGGCCATCAAGCCACCAGAAACAGAACTTGTAGAAATCACCGCGATTCAGATAAATGTCCCCAAACCAACTATAGCCGCGATTTATGTTCCACCATATATCAAACTCAGTAATGGACTCCTGAATCTGGTTACGAGTCTTCCCAGTCCATATCTCGTTGCTGGCGACTGGAATGCCAAACATCGCGCATGGGGTAACCACATCGCAAACCCAAACGGCATAGCATTGTTTAACCACTTCCTGTCCAGAGACTACAGAATTGTAGCCCCAGATGAATTCACTTGTTTCCCCGGAAACAGAAATCCGTCTATTATAGACTTTGTTATTACCAATTACAGTAGAATCATTAAATGCAAGGTGACAGATGATTTATACTCGGACCATAAGTCCGTATGGATAACTTCTGACGGTGAAACTGTTCCCCCCCCCCCGGCCTGTGCTCACTCCACAGACTGGGAGAGGTACAACACCTACACAACCAAATTCCATATGATGTCACAATTTAAAACTCATCAAGAAATTGAGAACAAAATCCAGGAGATGTCCTCCTTTCTCCTAGCGGCTAGAAGGAAGGCCTCCAACATAACTGTAGCCCCGACTACAAACGCAAATAAATTCATACATGACCCCTATTTAATCGATCTCATTAGGGAGAGAAGGAAATTACGTAAAAAACACCAAACAAGGTCAAATTCCCTTACACCTCTGGCATTAAGAGAACTGGACAGGGAGATAAAACAGAGCATAGCTGAAACGAGACACAGGCACTGGGAGGAACTCCTAGCTAGATTCAGGAAACCAGACCCAACTTTCTGGAATACTTATAGATCGATAAAAAGCACCTCTAATAGATCACACCTCCCCCCGTTCAGGATAAATAATGCTGAAATCATTTCTAATCACGATAAAGCGCAACTCCTAGCGGAACAATTCTCCGGGGTACATACCACCGCCCACGCACTCAAATCTCCCCTCGAACCTACTATCAATTCCTCCATCCAACTCATCATGTCTACTCCTAGTACCACCGAGTTTCCTGAAACATCTGACTCCCTTTCTCCTGGTTGGGTCCGTAAAACCTTTAAAACACTTAAAACCGGAAAAGCACCGGGCCTTGATAAGATCTCCGCAGACATGCTGAAATATGCCCATACAAGAGTAGCTACACAGTATTATTATATTTTCCGGGAGTGTATAAGACGAAACTACTTCCCGCGTCAATGGAAAACGGCTAAAGTTATTCCAATTCATAAACCAGGTAAAGACCCTACGCAGCCAGTGAGTTACAGACCAATTAGTCTACTACCTATTGTATCAAAAGTACTAGAAAGATACATATATAATTATATCTCTCACAAATTAAGTTTAAATCAATTTATCATAAATCAGCAATTTGGATTTAGGGCAGGGCACTCCACTATCCAACAATGTCTGCGGATAACGCAAAATATTGCGACTAACTTAAACACCAATAAGGACACGGTCCTGGTCTTGCTGGACCTGGCAAAGGCATTTGACTCGGTTTGGCATGATGCACTCCTGGTCAAGATATGGAGGGCCGGAATACCTCTCCCCACAGTAAAACTCCTTCAGTCATATCTCACTAACCGAACGCTTATAGTCAATCTACAACAACCCAGGGCTCCATCCTTGGACCACTATTGTTCAATATCTTTATTAATGACTTGCCAAACGCGGAATTCTCAAATTTAGCATTGTATGCGGACGATACAGCAATATACGCCTCCTCCACGAGATTTGAGTATGCGGTGCGATATGCTCAGAGGCACCTTGACTCCGTGTCCGGGTACCTAAAGGACTGGAAGCTGACCATAAATCCAGAAAAAACGCAAGCAATCGTTTTCACTAAAAAACGGAATACTAGAAGGGATCTAGAGAAATTTCATTTAACCTTACTAAATCACTCCATTAACTGGTGTACCGAGGTATCATACCTAGGTATTCTCCTAGATAACAAGTTCACATTCGCCCCAGCCATTCATGATCGAATCACTAAGACATTCAACGCATATAGAGCCTTAGCCCGTTTACTAGATCCTAAGATAAATATGTCACCAAATATCAAAATACTGTTGTACAAAATGTGTCTCAGGCCAGTTTTAACATACGGAATATTAGTTTGGCACTCAGCAGCCAATTGTCATATCAAAAAAGTCCAAACGACACAAAATAAAATCTTAAAACTTATTCTTAAATATCCAATACGCACAGATACCAAATTTCTACACGAGAAAACTAAATTATTACACATTCAAGAATTTTACACAAAACTAAAACTATCATATTTAGCTAAGGTCTATTCCAACCCGCTAGCACAACAGACTTGCAGCTTCCGGTCCTGCGGGATCCCATATCGGGTCAAGTACCCTCACCCATTGCAGCATTAGCTGGGAGCACAGGCTCGCTCAACCCGCGCTAGCGCATATTAAATCATACACACCGTGCATGATTAAGCAAGGCGGAACAATGTGAAACTCGCTCCTTAGAAGAGCCCGCTCATATTATGGGAGTTTTTTGAAAGTTTTCCCCCACCCATATTTCAATGTTCTCTAATACGATCCCTAATTTCTAAATATAGGTAACACCACTTTTACACCCATAAGGCGGTGAGGGGGCCATGAGTCCCCAGGTACGCCCCTATGGTGGGACAGTTCTGGGACCTCCCCGAGCTTGCGCTGCAAGCCCTCGAGAGGTCCCTCGCACCCCTGTCCCCCGCTCACTCATAACACATTTATAAAAAAAAAAAAAAAAAAAAAAATTCGGAACCATTTTTCATTCTCATCGGTGCGCTCGTCGGAGTCGGAAGTGATTTTGAATTGGTGTTGTGTTCCAACCATCCTCAACTCAGGCTTTCGCTAAGGCGTTCAAGACATCGAAACTTGAGTACCTTCTGCTCTTTATACTAACCATAATCTAAGATCATTAACTAACATCATCACTGGAATAGTTCCTTTCTTTCTTTTCTTTTCTTCCTGTTAATTTAAACAATATAAACGAGGAATAGCGGACTTATTCCTTTTCCGGCCCCAGTGCCTTATGCCGGGCTTTCCGCTAAATAGATCTTATATAAATAGCTTAAGTAATAATATATCAATTAAATTCCTTTCAATATTTACTTTTCCTTGCTATTATATCATTTAATAAAAATTCACTAGATTATTAACTTACTATTCCACAGTCAATATAAAACAAATCACATACTCCCATTTGGAGTATATATAGTTGAATAAGTAAATTTAAGTATTACATATTATTCTACTACCTTCTCGTTAATATAACATAGTGTATCAAATTTCACCCATTATAATTCATTATTCATTCATTTACTATTACAATTATTACTACTGCATCCTCTTATCTCCCGTCAGGCCATACAATCACACGTATAGAGGAGCATAGCCAGAATAAAATGCTCCGGCCCCTACAAAACTCAGTGCTTTTGACTGCAAAACTTTAAATTTAACCGATTATTACCCATTTATAGATTAATCGCAAGGATTACTACCGCCGGTAATCCACACAGGTGTCCGTAATCCGCAGCCTACCTGCTAAAGGTCTCCTTTGTTATTTGACCGCTCGGGTTTTCCGTTGCGGGACACATCAAATCAAACAATACACGGCCGACTACCGTACATTCGTCGTATCTTTCACTCAATTGCTCGTACCGAATAATTAATTAATTTGGAAATACCAAGACATTTCATTTCATTTTTACGCAGCCTCGGCTAACTAAGTTAAACTAACCAGATATTATCCACACCTAATTATTCATTTAATTCAGCATAAGGCTGACTAGATACGGTCCTTATTCCCTAGTGATACTTAGTCGCGGCGGCACAAGACGGGCTTCCCCCACTTGGACTCTTCACGGTTCGCGTGTCGGCATTACCCCCCACTAGATCATTAAATTCGGAACCATTTTTCCATTCTCACTTGTGCGCTCGAAGGAGTCGGAAGTTAATTTTGATTGTGTGGTGTCCTGTGCCAACGATCGTCTACTCAGGCTTCGCCTTGCCAAGAAGACTTCGTAAACTTGAGTACCCTGCTCATCATTTATTATCAATTACATATATTTTTCTTTTTTTTTCTTTTCTTCTCTATTCCTAATTATCGCATGATTTATATTATATTATAATAATTGGTGGACACTATTGCCTTTTCTCCTTCCGGCCTCTGTGCCCGTGCCGGACTTGACCGGGCTTTCCACTAACGTTATATCAATTAATATTCATTAGATACTCATTATTATTTTCTTTTCTTATCTTACTTCCATTATTATTTTCGTTCTTATTATTATTATTTTTCTTTTATCTTGCTTTACTTTCGTTTATTCGATCATTATCGTAATTAACCATCAAGTCTATTAGTGCCTATACAGCTGTATATTATACTACCTCCAAACGGGCCGCTAGTATTATAGTAAACTAAGTACCACCTAATTTATTATTTTTCACACTTGTTCTATTGCAATTAATTATATTAAGCCACCCATCGTAAATGTTAACTTTTACTTTCATTGCCAATACTCTGTACTATTCCAAATAGGAATAGTCAACTAAATTCAATAAACAGCTTGGAGCATACCCGTTAAAACGCTCCAGCTAGTGTAAGAACCCTGCCGATCGTCCACAAATTATAAAATTAAATCGATTATTATCCAAGTACATCGACATTGCAAGGTTATTAACGCGGTAAATCCACACAGGTGTCCGCTAATCCGCGGCCC
Source organism: Anoplius nigerrimus (assembly GCA_914767735.1). Taxonomy (NCBI): domain Eukaryota; kingdom Metazoa; phylum Arthropoda; class Insecta; order Hymenoptera; family Pompilidae; genus Anoplius; species Anoplius nigerrimus. The sequence continues at coordinate 73,272 of CAJZBX010000979.1, forward strand.
ACCGTTACAGTTCCTTTTGTTTGTCACCCGACCGGGATTAACCGACCGCGGACATATACAATTCATAATACACGAACTCATCGTTCTCGTCGATTATTACGGTCCTTAATCTGAAGCATTAAATTAAAACTCTTGGCTCAATTACATATTCGCGTTTCCACTTTTATTTTACTTTACTTTATTTTATCGAACAGTAACCTTATACGTACTGCTTGCCCAAGCTGCAGCACACTTAACTTGCTCCCCAGTAAAATAACTATTAAATTACAACACGGTATTTTCATTAATACAATATACATTAATTTAAAATTTAAAATCAGGCTTTCGCAGCCAACTCCCCCCCTTTCCCTTTTTCCCCAGGGGGTCTGATCATATAGGGTCTTTACCCACTCAAAGCTTCACTGGTCGTCCGCACAATTGGGCTTCCCCCACTTGGACTCTTCACGGTTCGCGTGTCGGCACTACCCCCCACTAGATTATTAAATTCAGAACCATTTTTCCGTTGGTACTACCCCCACTAGATTAATAAATCCGGAATCATTCTTCCGACCGGGGTGGCTACGCCACCCCCGGTCTTTAAAATCAATCTCAGGCGTCCCACACGCACCCGGAACATGCGTAAGGGAACACCAAAAAAGACACTCACGGAAACAAACTTGCGGAAGTTAGAAATATCATTTACGGACAGCCCGCCGACAAGTATGGCTGACCCTCAAATCGTTCCGTCTACCAGCTCGTCTATGAGCTCGTCCAAAACACCACAACCTATTCAAATCCAACAGCAACTCCACCTAGACCCAAAGCGCACTGACGATCAATCATCTCACGACTCCAGTGATGAGTCTGTTTTTTCAGCGTACAAAATAGTTAAAAGCAAAAGCTCCCGAAAGACGTCGCCATTGCAAAACACGTCTAAAAAATCAAAAATTGCGCGGGGTGAGCAGCCAACTGCTCCCGCGCCGCGTATTGTGGAGGAGGTTACCTTCAAGGTACCTACTACTAATAAATTCGCCGCCTTGACCGCATTCGACAAACCACAGCTAGAGATCCCAGTTACACCGGGAGACCAGATAAACCCAAATTCGCGTACTAAGAGACCGCCACCATTATATATATCAAACTTCAACTCTGACATAATTTCATTTAATAAAAAATTAACGCAGGATTTCGGTACCCAAAATTTTCAGATTAAATACCTAGGCAATAGAATACGCCTACAACTTGCTCATATGGAACATTACCATAAATTCAGAGAGGAGCTAAACTCGCAAAATATACCATACTTTACATTCACCTTAAACACCGACAAAGCTCATGCATTTGTCCTACGCGGTCTCCCTAAACTCCCCTTGGAAGAAGTTCAAGCAGAAATAAAGTCCGCTGGTCTCCCGGTGACCAATGTATCTTATATCAATCCGCGAAATGAGAGTTCAAAATACGCAATCTATAAGGTCATTTTCCCTGCCGACTGCGCACCGGCACAGGTGTTTGCGACAGGGTTTATCTTTCACACTCGTATATATTGGGACAAATACATGTCCAATAAGAATTATACACAATGCTATCGCTGCCAAGCGTATGGGCATTCCGCAGGAAACTGCAACCTTCCTCTCGCGTGTGTCAAATGCGCAGGCCCTCATCTCACCCGGGAGTGCACCAAGCCCAGGGAAGTTACTCCCAAATGTAAGAACTGTTCCGGCCCACACACGGCCAATTATTCACAGTGTCCAGCTCTGTTGAGCTATCTAACCAGACAAGAGCAACGCAACTCACAGCCTAAACGCCAGGTCCAGCGGGACCACCCCATAGCCTCACGGTTTTTGCCCGGTGCAAATCACGGGTTAAATGCTCCTCAAGCCCGTTATACTAACCCGAACCACTCATATGCCGCGGCACTTGCGGGCCCGGCTGGGAGGAGAGGAGCAGATCTCGCAGTCCCCTCCCAACTCCCAAATCCATCTGCTCACCAGCCACCGTCTCAAGAACCACCTAATCTCAGGGCGGACAGAATACCAACTAATGCCAATGACATTGTTTCTCTTAAAGAAGCAATTCAAGAACTGAACAGTTTATGTGACATCAAAGAAATGCTCACTATAACCAGACAATTAGTAACCGGACTGCGAGGATGCAGTACCAAACTTGAGAAATTCAATGTTATTATACAAATCCTGTCCGCCCTGGATTAGATGGCTCCTCCATTCCCTTCAATTTTCCTTTGGAACGCCCGTTCGGTGATTCCCAATAGAAATGAAATCCTCCTCTTTCTCAAAACCTCCAAATGTGATATATTAATCATAACTGAAACCTGGCTATCTCCCGACCTCTCCTTCATCATTCCCGGCTATAGAGTCGTGAGAAAAGATAGGATGTCCCATGGACGAAATAGATCAGGGGGGGTGCTGATACTAATCCATTCAGAGATAGATTTCACGGCCATCAAGCCACCAGAAACAGAACTTGTAGAAATCACCGCGATTCAGATAAATGTCCCCAAACTAACTATAGCCGCGATTTATGTTCCACCATATATTAAACTCAGTAATGGACTCCTGAATCTGGTTACGAGTCTTCCCAGTCCATATCTCGTTGCTGGCGACTGGAATGCCAAACATCGCGCATGGGGTAACCACATCGCAAACCCAAACGGCATAGCATTGTTTAACCACTTCCTGTTCAGAGACTACAGAATTGTAGCCCCAGATGAATTCACTTGTTTCCCCGGAAACAGAAATCCGTCTATTATAGACTTTGTTATTACTAATTACAGTAGAATCATTAAATGCAAGGTGACAGATGATTTATACTCGGACCATAAGTCCGTATGGATAACCTCAGACGGTGAAACTGTTCCCCCCCCGGCCTGTGCTCACTCCACAGACTGGGAGAGGTACAACACCTACACAATCAAGTTCCATATGATGTCACAATTTAAAACTCATCAAGAAATTGAGAACAAAATCCAGGAGATGTCCTCCTTCCTCCTTGCGGCTAGAAGGAAGGCCTCCAACTTAACTGTAGCTCCGACTACAAACGCAAATAAATTCATACATGACCCCTATTTAATTGATCTCATTAGGGAGAGAAGGAAATTACGTAAAAAACACCAAACAAGGTCAATTTCCCTTACACCTCTGGCATTAAGAGAACTGGACAGGGAGATAAAACAGTGCATAGCTGAAACGAGACACAGGCACTGGGAGGAACTCCTAGCTAGATTCAGGAAACCAGACCCAACTTTCTGGAATACTTATAGATCGATAAAAAGCACCTCTAATAGATCACACCTCCCCCCGTTCAGGATAAATAATACTGAAATCATTTCTAATCACGATAAAGCGCAACTCCTAGCGGAACAATTTTCCGGGGTACATACCACCGCTCATGCACTCAAATCTCCCCTCGAACCTACCATCAATTCCTCCATCCAACTCATCATGTCTACTCCTAGTACCACCGAGTTTCCTGAAACATCTGACTCCCTCTCTCCTGGTTGGGTCCGTAAAACCTTTAAAACACTTAAAACCGGAAAAGCACCGGGCCTTGATAAGATCTCCGCAGACATGCTGAAATATGCTCATACAAGAGTAGCCACACAGTATTATTATATTTTCCGGGAGTGCATAAGACGAAACTACTTCCCGCGTCAATGGAAAACGGCTAAAGTTATTCCAATCCATAAACCAGGTAAAGACCCTACGCAGCCAGTGAGTTACAGACCAATTAGTCTACTACCTATTGTATCAAAAGTACTAGAAAGATACATATATAATTATATCTCTCACAAATTAAGTTTAAATCAATTTATCATAAATCAGCAATTTGGATTTAGGGCAGGGCACTCCACTATCCAACAATGTCTGCGGATAACGCAAAATATTGCGACTAACTTAAATACCAATAAGGACACGGTCCTGGTTTTGCTGGACCTGGCAAAGGCATTTGACTCGGTTTGGCATGATGCACTCCTGGTCAAGATATGGAGGGCCGGAATACCTCTCCCCACAGTAAAACTCCTTCAGTCATATCTCACTAACCGAACGCTTATAGTCAATCTACAACAACATGTCTCAAACAGCCTCCCGGTGCGTGCAGGAGTTCCCCAGGGTTCCATCCTTGGACCACTATTGTTCAATATCTTTATTAATGATTTGCCAAACGCGGAATTCTCAAATTTAGCATTGTATGCGGACGATACAGCAATATACGCCTCCTCCACGAGATTTGAGTATGCGGTGCGATATGCTCAGAGGCACCTTGACTCCGTGTCCGGGTACCTAAAGGACTGGAAGCTAACCATAAATCCAGAAAAAACGCAAGCAATCGTTTTCACCAAAAAACGGAATACTAGAAGGGATCTAGAGAAATTTCATTTAACCTTACTAAATCACTCCATAAACTGGTGTACCGAGGTATCATACCTAGGTATTCTCCTAGATAACAAGTTCACATTCGCTCCAGCCATTCATGATCGAATTACTAAGACATTCAACGCATATAGAGCCTTAGCCCGTTTACTAGATCCTAAGATAAATATGTCACCCAATATCAAAATACTGTTGTACAAAATGTGTCTCAGGCCAGTTTTAACATACGGAATATTAGTTTGGCACTCAGCGGCCAATTGTCATATCAAAAAAGTCCAAACGACACAAAATAAAATCTTAAAACTTATTCTTAAATATCCAATACGCACAGATACCAAATGGCTACACGAGAAAACTAAATTATTACACATTCAAGAATTTTATACAAAACTAAAACTATCATATTTAGCTAAGGTTTATTCCAACCCGCTAGCACAACAGACTTGCAGCTTCCGGTCCTGCGGGATCCCATATCGGGTCAAGTACCCTCACCCATTACAGCATTAGCTGGGAGCACAGGCTCGCTCAACCCGCGCTACCGCATATTAAATCATACACTCCTTGCATGATTAAGCAAGGCGGAACGACTTGATACTCGCTCCTCAGAAGAGTCCGCTCATATTATGGGAGTTTTTTGAAAGTTTTCCCCCACCCACATTTCAATGTTTTCTAATACGATCCTTAAATTCTAAATATAGGTAACACCACTTTTACACCCGTAAGGCGGTGAGGGGGCCATGAGTCCCCAGGTACGCCCCTATGGTGGGACAGTTATGGGACCTCCCCGAGCTTGCGCTGCAAGCCCTCGAGAGCTCCCTCGCACCCCTGTCCCCCGCTCACTCATAACACATATAAAAAAAAAAAAAAAAAAAAATTCAGAACCATTTTTCCGTTGGTACTACCCCCACTAGATTAATAAATCCGGAATCATTCTTCCGACCGGGGTGGCTACGCCACCCCCGGTCTTTAAAATCAATCTCAGGCGTCCCACACGCACCCGGAACATGCGTAAGGGAACACCAAAAAAGACACTCACGGAAACAAACTTGCGGAAGTTAGAAATATCATTTACGGACAGCCCGCCGACAAGTATGGCTGACCCTCAAATCGTTCCGTCTACCAGCTCGTCTATGAGCTCGTCCAAAACACCACAACCTATTCAAATCCAACAGCAACTCCACCTAGACCCAAAGCGCACTGACGATCAATCATCTCACGACTCCAGTGATGAGTCTGTTTTTTCAGCGTACAAAATAGTTAAAAGCAAAAGCTCCCGAAAGACGTCGCCATTGCAAAACACGTCTAAAAAATCAAAAATTGCGCGGGGTGAGCAGCCAACTGCTCCCGCGCCGCGTATTGTGGAGGAGGTTACCTTCAAGGTACCTACTACTAATAAATTCGCCGCCTTGACCGCATTCGACAAACCACAGCTAGAGATCCCAGTTACACCGGGAGACCAGATAAACCCAAATTCGCGTACTAAGAGACCGCCACCATTATATATATCAAACTTCAACTCTGACATAATTTCATTTAATAAAAAATTAACGCAGGATTTCGGTACCCAAAATTTTCAGATTAAATACCTAGGCAATAGAATACGCCTACAACTTGCTCATATGGAACATTACCATAAATTCAGAGAGGAGCTAAACTCGCAAAATATACCATACTTTACATTCACCTTAAACACCGACAAAGCTCATGCATTTGTCCTACGCGGTCTCCCTAAACTCCCCTTGGAAGAAGTTCAAGCAGAAATAAAGTCCGCTGGTCTCCCGGTGACCAATGTATCTTATATCAATCCGCGAAATGAGAGTTCAAAATACGCAATCTATAAGGTCATTTTCCCTGCCGACTGCGCACCGGCACAGGTGTTTGCGACAGGGTTTATCTTTCACACTCGTATATATTGGGACAAATACATGTCCAATAAGAATTATACACAATGCTATCGCTGCCAAGCGTATGGGCATTCCGCAGGAAACTGCAACCTTCCTCTCGCGTGTGTCAAATGCGCAGGCCCTCATCTCACCCGGGAGTGCACCAAGCCCAGGGAAGTTACTCCCAAATGTAAGAACTGTTCCGGCCCACACACGGCCAATTATTCACAGTGTCCAGCTCTGTTGAGCTATCTAACCAGACAAGAGCAACGCAACTCACAGCCTAAACGCCAGGTCCAGCGGGACCACCCCATAGCCTCACGGTTTTTGCCCGGTGCAAATCACGGGTTAAATGCTCCTCAAGCCCGTTATACTAACCCGAACCACTCATATGCCGCGGCACTTGCGGGCCCGGCTGGGAGGAGAGGAGCAGATCTCGCAGTCCCCTCCCAACTCCCAAATCCATCTGCTCACCAGCCACCGTCTCAAGAACCACCTAATCTCAGGGCGGACAGAATACCAACTAATGCCAATGACATTGTTTCTCTTAAAGAAGCAATTCAAGAACTGAACAGTTTATGTGACATCAAAGAAATGCTCACTATAACCAGACAATTAGTAACCGGACTGCGAGGATGCAGTACCAAACTTGAGAAATTCAATGTTATTATACAAATCCTGTCCGCCCTGGATTAGATGGCTCCTCCATTCCCTTCAATTTTCCTTTGGAACGCCCGTTCGGTGATTCCCAATAGAAATGAAATCCTCCTCTTTCTCAAAACCTCCAAATGTGATATATTAACCGTCCGACTACCGTGCCTGGATCGAGGTACCGGGATGCTTGGCTGCGGAAACGCACACATTCTAACAAGACGTTCGCTACTTGAGCCGGTGTCACCGGCGCGGCGTTCGTCAATTGTTCTCAAAGCGATAACGCATAAAAGATCTTTTGAAGTGGGCCGACGGCATCCGGCGAGCAGCTCGCTCGAGCCGTCACGGATTGGTATTAGTGAACTGTCTGTGAGGGGCCGAAAGAGACCCAGGCGCCAACGGAGAGTTCGGTCGTCCGAGGGTTAATCATAACTGAAACCTGGCTATCTCCCGACCTCTCCTTCATCATTCCCGGCTATAGAGTCGTGAGAAAAGATAGGATGTCCCATGGACGAAATAGATCAGGGGGGGTGCTGATACTAATCCATTCAGAGATAGATTTCACGGCCATCAAGCCACCAGAAACAGAACTTATAGAAATTACCGCGATTCAGATAAATGTCCCCAAACTAACTATAGCCGCGATTTATGTTCCACCATATATTAAACTCAGTAATGGACTCCTGAATCTGGTTACGAGTCTTCCCAGTCCATATCTCGCTGCTGGCGACTGGAATGCCAAACATCGCGCATGGGGCAACCACATCGCAAACCCAAACGGCATAGCATTGTTTAACCACTTCCTGTCCAGAGACTACAGAATTGTAGCCCCAGATGAATTCACTTGTTTCCCCGGAAACAGAAATCCGTCTATTATAGACTTTGTTATTACTAATTACAGTAGAATCATTAAATGCAAGGTGACAGATGATTTATACTCGGACCATAAGTCCGTATGGATAACCTCAGACGGTGAAACTGTTCCCCCCCCCGGCCTGTGCTCACTCCACAGACTGGGAGAGGTACAACACCTACACAATCAAGTTCCATATGATGTCACAATTTAAAACTCATCAAGAAATTGAGAACAAAATCCAGGAGATGTCCTCCTTCCTCCTTGCGGCTAGAAGGAAGGCCTCCAACTTAACTGTAGCTCCGACTACAAACGCAAATAAATTCATACATGACCCCTATTTAATTGATCTCATTAGGGAGAGAAGGAAATTACGTAAAAAACACCAAACAAGGTCAATTTCCCTTACACCTCTGGCATTAAGAGAACTGGACAGGGAGATAAAACAGTGCATAGCTGAAACGAGACACAGGCACTGGGAGGAACTCCTAGCCAGATTCAGGAAACCAGACCCAACTTTCTGGAATACTTATAGATCGATAAAAAGCACCTCTAATAGATCACACCTCCCCCCGTTCAGGATAAATAATACTGAAATCATTTCTAATCACGATAAAGCGCAACTCCTAGCGGAACAATTTTCCGGGGTACATACCACCGCTCATGCACTCAAATCTCCCCTCGAACCTACCATCAATTCCTCCATCCAACTCATCATGTCTACTCCTAGTACCACCGAGTTTCCTGAAACATCTGACTCCCTCTCTCCTGGTTGGGTCCGTAAAACCTTTAAAACACTTAAAACCGGAAAAGCACCGGGCCTTGATAAGATCTCCGCAGACATGCTGAAATATGCTCATACAAGAGTAGCCACACAGTATTATTATATTTTCCGGGAGTGCATAAGACGAAACTACTTCCCGCGTCAATGGAAAACGGCTAAAGTTATTCCAATCCATAAACCAGGTAAAGACCCTACGCAGCCAGTGAGTTACAGACCAATTAGTCTACTACCTATTGTATCAAAAGTACTAGAAAGATACATATATAATTATATCTCTCACAAATTAAGTTTAAATCAATTTATCATAAATCAGCAATTTGGATTTAGGGCAGGGCACTCCACTATCCAACAATGTCTGCGGATAACGCAAAATATTGCGACTAACTTAAATACCAATAAGGACACGGTCCTGGTTTTGCTGGACCTGGCAAAGGCATTTGACTCGGTTTGGCATGATGCACTCCTGGTCAAGATATGGAGGGCCGGAATACCTCTCCCCACAGTAAAACTCCTTCAGTCATATCTCACTAACCGAACGCTTATAGTCAATCTACAACAACATGTCTCAAACAGCCTCCCGGTGCGTGCAGGAGTTCCCCAGGGTTCCATCCTTGGACCACTATTGTTCAATATCTTTATTAATGATTTGCCAAACGCGGAATTCTCAAATTTAGCATTGTATGCGGACGATACAGCAATATACGCCTCCTCCACGAGATTTGAGTATGCGGTGCGATATGCTCAGAGGCACCTTGACTCCGTGTCCGGGTACCTAAAGGACTGGAAGCTAACCATAAATCCAGAAAAAACGCAAGCAATCGTTTTCACCAAAAAACGGAATACTAGAAGGGATCTAGAGAAATTTCATTTAACCTTACTAAATCACTCCATAAACTGGTGTACCGAGGTATCATACCTAGGTATTCTCCTAGATAACAAGTTCACATTCGCTCCAGCCATTCATGATCGAATTACTAAGACATTCAACGCATATAGAGCCTTAGCCCGTTTACTAGATCCTAAGATAAATATGTCACCCAATATCAAAATACTGTTGTACAAAATGTGTCTCAGGCCAGTTTTAACATACGGAATATTAGTTTGGCACTCAGCGGCCAATTGTCATATCAAAAAAGTCCAAACGACACAAAATAAAATCTTAAAACTTATTCTTAAATATCCAATACGCACAGATACCAAATGGCTACACGAGAAAACTAAATTATTACACATTCAAGAATTTTATACAAAACTAAAACTATCATATTTAGCTAAGGTTTATTCCAACCCGCTAGCACAACAGACTTGCAGCTTCCGGTCCTGCGGGATCCCATATCGGGTCAAGTACCCTCACCCATTACAGCATTAGCTGGGAGCACAGGCTCGCTCAACCCGCGCTACCGCATATTAAATCATACACTCCTTGCATGATTAAGCAAGGCGGAACGACTTGATACTCGCTCCTCAGAAGAGTCCGCTCATATTATGGGAGTTTTTTGAAAGTTTTCCCCCACCCACATTTCAATGTTTTCTAATACGATCCTTAAATTCTAAATATAGGTAACACCACTTTTACACCCGTAAGGCGGTGAGGGGGCCATGAGTCCCCAGGTACGCCCCTATGGTGGGACAGTTATGGGACCTCCCCGAGCTTGCGCTGCAAGCCCTCGAGAGCTCCCTCGCACCCCTGTCCCCCGCTCACTCATAACACATATAAAAAAAAAAAAGAAAAAAAAAATTCAGAACCATTTTTCCCATTCTCACTTGTGCGCTCGAAGGAGTCGGAAGTTAATTTTGATAGTGTGGTGTCCTGTGCCAACGATCGTCTACTCAGGCTTCGCCTTGCCAAGAAGACTTCGTAAACTTGAGTACCCTGCTCATCATTTATTATCAATTACATATATTTTTCTTTTTCTTTTCTTCTCTATTCCTAATTATCGCATGATTTATATTATATTATAATAATTGGTGGACACTATTGCCTTTTCTCCTTCCGGCCTCTGTGCCCGTGCCGGACTTGACCGGGCTTTCCACTAACGTTATATCAATTAATATTCATTAGATACTCATTATTATTTTCTTTTCTTATCTTACTTTCATTATTATTTTCGTTCTTATTATTATTATTTTTCTTTTATCTTGCTTTACTTTCGTTTATTCGATCATTATCGTAATTAACCATCAAGTCTATTAGTGCCTATACGGCTGTATATTATACTACCTCCAAACGGGCCGCTAGTATTATAGTAAACTAAGTACCACCTAATTTATTGTTTTCACACTTGTTCTATTGCAATTAATTATATTAAGCCACCCATCGTAAATGTTAACTTTTACTTGCATTGCCAATACTCTGTACTATTCCAAATAGGAATAGTCAACTAAATTCAATAAACAGCTTGGAGCATACCCGTTAAAACGCTCCAGCTAGTGTAAGAACCTTGCCGATCGTCCACAAATTATAAAATTAAATCGATTATTATCCAAGTACATCGACATTGCAAGGTTATTAACGCGGTAAATCCACACAGGTGTCCGCTAATCCGCGGCCCACCGTTACAGTTCCTTTTGTTTGTCACCCGACCGGGATTAACCGACCGCGGACATATACAATTCATAATACACGAACTCATCGTTCTCGTCGATTATTACGGTCCTTAATCTGAAGCATTAAATTAAAACTCTTGGCTCAATTACATATTCGCGTTTCCACTTTTATTTTACTTTACTTTATTTTATCGAACAGTAACCTTATACGTACTGCTTGCCCAAGCTGCAGCACACTTAACTTGCTCCCCAGTAAAATAACTATTAAATTACAACACGGTATTTTCATCAATACAATATACATTAATTTAAAATTTAAAATCAGGCTTTCGCAGCCAACTCCCCCCCTTTCCCTTTTTCCCCAGTGGGTCTGATCATATAGGGTCTTTACCCACTCAAAGCTTCACTGGTCGTCCGCACAATTGGGCTTCCCCCACTTGGACTCTTCACGGTTCGCGTGTCGGCACTACCCCCCACTAGATTATTAAATTCAGAACCATTTTTCCCTGCCAATGACATTGTTTCTCTTAAAGAAGCAATTCAAGAACTGAACAGTTTATGTGACATCAAAGAAATGCTCACTATAACCAGACAATTAGTAACCGGACTGCGAGGATGCAGTACCAAACTTGAGAAATTCAATGTTATTATACAAATCCTGTCCGCCCTGGATTAGATGGCTCCTCCATTCCCTTAAATTTTCCTTTGGAACGCCCGTTCGGTGATTCCCAATAGAAATGAAATCCTCCTCTTTCTCAAAACCTCCAAATGTGATATATTAATCATAACTGAAACCTGGCTATCTCCCGACCTCTCCTTCATCATTCCCGGCTATAGAGTCGTGAGAAAAGATAGGATGTCCCATGGACGAAATAGATCAGGGGGGGTGCTGATACTAATCCGTTCAGAGATAGATTTCACGGCCATCAAGCCACCAGAAACAGAACTTGTAGAAATTACCGCGATTCAGATAAATGTCCCCAAACTAACTATAGCCGCGATTTATGTCCCACCATATATTAAACTCAGTAATGGACTCCTGAATCTGGTTACGAGTCTTCCCAGTCCATATCTCGTTGCTGGCGACTGGAATGCCAAACATCGCGCATGGGGCAACCACATCGCAAACCCAAACGGCATAGCATTGTTTAACCACTTCCTGTCCAGAGACTACAGAATTGTAGCCCCAGATGAATTCACTTGTTTCCCCGGAAACAGAAATCCGTCTATTATAGACTTTGTTATTACTAATTACAGTAGAATCATTAAATGCAAGGTGACAGATGATTTATACTCGGACCATAAGTCCGTATGGATAACCTCAGACGGTGAAACTGTTCCCCCCCCGGCCTGTGCTCACTCCACAGACTGGGAGAGGTACAACACCTACACAATCAAGTTCCATATGATGTCACAATTTAAAACTCATCAAGAAATTGAGAACAAAATCCAGGAGATGTCCTCCTTCCTCCTTGCGGCTAGAAGGAAGGCCTCCAACTTAACTGTAGCTCCGACTACAAACGCAAATAAATTCATACATGACCCCTATTTAATTGATCTCATTAGGGAGAGAAGGAAATTACGTAAAAAACACCAAACAAGGTCAATTTCCCTTACACCTCTGGCATTAAGAGAACTGGACAGGGAGATAAAACAGTGCATAGCTGAAGCGAGACACAGGCACTGGGAGGAACTCCTAGCCAGATTCAGGAAACCAGACCCAACTTTCTGGAATACTTATAGATCGATAAAAAGCAACTCTAATAGATCACACCTCCCCCCGTTCAGGATAAATAATACTGAAATCATTTCTAATCACGATAAAGCGCAACTCCTAGCGGAACAATTCTCCGGGGTACATACCACCGCTCATGCACTCAAATCTCCCCTCGAACCTACTATCAATTCCTCCATCCAACTCATCATGTCTACTCCTAGTACCACCGAGTTTCCTGAAACATCTGACTCCCTCTCTCCTGGTTGGGTCCGTAAAACCTTTAAAACACTTAAAACCGGAAAAGCACCGGGCCTTGATAAGATCTCCGCAGACATGCTGAAATATGCTCATACAAGAGTAGCCACACAGTATTATTATATTTTCCGGGAGTGCATAAGACGAAACTACTTCCCGCGTCAATGGAAAACGGCTAAAGTTATTCCAATCCATAAACCAGGTAAAGACCCTACGCAGCCAGTGAGTTACAGACCAATTAGTCTACTACCTATTGTATCAAAAGTACTAGAAAGATACATATATAATTATATCTCTCACAAATTAAGTTTAAATCAATTTATCATAAATCAGCAATTTGGATTTAGGGCAGGGCACTCCACTATCCAACAATGTCTGCGGATAACGCAAAATATTGCGACTAACTTAAATACCAATAAGGACACGGTCCTGGTCTTGCTGGACCTGGCAAAGGCATTTGACTCGGTTTGGCATGATGCACTCCTGGTCAAGATATGGAGGGCCGGAATACCTCTCCCCACAGTAAAACTCCTTCAGTCATATCTCACTAACCGAACGCTTATAGTCAATCTACAACAACATGTCTCAAACAGCCTCCCGGTGCGTGCAGGAGTTCCCCAGGGTTCCATCCTTGGACCACTATTGTTCAATATCTTTATTAATGATTTGCCAAACGCGGAATTCTCAAATTTAGCATTGTATGCGGACGATACAGCAATATACGCCTCCTCCACGAGATTTGAGTATGCGGTGCGATATGCTCAGAGGCACCTTGACTCCGTGTCCGGGTACCTAAAGGACTGGAAGCTAACCATAAATCCAGAAAAAAACGCAAGCAATCGTTTTCACTAAAAAACGGAATACTAGAAGGGATCTAGAGAAATTTCATTTAACCTTACTAAATCACTCCATAAACTGGTGTACCGAGGTATCATACCTAGGTATTCTCCTAGATAACAAGTTCACATTCGCTCCAGCCATTCATGATCGAATTACTAAGACATTCAACGCATATAGAGCCTTAGCCCGTTTACTAGATCCTAAGATAAATATGTCACCCAATATCAAAATACTGTTGTACAAAATGTGTCTCAGGCCAGTTTTAACATACGGAATATTAGTTTGGCACTCAGCGGCCAATTGTCATATCAAAAAAGTCCAAACGACACAAAATAAAATCTTAAAACTTATTCTTAAATATCCAATACGCACAGATACCAAATGGCTACACGAGAAAACTAAATTATTACACATTCAAGAATTTTACACAAAACTAAAACTATCATATTTAGCTAAGGTTTATTCCAACCCGCTAGCACAACAGACTTGCAGCTTCCGGTCCTGCGGGATCCCATATCGGGTCAAGTACCCTCACCCATTACAGCATTAGCTGGGAGCACAGGCTCGCTCAACCCGCGCTACCGCATATTAAATCATACACTCCTTGCATGATTAAGCAAGGCGGAACGACTTGAAACTCGCTCCTCAGAAGAGCCCGCTCATATTATGGGAGTTTTTTGAAAGTTTTCCCCCACCCACATTTCAATGTTTTCTAATACGATCCTTAAATTCTAAATATAGGTAACACCACTTTTACACCCGTAAGGCGGTGAGGGGGCCATGAGTCCCCAGGTACGCCCCTATGGTGGGACAGTTATGGGACCTCCCCGAGCTTGCGCTGCAAGCCCTCGAGAGCTCCCTCGCACCCCTGTCCCCCGCTCACTCATAACACATATAATAAAAAAAAAAAAAAAAAATCAGAACCATTTTTCCGTTGGTACTACCCCCACTAGATTAATAAATCCGGAATCATTCTTCCGACCGGGGTGGCTACGCCACCCCCGGTCTTTAAAATCAATCTCAGGCGTCCCACACGCACCCGGAACATGCGTAAGGGAACACCAAAAAAAACACTCACGGAAACAAACTTGCGGAAGTTAGAAATATCATTTACGGACAGCCCGCCGACAAGTATGGCTGACCCTCAAATCGTTCCGTCTACCAGCTCGTCTATGAGCTCGTCTAAAACACCACAACCTATTCAAATCCAACAGCAACTCCACCTAGACCCAAAGCGCACTGACGACCAATCATCTCACGACTCCAGTGATGAGTCTGTTTTTTCAGCGTACAAAATAGTTAAAAGCAAAAGCTCCCGAAAGACGTCGCCATTGCAAAACACGTCTAAAAAATCAAAAATTGCGCGGGGTGAGCAGCCAACTACTCCCGCGCCGCGTATTGTGGAGGAGGTTACCTTCAAGGTACCTACTACTAATAAATTCGCTGCCTTGACCGCATTCGACAAACCACAGCTAGAGATCCCAGTTACACCGGGAGACCAGATAAACCCAAATTCGCGTACTAAGAGACCGCCACCATTATATATATCAAACTTCAACTCTGACATAATTTCATTTAATAAAAAATTAACGCAGGATTTCGGTACCCAAAATTTTCAGATTAAATACCTAGGCAATAGAATACGCCTACAACTTGCTCATATGGAACATTACCATAAATTCAGAGAGGAGTTAAACTCGCAAAATATACCATACTTTACATTCACCTTAAACACCGACAAAGCTCATGCATTTGTCCTACGCGGTCTCCCTAAACTTCCCTTGGAAGAAGTTCAAGCAGAAATAAAGTCCGCTGGTCTCCCGGTAACCAATGTATCTTATATCAATCCGCGAAATGAGAGTTCAAAATACGCAATCTATAAGGTCATTTTCCCTGCCGACTGCGCACCGGCACAGGTGTTTGCGACAGGGTTTATCTTTCACACTCGTATATATTGGGACAAATACATGTCCAATAAGAATTATACACAATGCTATCGCTGCCAAGCGTATGGGCATTCCGCAGGAAACTGCAACCTTCCTCTCGCGTGTGTCAAATGCGCAGGCCCTCATCTCACCCGGGAGTGCACCAAGCCCAGGGAAGTTACTCCCAAATGTAAGAACTGTTCCGGCCCACACACGGCCAATTATTCACAGTGTCCAGCTCTGTTGAGCTATCTAACCAGACAAGAGCAACGCAACTCACAGCCTAAACGCCAGGTCCAGCGGGACCACCCCATAGCCTCACGGTTTTTGCCCGGTGCAAATCACGGGTTAAATGCTCCTCAAGCCCGTTATACTAACCCGAACCACTCATATGCCGCGGCACTTGCGGGCCCGGCTGGGAGGAGAGGAGCAGATCTCGCAGTCCCCTCCCAACTCCCAAATCCATCTGCTCACCAGCCACCGTCTCAAGAACCACCTAATCTCAGGGCGGACAGAATACCAACTAATGCCAATGACATTGTTTCTCTTAAAGAAGCAATTCAAGAACTGAACAGTTTATGTGACATCAAAGAAATGCTCACTATAACCAGACAATTAGTAACCGGACTGCGAGGATGCAGTACCAAACTTGAGAAATTCAATGTTATTATACAAATCCTGTCCGCCCTGGATTAGATGGCTCCTCCATTCCCTTCAATTTTCCTTTGGAACGCCCGTTCGGTGATTCCCAATAGAAATGAAATCCTCCTCTTTCTCAAAACCTCCAAATGTGATATATTAATCATAACTGAAACCTGGCTATCTCCCGACCTCTCCTTCATCATTCCCGGCTATAGAGTCGTGAGAAAAGATAGGATGTCCCATGGACGAAATAGATCAGGGGGGGTGCTGATACTAATCCATTCAGAGATAGATTTCACGGCCATCAAGCCACCAGAAACAGAACTTGTAGAAATTACCGCGATTCAGATAAATGTCCCCAAACTAACTATAGCCGCGATTTATGTTCCACCATATATTAAACTCAGTAATGGACTCCTGAATCTGGTTACGAGTCTTCCCAGTCCATATCTCGTTGCTGGCGACTGGAATGCCAAACATCGTGCATGGGGTAACCACATCGCAAACCCAAACGGCATAGCATTGTTTAACCACTTCCTGTCCAGAGACTACAGAATTGTAGCCCCAGATGAATTCACTTGTTTCCCTGGAAACAGAAATCCGTCTATTATAGACTTTGTTATTACCAATTACAGTAGAATCATTAAATGCAAGGTGACAGATGATTTATACTCGGACCATAAGTCCGTATGGATAACCTCTGACGGTGAAACTGTTCCCCCCCCCCCGGCCTGTGCTCACTCCACAGACTGGGAGAGGTACAACACCTACACAATCAAGTTCCATATGATGTCACAATTTAAAACTCATCAAGAAATTGAGAACAAAATCCAGGAGATGTCCTCCTTCCTCCTTGCGGCTAGAAGGAAGGCCTCCAACATAACTGTAGCTCCGACTACAAACGCAAATAAATTCATACATGACCCCTATTTAATCGATCTCATTAGGGAGAAAAGGAAATTACGTAAAAAACACCAAACAAGGTCAATTTCCCTTACACCTCTGGCATTAAGAGAACTGGACAGGGAGATAAAACAGTGCATAGCTGAAACGAGACACAGGCACTGGGAGGAACTCCTAGCCAGATTCAGGAAACCAGACCCAACTTTCTGGAATACTTATAGATCGATAAAAAGCACCTCTAATAGATCACACCTCCCCCCGTTCAGGATAAATAATACTGAAATCATTTCTAATCACGATAAAGCGCAACTCCTAGCGGAACAATTCTCCGGGGTACATACCACCGCCCACGCACTCAAATCTCCCCTCGAACCTACTATCAATTCCTCCATCCAACTCATCATGTCTACTCCTAGTACCACCGAGTTTCCTGAAACATCTGACTCCCTTTCTCCTGGTTGGGTCCGTAAAACCTTTAAAACACTTAAAACCGGAAAAGCACCGGGCCTTGATAAGATCTCCGCAGACATGCTGAAATATGCCCATACAAGAGTAGCTACACAGTATTATTATATTTTCCGGGAGTGTATAAGACGAAACTACTTCCCGCGTCAATGGAAAACGGCTAAAGTTATTCCAATTCATAAACCAGGTAAAGACCCTACGCAGCCAGTGAGTTACAGACCAATTAGTCTACTACCTATTGTATCAAAAGTACTAGAAAGATACATATATAATTATATCTCTCACAAATTAAGTTTAAATCAATTTATCATAAATCAGCAATTTGGATTTAGGGCAGGGCACTCCACTATCCAACAATGTCTGCGGATAACGCAAAATATTGCGACTAACTTAAATACCAATAAGGACACGGTCCTGGTCTTGCTGGACCTGGCAAAGGCATTTGACTCGGTTTGGCATGATGCACTCCTGGTCAAGATATGGAGGGCCGGAATACCTCTCCCCACAGTAAAACTCCTTCAGTCATATCTCACTAACCGAAAGCTTATAGTCAATTTACAACAACATGTCTCAAACAGCCTCCCGGTGCGTGCAGGAGTTCCTCAGGGCTCCATCCTTGGACCACTATTGTTCAATATCTTCATTAATGACTTGCCAAACGCGGAATTCTCAAATTTGGCATTGTATGCGGACGATACAGCAATATATGCCTCCTCCACAAGATTTGAGTATGCGGTGCGATATGCACAGAGGCACCTTGATTCCGTGTCCGGGTACCTAAAGGACTGGAAGCTGACCATAAATCCAGAAAAAACGCAAGCAATAGTTTTCACTAAAAAACGTGTAAGCCTCCACAACGGCGAGCGCTCGCACGCGCGACGACGCGACCCGAACGGAGCCAAAACAAAGCCGGCTGACAAGGCGGGGAGGGGCGGGCTTGCCGACCCCGCGGCGTGACCGGAGCAAGGAGGAGGTCAGTTGTACCTGGGATATTAAAAGGAGAAGTGTATAAAGAAAGCCCGAGTTGCGTTATTTCTCACCCGCCTTCATCCGATTACGATTACATTACAAATTTCAGAAGTGGGATCTGAATCTTACGTGTCCACTAGAAACTTTACGAATAGTGCGTCTGTGGAAAATTTTGCGTGATTTTACGTCTACCACGGGCTTCGCGTTTACCGCTTGGCGAAAAGGCCATTTTCGATTCCGTTACGTTACGCACTGGGCAGGACAGCGAAATGAGTGTGCCGATCTCAGTGGCCGCGTTGAAGACGAAGCTGCGCAACATGAATTTGTCGACCACCGGCGTGAAAGCCGAACTACTCCACCGGTTATCGGAAGCAGGAGTAACAGACGCCGACCTTCTGGAGGACAACGCCGGCGAACGTGCGGAGGGCAGGCAGTTCGAAACAGAAGAGCTGCTACCGGTCGAAGAGGACCGGAGGGAGCGCCCACAATCACCCAAGAGAGACATCCCACGCGCGGAAAGGGAACTGCTGGTGCGGGAAAAGGAACTGGCCGAAAGAGAGGTACGTCTTCTCCGACGAGAATTAGAGCTTGTCCGGCTGTCAGGCCACAGCACTGACGAGGCACGCCCATCGACGATATCGACGGCCGCCACGTGGAGAGACGCAAAGGACACCGTTAGGAGCTATGATGGGTCCGACAACTGTGCTTCTTGGAAGCGGCAAGTGGGAAAATTCATCCACGCTTACGCGCTGGACGAATATACGGCAAAAGCGTTCGTGTGCAGTAAGCTCGAAGGCAAAGCGCTGAGATGGTACTACGCACAAGAGAACGGGGTAGACCTAACCAGCACCGAGCTGCTGGAGAAAATGTCCAAGATGTTCGGACATCAAGTAAGCAGCGTGGAATTGCGTCGCGAGTGTGAGAAGCGTACTTGGCAGCCGGGGGAATCGTTTACGGATTATCTCCATGATAAAATCATCCTAGCCAGCAGAATCCCGCTACCGGAACTGGAGATTGTTGAATACGTAATCTACGGGATTCCAAACGCGAACTTGAGAGACCAGGCGAGGATACAACGGTTCGAGTCAACGGACGAGATGCGGCGGGCGTTCGAAAGAGTATCGTTGCCGAGCGACCCTGCGCGACGGAAAGCGATGTCGCAACCAGGGGGCTTGGCAGCCGCGAGGACGGTCCACGCGAGCCAACCAGACCGACGGAACGAGGGGGATTTTCGCTGCTACAACTGCAACGGGAGCGGACACCTATCTCGGAACTGCCCGCGCCCTAGGAGAGATCACGGAAGCTGTTACAAGTGCGGTAGAATGGGGCATACGAGACCAGAATGCCCTGAAGGAAGGGACCGGATTAACAACATATCTGAGAACCCAGTGGAGGACGACTTCGTGAGAGACGCAACTTACGACATTGGTACGAGTGGCCAACTGTTCGTTTTTCGATTAGACTCGCTTTTAGATACGGGAAGCGCGGTTAGTTTTATTAACACGTTGCGTGCCATGGGGGTCACCGATGACCGGCACCGAGTCGCTCCGTCTGGCCATGGGGGTCACCGGTGACCGGCGGAGCCAAGATTATTAGAACACATAATTCGAGTGAATTTTCAATGTTTTTAAAATTTTTCAATATTATCATCGTTTGTCGGTCGACGTCGATCCGTCTGGTGGTGGGGGTCACCAGTCACCAAAACTAAGTCGCTCCGTTTGGCCATGGGGGTCACCGGTGACCCCAAAAAAAATTATTGCATTATACGCTCTTATATACTAAAATTTACCTGTTGTGCAAAAAATTTCGAAAAAATATGTAAGGCATAATAAGAAATTCACGTTGGCCAGACGCGGCGGACACGCAAAATCAGCGTGGCACGCAACGTGTTAAGGAGCGTTTCGTACCAAGCAGCGTGGTACTGACCCGTGACATCAGCGCCTCGTTCTATGGGATTAACAATAGCCGTTTGGTTGTGTATGGGTCGGTGTGGGTAAATGTTAGTCTCGATGGCCACAAATGTTACGACGTACGCTTGTTGGTAGTGCCTAACGGTACGATGACAAATTCTGTCGTATTGGGTCGCGACTATATGAGAAAAGGTAACCTTGGTCTTTGCAGATTGCCCAGGCGGGACAGAGAGCGACCCTCGCGCAGTATTCTGAACATCGACGTGTGCGAGCCGGCGGATAATCAGATCGACGCATTAGTCGTCAACCCCGACATCCCGATCACAAAGCAGCACGAATTAATCGCAACCGTAGAGTCCGACTACCTAAATGCCCCGCGACCAGAAACCCCGAAGATACACGCTAAGCTGAGCCTAAAACTACGAGCTCACGAGCCTTTCCATTTTTCGCCGCGACGGTTATCTTTTGCCGAGAAAGGGATAGTGAGCGACATAATAGATGACCTAATAAAGAGGAACATCATTCGGCCGAGCGAGTCAGATTACGCCTCGCCCATTGTGCTAGTGAAAAAGAAAAACGGTTCGAACAGAATGTGCGTCGACTATCGCTCGCTAAACAAAGTCATTGTGGGCGACCACTACCCCTTACCGCTGATTGAAGACCAATTAACTGTGCTGAATAACAAAACCTACTTTAGCTTACTCGATCTGAAGGACGGCTTTCACCAGATAGCTATGGCTGAGGACTCCATTAAGTACACGTCGTTTGTTACACCACAGGGGCAGTACGAGTACATTAAAATGCCGTTTGGCCTCAAGACCGCGCCGTCAAAGTTTCAAAAATTTGTGAATGCGGTCCTCAGCGAAGTAATTAAGACCGGAGACGTCGTGGCTTATATGGATGACTTTCTTGTCGCAACACAAAGCTTAGATCGCCACTTTCGAGTCTTAAAACGTGTATTCCAACTGCTAATCGACAATAAACTACAGCTTAAGATAGACAAATGCAAATTCCTTTTCACGGAGATAGAATACCTGGGGTACTTAATTTCGAAGAAGGGAATCAAACCAACACGGAAGGGGATCGAGGCGGTCAGTGAGTTCCCCATACCCCGCGACGTGAGAGACGTTCAAAGGTTTTTAGGGTTATGCGCGTATTTTAGAAAATTTATCGAGAACTTCTCAATTATGGCCAAACCACTTTACGACCTGCTCAGAAAGAACGTAAATTTTAGTTTCGGAAAAGAACAACTACAGTCCATGGAAGAATTAAAACGCAAACTAGTCGAAGCACCACTCCTAGCCATTTACGATCCGCACGACGAAACGGAACTCCATTGCGACGCGAGCTCTATAGGTTTCGGCGCGATACTAATGCAGAAAAAGGCAGACCTAAAATTTCACCCGGTCCTCTATTTTTCAAAGCGCGCAACCAACGCGGAGAGTAAATACCATAGTTTCGAGCTGGAAACACTTGCGATAATTTATGCATTGAAACGATTCCGAATTTACCTACAAGGCATCACATTTAAAATAGTAACCGACTGCAATTCCCTTAAACTCACTCTGGACAAAAAGGATATCAATCCCAGAATCGCACGTTGGGCGTTAGAAATGCAGGCTTACGACTACACGGTCGAGCATAGATCCGGGACACGGATGACTCACGTAGATGCGCTAAGCCGGTCCGTTAATGTTATGGTCGTCGACGACAATTCATTTGAATTCAACTTGGCCATCTGTCAAAACCGAGATCCAGAAATTGCGAAATTGCGCGACAAATTAGAAACCAGCGAAGACAAGTTGTTCGAAATGCGGAATGGACTTGTATACCGCAAGGTGAACGGCGGAGTTTTGTTTTATGTACCTGCGAGTATGGAACGGAGCGTTATCTATAAGTACCATGACGAGATGGGTCACTTAGGAGTCGATAAAACGTGTCAGATTGTCCAGGCGAACTATTGGTTCCCGAAACTAAAAGAGAAAATAACCAACCACATTCGGAATTGCTTGAAGTGCATATCATACACACCGTCGGGAGGGAAGCCAGTAGGTCGCCTGTACAACATCCCAAAAGGGAACCTTCCGTTTCAAACCATTCACGTTGACCACTTCGGTCCTGTAAGTAAGCGACAGTCGCCAAAATCATACATATTATCGATAGTTGACGCCTTTACGAAATTCATCCGACTATACCCCTGTAAGACAACTAAAAGTAAGGAAGCCATAAAGTGCCTAAGGGACTATTTTTCGAACTACAGCCGGCCTCGCGTTGTCGTCTCGGACAGAGGAAGCTGCTTTACCTCCAAAGAGTTTTCGGATTTTGCAAAAGAAGCGGACATTACGCATGTGAAAGTAGCTACCGGTTCTCCAAAAGCGAACGGCCAAGTCGAGCGATACAACAGAACACTAGCGCCCGTGCTAGCGAAACTTGTCGATGACTCGAGCGGAAACCATTGGCACAAGTGTCTATCCGAGGTCGAGTACGCCCTAAACAATAGCGTTAATGCTGCGACGGGCGAGCTGCCTAGCAAATTATTATTCGGCGTGGCCCAAAGGGGAAAAATAATCGATAAAATTCGCGATTATCTCGAAAGCACCGGCGCCAACAACGAACGGAATTTGGATGAAATTAGGGCTCGCGCCGAAAGTAAAATCTTGCGTGCTCAAGAGTACAACAAGGCATACTACGACCGCAAACACCGTCCGACCGAGAACGAATTCAATGTTGGCGACTATGTTATGGTCAGGAATTTTGACAGCACCACAGGCGTAGGCAAAAAACTAATGCCCAAGTTTCGAGGTCCGTATGAGGTCATCAGACGACTGCGAAACGATAGATATGTAGTCGCAGACATCGATGGGTTTCAAATATCGCAGAAACCATACCAAGGCACTTGGGAGGTGTCTAACATGCGTGCGTGGCGAAAGGCGTGATGTCCGAGGACGGACATGTGGTCAGGTCTGGCCGAATTGTAAGCCTCCACAACGGCGAGCGCTCGCACGCGCGACGACGCGACCCGAACGGAGCCAAAACAAAGCCGGCTGACAAGGCGGGGAGGGGCGGGCTTGCCGACCCCGCGGCGTGACCGGAGCAAGGAGGAGGTCAGTTGTACCTGGGATATTAAAAGGAGAAGTGTATAAAGAAAGCCCGAGTTGCGTTATTTCTCACCCGCCTTCATCCGATTACGATTACATTACAAACGGAATACTAGAAGAGACCTAGAGAAATTTCATTTAACTTTACTAAATCACTCCATTAACTGGTGTACCGAGGTAACATACCTAGGTATTCTCCTAGATAACAAGTTCACATTCGCCCCAGCCATTCATGATCGAATCACTAGACATTCAATGCATATAGAGCCTTAGCCCGTTTATTAGATCCTAAGATAAATATGTCATCAAATATCAAAATACTGTTGTACAAAATGTGCCTCAGGCCAGTTTTAACATACGGAATATTAGTTTGGCACTCAGCAGCCAATTGTCATATCAAAAAAATCCAAACGACACAAAATAAAATCTTAAAACTTATTCTTAAATATCCAATACGCACAGATACCAAATGGCTACACGAGAAAACTAAATTATTACACATTCAAAAATTCTACACAAAACTAAAACTATCATATTTAGCTAAGGTCTATTCCAACCCGCTAGCACAACAGACTTGCAGCTTCCGGTCCTGCGGGATCCCATATCGGGTCAAGTACCCTCACCCATTGCAGCATTAGCTGGGAGCACAGGCTCGCTCAACCCGCGCTATCGCATATTAAATCACACACACCTTGCATGATTAGGCAAGGCGGAACAACTTGAAACTGGCTCCTAAGAAGAGCCCGCTCATATTATGGGAGTTTTTTGAAAGTTTTCCCCCACCCATATTTCAATGTTCTCTAATACGATCCCTAATTTCCAAATATAGGTAACACCAATATACATCCATAGGGCGGTAAGGGGGCCGTGAGTCCCCAGGTACGCCCCCATGGAGGACATTACCCGGTGCCTCCCCGTGCTTGTTGCAAGCTCTCGGGAGACCCCATGCAACCCTGTCCTCCGTCAATCATAACACAAACAAAAAAAAAAAAAAAAAAAAAAAAAAAGTAGAAGCGTCAGAGTGATTCTATAGCAACAGTCCGATCTTAGAAGTTACTCTGTCCGAACAACTCTCGAAACTTCCATTAAAACATTACGCACTGGTTATCCATCAAAAAATCAACATCTCTTAGTGAACCTCACGGAAAACTCCCTTTCCAAACCTCACACCAATATACCATAATAGAAACCAACCCTTCTGGCGGCGGCGTAGAATCCGCTCCATCAGAAGGCTCGCGAAATTAGAGACATCCCGATCAACTGGCGGCGGCGTGAAATTCGCTTCATCAGTTGAATGGGCAAAACTAGTACCCGTTCGGGCAAACGTAAAGCAATAAAAGCCTTCGTCGCGGAATTTGAGCAGTCCCTTAAAAGATTCGCTGGGGATATAGATTGCGACAAGGTATTAGGTATTAGGTGCTCACCTCCTATCCCAAACGATCTCATACCCACAGAACCAGAATCTCTGGCGATCCAGGAGGCCTACGTTCCCTCTTCGTCTAGCTTTCTCCCAAGCATACGAACTGCAACGCGCAATTCCCAGGGGTGTGTCGCGTAGGCACAAGACCCCAAAAACGCGCATACAAACACGATTTCTTGACGCTAGGACGTCACATATATATAATTTTTGGTGACAGCGGTGGGATCGGTAGCAGTTCGTAATAAAAAAAAACAGTGCTCAAGAAAGAAAAAAAAAGAAGAGGGAAGAAAGTACGGGCAAGGACACGCAAACTATGTTCAGCACGCCACCAAAACGCGCCGACATCGAAAACCAGGAACAACAGCAGAGTAACCCGCATAGCTGCCGCCTACGGACAGACCTGATGGACAAAACATTCGATCACGAAGAAATGGCACAACAAGGAACTTCGAAGAACGCGGGATCGCCCACTCCAGATGGACATCGGCACATCGTTGGGAATAGCGTAAGCCACCTCTATGACATGTCTTCGTACCGTGACGCTTTAGATGCCATTCCGGTGTTTAATGGCCAAAATATATCATTTGCATATTTCGCGGAAGGTTGTGAAGAAGCCGTCAACATGATAAATCCAAATTATGAAGAGAGCCTTGTAAGATCCGCACGGAACAAATTAAGAGGCGACGCACATCGGGCAATATTAGGCAATCAATTTAAACAAATGAGTGAATTGGTAGGATTTTTGCGACGCATCTTTGGGCCACGCGAAACGGTATGGGAAGCCCAAGGGAAATTAGCTAACGCATGTCAGAAAACCGACGAGAGTGTAATAACGTACGCTAATAGAGTCCGTGATCTAGGCGAAAGAATATACGATGCGGAAAAACGAAGAAGCGGTTCGATCTCATTGGACTTTAGAAATTTGACCGAAGAAAGTCTCGTGTACACATTCGTGATGGGTTTACAGCCGGAACTTAGCACTAGATTATCTAGAGGGGCAGACTTCACCACAACTATAAATCAGGCAATAGACCTAGAGAGGGAAAATGAAGCCAGGGTAAACATTAGAAAAATTAACGGTCTCGAAAGACCTAGGTTGCACGCCGCGGCGAGACAAATTCAAAGCGAACCCATACGTTGTCAATATTGCAACAAAAACGGTCACACAGCACGGACATGCTGGTTTATAAATCAATCGCCCAGACAAAATAGACCCAATATCCAGGAACCCAGACAAATTAACTATTCCAACCCGCGTAATCAATTTCAGCCACAAGCTCATCGTTCTTACGAACCGCGACCGTCATTTAACGATAGATATGATAATCGCCGACAGTACCAACCGCATAATCATGTACCGACCAGCCCATATAGAAACGAACCGCCAAGGTTTAGCAGCCGCCAACAAATTTTTCGATTCCGCCGCAGCAATACCCACAATATCAGCCTAGAACTAATCGGGAAGCTCCAGCAAGGCAAAATTTTGCCGCGATAGAAAGACCATGCAATCGCTGCGGTGTCGATGACGAAATTCGTGCGGAGCCCGCGATCGAGCCTCGAATTGACGTACAGGGAAACGAGATGAGCCTCGCGGAACCGGGTGCGCCGCCGACGGACACTTACGAGCACCCAACGTACAACCCATCACAATAATTCGCGAAGTACATATAAAATTAATATCGGACGAGAGCGTACCCACTGTCAAGATACGGTCAGGCGAATTTAAATACTCAGCGATTTTCATGTTAGATAGTGGATCAGGGCCTAATCTGATAAAACGGCGAACCTTGAAACCTGGAATTCAAATTAATCGAAGTGAAATATTGAAATTGTGCGGAATCACGGCGCATCGTGTGATGACCTTAGGGCACATCGACGTGCACATTCTAGGATGTAAAACCGTGATGCATGTAGTAAATGACAACTTTCCAATATTTGAAGAAGGAATAATAGGTTCGGACTTTTTTGACAAAAATTTGGCCATAATTAATTATAAGAGACGCTGTTTAGAGTATGGAGACACAAATATACCGTTTGAAGAAAAAAGACTTATTAGAGTACCCGCGCGAACGGATGCACAAATATATATACGCGTAGTAAACCCGGAGATAAAGGAGGGTTATTTATCTCGATTAAAAGTAACAGAAGGAGTGTTGTTAGGAGACGCGATAGTCAAAGTGCACGAAGGAAAAGTGCACACAAGAATAATAAATACTTTAGAAAGAGATATAGAAATACGGGTCCCAAGCGATATAATACTCGAGGACTTTGATGAAATTAAAACGGTAGAGTGTAAGGTGATAAATAAAAATGAAAATTCTGAGATTACAAAAACAAAAGAAAGAAACGAAAAAGTTATATCATTGCTAAGATTAGAACATTTAAACAATGAAGAAAAGGAGTCAGTCGAAGCACTAGTATACAATCACGCTGATCGTTTTCATATACCCGGCGAACCCCTTAGACATACAACCGCGATAAAACACAAAATATCCACAACGGACGAGAAACCCGTACACACCCGACAATATAGGTACCCTCCGATCCATCACGACGAAGTAGAAAGACAAGTTAACGAGCTGTTAGAAACGGGAATAGTGAAACATTCCGAAAGTCCTTACAACACGCCGGTCTGGATAGTACCTAAGAAACCCGACTCGCAGGGCAATAAACGGTGGCGTATGGTGCTGGATTTCCGCAATTTAAACGAAAAAACGATAGGAGACGCTTATCCATTACCAAACATATCCGACATTCTCGATCAGTTAGGAGGCGCCAAGTACTTCTCGATCTTTGATTTAGCCTCAGGTTTCCATCAAATCAAAATGCATGAGGAAGATAGTCACAAAACCGCTTTTTCCACCCCCCACGGGCATTACGAATTTGACAGAATGCCATTTGGTCTAAAAAATGCTCCCGCTACCTTTCAGAGATTAATGGATAGGGTTCTTACCGGAATGCAAGGTAACGAAATTTTTGTTTATTTGGACGATATCGTATTATATTCAAGTTCATTACAAGAACACCAAGCCAAATTTGATAAACTTATGGACAGATTAAGAAAAGCAGATTTACAATTACAACCGGATAAGTGCGAATTTCTCCGAACCGAAGTAACTTATTTAGGGCATATTATTAGTGAAAACGGTGTACGCCCAGATCCGGAAAAATTAAAATCAGTTAGCAATTTTCCCATACCCAAGAATGCAAAAAACATAAAACAATTTCTAGGACTAGCAGGTTATTATCGTAAATTCATTAACGATTTCTCGAAAACCGCGAAACCACTTACCGATTTGTTAAAAAAAGATACGCATTTTGTTTGGACCGAGAAGCAACAAGACGCATTTAAAAATTTACGAGATTCACTATGTAAAGAGCCCGTACTCCAATACCCAGATTTCACAAAACCCTTTGTCATCACTACCGACGCAAGCGGCTACGCGATAGGTGCCATTCTAAGTCAAGGACCTGTCGGAAAGGACCTACCCGTTAGTTACGCCTCTAGGACCCTAAACGACGCCGAAAGAAATTACCCGACAATAGAAAAGGAATGTCTGGCAATTGTCTACGCCGTAAGGTAAATGTACCAGTGGCCGCACATGCCCCAGTCGTCGCACACTACTGCCAAGATTGCCGTCTATTAAGATTTCTATGATTAATATTGTAAATTAAAAAAAATTGGGAGGATCATTAGTATTTCATTGATTTATTAGAAAAATTTTGAGTACTATCATCCGCTGGGCATAACTAATTTTTATTCGTTTATGTAAGGCTGCGTGCTACGGAGGTGATATTATCGAATTCCTTGCCGGATACGCTAGGGAATGATGAATGCATTTTTAATTAATATCGCTCAGCCCTTACGTAATTCCGAACTGAATTTATGGTCATTTTGTTCGAGAAGAAGTACAGATTCTAATGCGGCAGTTAAAATTCCCATAAAATTTTATTTGACCATATAATATTCGTGTTCTATTACTGGGGCAAGCAAATCATATATTGTACCAGTGCTGAGACGTTGTTCAGAGACTGATACGGGCCAAAGCCAAGCGGTAGCCGCAGTCGTCGCGCACTAAACGTTTAGCTATTGTACCTTGTGTTTTCGGCAGTGAACAATAGAAAGAACAAAATATCATCTCAAAAACAGATTGGCAAGTACTTTCCGCATTTTTTTTTGTGCTAAGTAAAAAATTTGAAGGTTATGGTAAAAACACAAATTTTGAAAAAAGAACGATCAAATTGGTGCATTTTTCGCAAAGTTATGAGCACTTGAAAAAAATAAGCCCAAATTTTAAGAAAATTCATATTTTCAAAACGGACCGTCAAAAAATTCTGAAAAAATTCATGAACGCGTTTTTCATTGACCTTAAAAACATGAAAAATTTTGAAAAAAATCGAAGGGGGTGAGGTACAAAAGTGTCCGATTTGGCATGGAATGCCTCATATATAAAACTCGACTTAAATTAAAACTTCATACAAATAATATGACCCTTTCCTTTCCATTCCATCAATTCCATCAAATTCTTTCCGTCAATACGTGTGTAAGATAGGGAAAGACGAAACTATAAGATAAGCGAGACACGGAAATACAAATAATAGACAGCAGAGACGGCTGGTGTGACGCGACGACTTTGTGCGGCTACTGGGCCATCTCGTGTTCGAACACTAGTGCACGCCGCAAAAATGCCGTGCGGGCACTGGTACATCCGAGCTTCAGATCGTTCTCGTAATGTAAATAATCGATTGGGCGATATTTTAATAGATTTTGCATGGGTTTTAGAAACTAGAATTCACGATCTACAAGCTGGTATGAGTCTCATATGAAAAAAAACGAACCTTTACGTGAAAAATTTGATTCGCAATCTGAGCGGCGTCTTAAGTGTGCGGACACTGGTACATTTACCTTACACCACTTCAGACCATACATTTATGGCCGTAAATTTGTTTTAGTCACCGACCATAAACCCTTACTTTGGATGCACAGTGTAAAAAACCCATCATCACGTCTTATTCGCTGGCGACTGAAATTAGCAGAGTACGAATACGAGATGATTTATAAAGCCGGAAAAACTAATATTAATGCAGACGCGTTGTCGCGAAATCCACCCGCCGTATCAGAGCCAACGCGAATATTTCCGATATGTCCAAATGAAGACGAAATCTTACCGTATCCTGAAGGTTCCGAACTTACCACAAACAGTAAAAAAGCGAAACGACCAAACAATCACGCGACCCAAACATATTTTGCAATCGATGAACCCGAGCCGGTAGTACACAGAACGGGATTGCGGGGTATGACATCGGAGGGGGAAGCGGTTCCTTTCACAGTAGGAGACTTGACCGAAGAACCTCGTAGGGAAGTTATTGTGCGCGCAGATGTACACAGGCAGGACGATCCGCCGTCGGACGATAATTCCACGAGTGAAACAGAAAACTCGGAAAGTGAGGATGAGAATGTCACACCCTTAGCAGTTAACGACGAACACAATTCGCGAAACATAGAGCCACCAACAGCAAACGTAAATTCACCAAATACAACTACTAGCGAACAACCCGATGAAAACCCATCCATAAGAATACCCGCCGAATTATTGCAACTCGCGGATAGAATAATAAATAATCCCGATAGCGGAGGGGAAAGCGATCCCGAATTACCCGAAAATTTAAGTAGCGATGACGGAAGTGAAGATAACGAAAATTCCGAATGTTTAGACGTAAGACATGAAGGGATCAGGACCCGATCTTTTAAACGACAAATTATCAACAACAGGGACCGACTAACGACACGCAAAGACAATTGTATTTACTTTATTGACACTAACGGTGCTCCGTGCGACGAAGGGGCTAGGCAACTAGACTCGGTAGATCATTCACACTCAGAAAAACAATTATTGGTAGGAAACTCAGTAGTTACAAAACATAACGGACGATATCGCATAGCATTAATCTGTAAAACCCCCATTGAAAAATGCAACACAAGATATTATCACAAAATTATTTTCGCGACTACGTAGAATCATATTAAAACTTGACTTACAAACTATCAGCATTGCAAAATCATCAGAAGTAGCAGGCATCACTTGGGATATGATATTGACGGCTTTACACAGAACGATAATAGGAACTAGTGCCACGGTTACAGTATGTCATGGAATCGTGCAAATACCGCCAATCGGATGTTACGAGCCCCTTGTAGAGGGGTGAGGTTATCCCGTGGTAGGGATACGGTGGACAGTGTCCTACGACATCGAGCGGCAAATGCCGTTAGGATCGTCCGTGGAGACAAAGGGGGGGGGGGGTTCCCGTGTGCGGCTACGACCGGATGTCGTTGGGATACGCACACGTTATCAGTCTGCTGGATCAAACGAATTATATAGTGACGACTGGAAACACTTGTTAACCGTTGATCAGACAGCAAACCTAGGCGCAGCGAATTATATAATGTCGAGTGGACATTTGTTAACCGCCGCTGAGCTTGGTCAATTCGCGGGCTCGAACCCTGAGTAACAACTGTTACCCATCGGCCGTGCACCTATTCGAATCGACGGTCGTACACTGTTCTAATGTAACCGGAGTTACTTCGAACAGGACGAAATTCAAGGATAGGAAGAAGGGACGACCACGTGCGATAGACAACGGAACGTTGTACGGGAGGCGCACGTGTTGACGGTTCTGCTGGGTCGACGAATTATATAGTGACGACTGGAAACACTTGTTAACCGTCTCTCTACAGCAGAACCTAGGCGCAGCGAATTATATAATGTCGAGTGGACATTTGTTAACCGCCGCTGAGCTTGGTCAATTCGCGGGCTCGAACCCTGAGTAACAATTGTTACCCATCGGCCGTGCACCTATTCGAATCGACGGTCGTACACTGTTCTAATGTAACTGGAGTTACCTCGAACAGGACGAGTGGGAGGTGGAATGAGGGGGTACAAAGGATATATTAAAGGAGGGCTCGTTTGTTCTTTATACGATCCGCTTGACAGCAATTGCGGATCGTCGTGGGCCCTGGCCCTGTCGCGAATTTAAGATTAAATAAATGGCAATCCGGAGTCAAGGTCTTTCGGGAATGAAATGGGCAAATTCTTAGGCAATATAAGATAATATATTCTTTCAGTAAAATATTACAGTAAAAGAAACGCGATAACTATATACTACTAACCCGTGAGGTTAGGCTTGATTTGATATAAGATTTTAACGTTTTGCGCGATCAGGTCTGGCCTGGTCTTGCTAATAATCCTCTCTAGCCGAGAATGTGGATTGGAGTTTTGCTCGAAAGGCACTAATGTCCGATCTTGCTGGAGACACTCTGGAGTCTAGACGACTTGGATTTAGCCTACTTACTCGTAGTCTTTAACGAAGTACTAGTGACAGAGATTCGTCGTCTTGAACTGACTACTCAGGAATGCTCCCAGAGTCCTTCAGGATCCGGGTTTTTATACACGGATTCCGAGAGGAGTGGGAGAGTAAAGGAGCGGGAAGATGCTGTGGCTGGGTACTGTTCTTGGCGGGAAAACCAGGCGGGAAAATCGCTGATTGGGTGGTTGTGTTGCAGGATCTCTAGGCGGGAAACTGATCCTTATTGGGAGGCTGTTACCTGGCGGGAAAGTGTGGTTGGCGGGAAAGTGTCCCTTGGAGGGAAAGTGTGGGAGACAAGGAGGCTCCCGAGTAGAGGGAAGGAAGGAGACGGCTAGAGTTGGTAATTGCTTGACCTGGCCGTCCCTTTCTCATATACGAAAAAGACAGAGCGCTCTTATCTCCAAATGAAGGCTAAAACTCGGCGAGAAATATTCTGAAGGAATATTTCCTTTAATATTTATAATATGGGAGTTTTCGCACGTAACAATTCTCCCTCTTCAGATGAAACATCGTTTATTACGATGCTTT
The DNA here is from genome assembly GCA_914767735.1 of Anoplius nigerrimus. Taxonomy (NCBI): domain Eukaryota; kingdom Metazoa; phylum Arthropoda; class Insecta; order Hymenoptera; family Pompilidae; genus Anoplius; species Anoplius nigerrimus. The sequence goes on from CAJZBX010000979.1 coordinate 106,394, forward strand.
CACTGTTTGGAGATATTAACGCTCTGTGTCCATCCATAATCTTCTTTGGTTCGTTCGGGTTAGGTCATCTCTTGGCAGCGCATGCGTGGTTGGTGCGTCTGGTGTTACACGCGCATGATGTAATGCGTACTTTCCAAGCCCAGGGTATACCACTGTGCGACGTCCGTGGCGAAGAGCGTCGAGCAGCCCCTGCACTCATTGACCTTTCGCATCCGGGTGCAGGTCATTCCACAGCGATCGCATTTGATGTTGCCCCATCTGCGATTCTGGAGGAAGTGGGCCGATTCTAACTCGTAGGTGTGAGGCTCCTGTACCGATTGGAAACATCGGCGGCACAGGGAGTCCTCGTCGTCATTGACATAAACATGGCCCATGGTGCACCGGAAAAGGTTGAGGTGCTTCTGTTCCTCTGTCATGGTCAACGTCTCGACGTCTCTTCGCTCACGTGGCTGCATCTTGGGGTGATCCTTGGTGTGGGTGACAACTCGTACTGTGTTGGTTCTTATTGAGATGTTTCGGAATCTGTGTCGGAATCGGAGATGTGAGCCGGTTTTAATTTATTGTGATGCTTAAGCAGAAGTTTGTTGGTCTTTGTTTGAAGCACTACATTGTGGCGGTCCGAGGTGTTTAGTACTTTATATGGGCCGGTATAGTGAGCGTCCAGTTTATTAGTCCGCGGTTCCTTAAGGGCATACACGTAGTCTCCATTTTTAAATTCCCGTGGATGTCTGTGACGGTCGTAGTATTGCTTCGATCGGTTTTTGGCATTGATGAGGTTTTCGGCGGCGTCATTGCGAGTAGAAGTCATGTGAGTAATTAGATTGGTCAGGTAACTGCCGTAGGTGTGGAGATCTTCAGGAGGCGGGAAGGCACTTGGTAGTCGTGCTACCCTTCCAAAGATTAACTCGTGCGGTGTGAAATTTGTTGCTTCGTGTACGGAAGTATTGTAAGAGAGAGTGGCGAACGGAATATACTGGTCCCAGTCTTCTTTCGACTCGATATAGTGTTTCAGATATTCAATTAAAACGTGATGACTCCTTTCTAATGATCCGTTTGTTTGTGGGCGATATCCCGATGTAGTGACTCGTTCTATGTGGAATATTCGAGCCAGGTCTGTCATTATCTGGCCCACAAAACTAGTCCCGCGATCTGTTAGGATAGTTCGAGGTGTTCCGTAGACGCAGATAAAATGACGGGCAAATGCGTCTGCTATTGTTGTTGCTCTGATGTCCGGGATTGGAACAGCTATACAGTATTTGGTTAAATTGTCTTGTATAGTTAATATGTGCTTGTTTCCGTATGGCGTCTTAGGTAGTGGTCCTACTGTATCCATTGATATTTTGTCGAACGGTTCTAGGGGGGTGTCGGTGATGATCATCGGTTGGCGAGTCTTTGCACGTACCAATTTTTGTTCTTGGCAACTCTGACATTTTCTGATAAATTCCTGTATATTTGTCCTCATTTCTGGCCATTGGTATTTTGCCCTGATCCTCTTGTAGGTTTTGGTGACTCCTTTATGGCCTCCGATCAGGCTGCTGTGTGCTTCTTGGATGATCCGTTGCCGTTGGTCTATTAGTGGAATGGTGGTGAGGAGTTTACATATTGTTACTGTTATTTTTGAATTCTTGAACACGCTTTCCACCATGCGGCGGAATTCCTGATGGGGAATATCATCGTGTCCGTCCCCTATGGTGGAAATCCTAATGGAATTGATGTGTTGTTGGTTTAATTCGGTTCGGAGGTTGGCCAATCCTTCCCAAGTTGAAGCTTTAGTCAGTTTCGTGTAAAAATTGGCGGTCGAAACGATGTTGACGACATGTACCTTTCCGATTCGTGTCGAAACTGCGTGCCCGGGTTGGGGTTTTTGTGTTTTTAAGACTTCTTCTTTATAGAACCCTAGGTCCCGTAAGAGTTTGTTTATTGGCGTTATGGCCTGACAGTCAGCGGAAATGAAGTGAGCATAATTGTCTCTTGCCTGGACTAGGGACTCGTCCGTTTCTTTTATTGCCGAGGGGCAATCAGAGTAGTCCTCGTAGTCGTCCGTTCCCTCTTCGGTGGAGGAGTGATACGGTAGCGGTACTATTGTTGACCTGCGGTTGGTAGGTAAAAGGGTTGGAGTCAACGGGGTGTTGGGATCCTTGCTCGTGCCGATGGCGCCAAACGCAGGTAGATGGGGGACGTCATTAGCCTCGACGACGGTGTCTTGTTCACTAATGCTGTCGTCTGTGCACGGCGTCTGGTCTAACACTCCGAAAGAGATTAGGTCGTTCCCTAATGTTTTATCCAGGTCTTCGGCTTCGTCCGTATTCCTGAGTGGTGTCGAATGTGCAAGGGGTATGGGTGAATATTGCAACGGGGTTTCTAAGGTGGCTGGTTGCTCGTTCTTCGTCGGTGTTGATGCGTTCTTCGGTGGTCGTCCGCGCTTTTTCTCTTTTACAGGCGGTCCTTTGTTGGGTGGTGTGTTGATTGGGGGGTCCGGTTTTGACGGCGCCAAGGCTCCTTGACCTCGTCGCAGTAAGCGTATTCGCTGTCCTATGCTATCGATGGGTGCAGCCGCCTCTTCTTGCGTGGTTGCAGGATTCTTCTTCTCCGGCGTGGTTAATGGGAGGCAGGTTATCGGAGGGTTGCGAGATAGTGCATCTGCGTTCTTATTTATTTTTCCGGCCTTATGAACGACTTTGTACTCATACTCCGCTAAACGTGTTTTCCATTTTATGAGCCTTGAAGTGGGATCCTTAACAGAGTGGAGCCAAACAAGCGGTCTGTGATCCGTTACCAATGTAAATTTCTGACCATAAACGTAGGGTCGAAAGTACATTACGGCATAGACCATTGCGAGGCACTCTTTTTCCGTCGCGGAGTAGTTCTTCTCGGCCTTGTTGAGGATACGTGATGCGTAAGCAATTGGGAGGTCACATCCAATTTCTCCCTGGCTTAGAACTGCTCCTATTGCGTAGTCTGAGGCGTCAGTAGTGATTATAAAAGGTTCCTTGAAGTTCGGGTGCTGAAGAATTGGTTCTTGACAGAGTTCATCGCGTAGGGTCTCGAAAGCAGTTTGTTGTTCCTCTGTCCAGGTGAATCGTATGCCTTTTCCTAATAATTGAGTTAGCGGTTTTGCTTTTTTGGAATAATCTTGAATGAAGCGTCGGTAATAACCGGTCAGGCCCAGAAACTGTTGGATGTTTCTTTGCTTAGCTGGTACAGGAAAGTTCTTCACGCTGTGCAGTTTTGCTGGGTCGGGTCGTACTCCCTTTTCGGAAACAATATGGCCCAGGTACGTAACTTCCTTGCGTAGGAAAGAGCACTTGCTGGTTTGCAGTGTTAAACCATTTTCTCGTAGTCGGTCGAATAACTTTGTGATTTTAATCTCGTGTTCCCTGAGTGATGAGGAAAAAACCACGATATCATCCAAGTACACGAATAGTTCCGTTCCTTGCAGTCCTGTGAGTACTTGGTCCATCAATCTTTGAAAAGTCGGTGGTGAGTTCTTTAGGCCAAAGGGCATTCTTGTAAATTCATAATGCCCGTGTGGTGTAGTGAATGCGGTTTTTTCTTGATCCTTAGGGTTCATCCCGATTTGGTGAAACCCACTGGCCAAGTCGAATACGGAAAAGTATTTAGCTCCTCCTAACTTGTCGAGTATATCAGTGATTTGTGGCAAGGGATACCGGTCTCCTATTGTTTTCTCGTTAAGGGCTCTAAAGTCGATGACCATGCGCCATCGTTTATTGCCCTTGTCGTCTGCCTTTTTCGAGACGATCCATAATGGTGAGTTGTAAGGGGATTTGGACGGAGCGATTATACCTGCGGTTAGAAGTGCATTTACCTGCCTTTCTATCTCTTGCTGGTGTATCGGTGGATACCGGTACTGCTTTGTATTGACAGGTATGTTATCCGTAACATGTATTGAATGGTGGAAGTTTGGGACCTTATCCAGTCGGTCACCTGGCAGATAAAATCTGTCGGTGAACTGTGAGATAATTTTCCAAACATGTTGTTTCTCCTCTTCATTTAGATGATCGGTTTTTGTGGTGTTCCATATTTCATCGGCGCGGTCTTCTCTTTTAGTTACCGGTGGTTTTTCAAAGCAAGGGTACTCTTCTTCTGATGTACTGAAGATTTCGTACGGCTCAATGTGTTGTGGTTCTATTTCAAACTCCACCTCATTTTCGTTCGTATTGGTGGCTAAGACGTAGCAGCTTCCTTTGTTATTGACTACTGCGGCCTCTCCGACGAAAACGTTGTTTGGGGTTTTGACTCGTTGTAAATATCCTTCTTGGATTTCGGGATTGGCGATTTGGATTGCGATCTGCTGGGTCGTTCTTCCTGGAATACGAAACTTTTTACCAGATTTTTCCAATTCTCTGTCCGACAAGTCCTGGTGGTTACTGAACCGTATCGGCATGGTTGGTCTGGTTATTGTAACCAGGGTTTGGTTATGGTAAGAGACTTCGGCGTTTTCTTGTCGAAGAAATGGGTTCCCAATTAATCCATCCACTGGGAAACGCAGACTCTTTACCACGTAGAAATAGGATGGTATACCATTTATGTGCAGGATAGTGGCGCCCATAGTAGTGATCGGCTCTGAAGTCAATCCTTCGACTTCTAAATTTTCCTCCGATATGACCAAAGCTTTTTCACCTAGTCGTTCGAAATTTACCATGTTAATGGCTGCTCCGCTATCTATGATAAATTCTCCCTCTTCGGCTTCCAGCTCGGGTACGTTGGCTCTGATTCGCGGTGCGGGGACTTCCTTGAGGAGGAAGAGTCTTTCTTCCAGTTGAACCGTACCGACTTTGTATCTTTTCGGGGCGCGCTCGCCTCTTCTTGCGATAGGCGAGCGCCCTGGGAGTTTAAATGATTTTGGTTGGATAACTTGCGTGGACTCCGCATCGGGGAGATGGCATATCGTGCGTTTGGCTTCCTGCAGTTCTTCCTGTCATGTCCTTGTATGCCGCAGTTCCAGCAATAGAGCGCTTGCCTATCGCGATCCTCTTCTTTGCCGAAGGAATTGTCCGAATGGTACTTCGGTGAAGGTGTTCTTCGGCTTGCGGGGTATGCTGATGTGCGTGGTCGGTGATGTTCGTACTCGTATTCGGAGTTTGACGCGCTTCTATCTCGGTAGTACCGTCTTCCTGGTGATGGTGAGGGTGATGGCGGAAAACGTTCGCGGGCCGGACTTTCGTGGTATGACCTCCGCGATACGCGATCCTCGTGACCATAATGCTCCCTCGCAGGACTATATGTGGCTCTTCTATTCTTTAATCGACGCTCGATTGTTAGCACACATTCAAATGCGTCCTCCAAATTGGAAATTCTTGTTCTGGATGTATTTATTCGGCATGCGATATTATCCGGCAAACCGTCCATGAAACTGTCCAACGTGTCTGATTCTATATTGACAATTATGTCGCTACCAGCAGGTCCGTATTTGTCTGTAGCCGCTGCACGAGCGCAGTGAATAAGGTGTGTGGTTCTGTCGATGTATCGTCTAAGGGGTTCGTTTTCGCGTATCCGTAAACGCGCGATTTCCCCTAGAAAATATGAAAGGTTGCGGCCCGGCGCGTACCGTTTTTTCAAAAACTTGAGTAAATCAGCTACCGTGGTAAAGGTTCTGTCTTGCGTACACGTTCTGGCGGGACCGTTCAATTTAGTTAATACCATCGTAAGGTATTCGGATTCTAACGCGTCGGGTATTAAGGACAAACCGTTTTCTACATTTTGGACGAAGACTGATAATGGAGGGTCTTCACCATCAAACACTGGTATCACGGCTGTGGCGCTTTGCAAGCAATTGCGCTGAGTTAACGTGGTCATGGATTTTGCCAAAGAAATTGTCAAATTTGTGATGTCTTCCGTACTGACATTACTCCGGGGTTGTGCCATTTTGTTTTGGTAAGTGAACTCTCAAAAATTCGCGGGCAACGCCAGTAAATCCCACCGCTGTCACCAGTTTGTTACGAGCCCCTTGTAGAGGGGTGAGGTTATCCCGTGGTAGGGATACGGTGGACAGTGTCCTACGACATCGAGCGGCAAATGCCGTTAGGATCGTCCGTGGAGACAAAGGGGGGGGGTTCCCGTGTGCGGCTACGACCGGATGTCGTTGGGATACGCACACGTTATCAGTCTGCTGGATCAAACGAATTATATAGTGACGACTGGAAACACTTGTTAACCGTTGATCAGACAGCAAACCTAGGCGCAGCGAATTATATAATGTCGAGTGGACATTTGTTAACCGCCGCTGAGCTTGGTCAATTCGCGGGCTCGAACCCTGAGTAACAACTGTTACCCATCGGCCGTGCACCTATTCGAATCGACGGTCGTACACTGTTCTAATGTAACCGGAGTTACTTCGAACAGGACGAAATTCAAGGATAGGAAGAAGGGACGACCACGTGCGATAGACAACGGAACGTTGTACGGGAGGCGCACGTGTTGACGGTTCTGCTGGGTCGACGAATTATATAGTGACGACTGGAAACACTTGTTAACCGTCTCTCTACAGCAGAACCTAGGCGCAGCGAATTATATAATGTCGAGTGGACATTTGTTAACCGCCGCTGAGCTTGGTCAATTCGCGGGCTCGAACCCTGAGTAACAATTGTTACCCATCGGCCGTGCACCTATTCGAATCGACGGTCGTACACTGTTCTAATGTAACTGGAGTTACCTCGAACAGGACGAGTGGGAGGTGGAATGAGGGGGTACAAAGGATATATTAAAGGAGGGCTCGTTTGTTCTTTATACGATCCGCTTGACAGCAATTGCGGATCGTCGTGGGCCCTGGCCCTGTCGCGAATTTAAGATTAAATAAATGGCAATCCGGAGTCAAGGTCTTTCGGGAATGAAATGGGCAAATTCTTAGGCAATATAAGATAATATATTCTTTCAGTAAAATATTACAGTAAAAGAAACGCGATAACTATATACTACTAACCCGTGAGGTTAGGCTTGATTTGATATAAGATTTTAACGTTTTGCGCGATCAGGTCTGGCCTGGTCTTGCTAATAATCCTCTCTAGCCGAGAATGTGGATTGGAGTTTTGCTCGAAAGGCACTAATGTCCGATCTTGCTGGAGACACTCTGGAGTCTAGACGACTTGGATTTAGCCTACTTACTCGTAGTCTTTAACGAAGTACTAGTGACAGAGATTCGTCGTCTTGAACTGACTACTCAGGAATGCTCCCAGAGTCCTTCAGGATCCGGGTTTTTATACACGGATTCCGAGAGGAGTGGGAGAGTAAAGGAGCGGGAAGATGCTGTGGCTGGGTACTGTTCTTGGCGGGAAAACCAGGCGGGAAAATCGCTGATTGGGTGGTTGTGTTGCAGGATCTCTAGGCGGGAAACTGATCCTTATTGGGAGGCTGTTACCTGGCGGGAAAGTGTGGTTGGCGGGAAAGTGTCCCTTGGAGGGAAAGTGTGGGAGACAAGGAGGCTCCCGAGTAGAGGGAAGGAAGGAGACGGCTAGAGTTGGTAATTGCTTGACCTGGCCGTCCCTTTCTCATATACGAAAAAGACAGAGCGCTCTTATCTCCAAATGAAGGCTAAAACTCGGCGAGAAATATTCTGAAGGAATATTTCCTTTAATATTTATAATATGGGAGTTTTCGCACGTAACACGGACAAAGGCCTTCCATAATCGAGGAAGCCCATGCGTCCGCTCTAGGAGGACACAAGGGGGTCACCAAAACATACCACAGAATTCGACAAAATTATACCTGGGAAAACATGAAAGTCGACATTCAGAAATACATACAACAGTGTTTAGGATGCCAATTAAAGAAACTAGTCCGTGTAAAAACAAAACAACCGATGAGAATCACCGACACACCGCGTAACGCCTTTGAAAAAATTTCCATAGATATTGTTGGACCACTACCGCGAACATCCAACGGGAATGAATACATTCTTACCATACAAGATCATTTAACCAAATATTCGCTAGCCATTCCATTGAAAACCATTGCTTCGATTAACGTCGCAGAAGCACTAGTGAAAAGATTTATTTGTACGTACGGTGCCCCTAAGGCAATACTGACCGACCGAGGAGCAAATTTCACTAGCAATTTAATGAAAAGGTTCGCGAAGCATTTCAGAATTAAACAGTACAGTACCACGGCATTCTATCCACAAGCGAACGGATCTTTGGAAAGGTCACACCTCGTCCTAGTAGAATTTTTAAAGCATTTTGTCAATCGTTACACCGAATGGGACGAACTATTAGAATTAGCAGCGTTTTCTTATAATACAAGCGTACACGAAGCTACCGGGTACAGCCCACATGAATTAGTATTCGGTAAAATTGCTCGACAGCCTTCCAGTCAGCCTGATATGGATCAAATTTCCGACCGTTCATATGATGATTATTTGGCACAATTACTTACAGACTTGCATACAATCCAAGGTTTAGCGCGAGATAAGTTAGTTCAATCGAAAGAAAAATATAAAAGATATTATGACAAGAAAATAAATCCGCAAGAATTCAAAATCCATGACAAAGTATTCCTATTAAAAGAACCCAAGAAGGGAAAGTTTTCTGATACATACACCGGACCACACGAGATCGTCGAAACTTTAGAAAATGGAAATTTTAAACTAATTGTGAAAGGCAAACCGCGTGTAGTCCACGGAAATAAATTACGGCATTCGCACATACGAATGGAGGGTGTCGAGGAACCAGGAACATAAAAATAACCGAACCAGATCAATCTGACTGAAAGGCACATTACATTATACCTAGTTGTGACATGTAATATTTTCGTTTTTTTTTCTTTTCTAGTTGATAATACTTTTGTTCCTACTAAGCGCACACGAAACTTACGGGCAAGGGCTGATAGGATACGACTGCGGATCCGCACACACTAATGTAACATCTCTCTCTCTACTCGACATCGGAGAATGTAATATCCCCGAAATTGTACCTCAGGTTGACGACGTATATATACAATTATTGCAAGTATCGAAGTATTACCAAACTAGCGTCATACAATGCAAGGTCGTGATAGCCAGGACCATTTATTACTGCGGGATGTATTCTCACACCTCGATCGTCAGCAACGGCCAGGCAGAATACGTTACCGACATCTTCACAGACCAATGCAAGGAGTTGCACACCACCGGTTCACTTTCTCTCGGAATAAATAACTATATATCTGAGGAATTAAAACTAACGAAACGACCTCTCGCCCTCTTCTGTTAGCGGGAACCCTAACATCGGACGGACGATGCACCGGCGCACAATACTCCGACCCGTACGGAACTTGGGATAACGTGGTCGTCCAAGGAACGATTACCATTACCTTGCAATCACATACAGCTGCAGTAAGCACGGATGGAGACTTGGTACATCTTGCCTCGAAAACAGCTTGCCGCTACACAGCAGGTAGTTGCATTGACATGATCGGAGGACACTCCTTTTGGAACGTCATATCAAGAGACGACTGTCAGCCACCTTACGATGTTCTCTACGAAGGACCAGCTCAAAAAATGAAGGACCACTTAACGAACCCTGGACAGACCATCTACTCGCTTGCCACCCGAGAAATGACCTTCGCCTTAACAAAGAGAGGAGAAGAACCAGTATGCGGATATATACTCGTAAAAACAGAACACCCCAGACTGATCATAGTAGAAATCAAGAAAAACGAACCCTTTATATCAAAACGTCACGTTATAACAGAAAACTTAGACATCTTCACCTATGTTAACTCTAAGTTTGTGTATGTAGAGAAACATATCCGATCCCAAATGAAATCTTTATACCAGGACGTCCTCCAGCAGCGGTGCAATTTAGAGCAACAAGTCCTAAAGAACGCTTTAAGCATCGCCACACAAACTCCTGACGAGTTCGCCTACCACTTGATGAAGGGCCCGGGATATATGGCAGCTGTAGCAGGAGAAGTAGTACATATTATCAAATGCATCCCGGTAACAATAAAGGTCCGTCATACCAAAGAGTGCTACCAACAGTTACCGGTAACAAGAGGAAACGTGACACTCTTCCTTTCACCTCGAACTCACATCCTAATGAAATCAGGTACTCAGACGTTCTGTAACTCCATAATACCCACAATGTATGCGATAGGCAATGTATGGTACAAATTCAACCCAACACCCGAGAAGACAACGCCACCAGGCATTATGGAACCTATGACGAAGCAGACCTGGACCTACACGAATCCAGCCTCATTAGCTGAAACTGGGATTTATTCTGAAAAGGACTTGGACCGATTACAGGAACATGTGATGTTCGCAGCTGAACGACCCGCAGTACTGAACACTATGGCACTTGGAGCAACGGGACAACCAACGAATCCTCAGGGCATCTCCCTGTCACACTTCCTTGACGAAGGAACACTACAGAAAATCACAAAGAACGCCTGGTCACGAATGTGGTCCACCTTCATCACCTTTGGATCAGCAAGCGCCGGCATACTCGGCATCTTCGTGATCTTTAAATTAATTAAAATCATCATAGATACCCTGGTACATGGATATGCCCTACATTCCATTTACGGATGGTCAGTTTATCTTGTAGGAGCCCTATGGGACTCGGTCGCCAACCTATTGTTACATTTAGGAAGGGCCAGGACTCCACCTACCACGCCGCCAATCACATTACCGGATCTGCATAAAGATTCAACACCATCTGAGGAATCAACACCACCAAACCTTTGCGCAAACCCCACTTGTCCCGAACCAGCAATAGAAGGACCCTCGTCGAAGGATCAGCATGCCTCACAACACGCAGCGACTGTTTCTTTTGAGAAGTGTGCCGGACACTGTCACAGCCACCATTAAGAAAAAGGAACACCGTCACAATTCAACCCGCCTGATCCAACCGTATGACAGCCACCAGCAGTTCCGTTTAATTGATTGTAATTGTGAATGAACGAATAAAACTTGGAGAGAGAGAAGAGAGAAACAAATAGATTAAGATTATGTAATTTACCATTTTAATATCGTGCATCTTGGCTCAAATAAAAATAAACGAACCCTTGCCCTTGCGATTTGCGTTTAGAAATTAACTATTCTCGTAGATATAAGATAAAATGTACGCTACAAACACACATGTTATGCTATCGATCTAAAATCATAGGATAAGTACTAGAATAAGGAACACTGTTACAACCACACTTCTAATGTAACACAAACCCACAGCACACCCACAACACCCTAGGCTACTACAACCACCTGACGATAAGCATCGCTTAACGTCAGACTTAAGGGGGGAGGTGTAACGTCCGCGTATAGCCTTATGCAATTGCTATAGTCAGAACGTCTCTGTCTTGGGTATCTGTCTTGGGACGCACTTGACACCCGACCCCAGGCGCATCGCGCTAAAGCCTAAACAAAGCGGGACGACGAATGCCTCTCCTCTCAAACTATCGACGAATCCCAGACCACCGAGAAGCGACAAGTCGAAAATCGAACGGCGTGACATTTTTCGAAAAGTCCTTCTCCATGGTCCGGTTGACCCTTCAAAAACAGACCCACGTCTGGTAGAAGCGTCAGAGTGATTCTATAGCAACAGTCCGATCTTAGAAGTTACTCTGTCCGAACAACTCTCGAAACTTCCATTAAAACATTACGCACTGGTTATCCATCAAAAAATCAACATCTCTTAGTGAACCTCACGGAAAACTCCCTTTCCAAACCTCACACCAATATACCATAATAGAAACCAACCCTTCTGGCGGCGGCGTAGAATCCGCTCCATCAGAAGGCTCGCGAAATTAGAGACATCCCGATCAACTGGCGGCGGCGTGAAATTCGCTTCATCAGTTGAATGGGCAAAACTAGTACCCGTTCGGGGAAACGTAAAGCAATAAAAGCCTTCGTCGCGGAATTTGAGCAGTCCCTTAAAAGATTCGCTGGGGATATAGATTGCGACAAGGTATTAGGTATTAGGTGCTCACCTCCTATCCCAAACGATCTCATACCCACAGAACCAGAACCTCTGGCGATCCAGGAGGCCTACGCTCCCTCTTCGTCTAGCTTTCTCCCAAGCATACGAACTGCAACGCGCAATTCCCAGGGGTGTGTCGCGTAGGCACAAGACCCCAAAAACGCGCATACAAACACGATTTCTTGACGCTAGGACGTGTTACGTCATCCGACTCCACGCTTTTGTTAATAACTTTTACTAGACCCATACCTCCACCCGGACACGTGGGAAACTTTCTCTGGGAACCCTCTGTTCCCAGAACCCTTAGAATCGAACCAAGCGCGAGCACGTAGTCAAGGGCTTAATTTATGGCGACGACAAACAGGCGCGCAGACTGTTTAGTCTCAAGCCATCCCGAAAAGTCACGAAGCGACATCCCGCCAAGCGACATCTCAGTTCCGGGAAATAGAGCGAGAAACTGCGACTGACCAATTAACGTTTTAGACCCACCCACAAGGGCCCGTAGGAACGCCCCGCGAGGCCCCCAAATTCGGGGGTGCGAAGTCGCCGTTTTTTCCCCTCGCTCAATTTCCCGTCACTTCGATTTTCGTCTTCGAGCAATACACTTCTTGAGTCTCTTGAGCGTACCCATCTACCAGTGTTTGAACCATTTGCGAATCTAGAACTTTCTATCAATTGCCGAATAAACCTTACGTTTTATTGAACTTATCTCCGACATTGTTTTAACACCTCGTCACGACCTATCACTAAAAACCGCGAGTGAACTCCCTGCCAATCGCCCAGGCCACCACCAGCCCACGACACTTATCGTAGCCGTGCCTACCAAACCCCAGATCAACAGGATGGTAAGTCTTTGAGTCATCAGTGTCCTTGCATGATAAATCTCGGAGACAATATTCCTAGCTCCACTACGTATTCAACCTGCCGTTGTTCCCCTTTCTTTCCTCACGACACCTTTAGCGTCTGGTCCCTGTAAAATCGCGAAGCCGCGATTGACTAAAACAGACACTCGTACGGATCCCGATCTAGGTCGGAATCGTACACATTGTTCGCGCGGTCTAGCCTCAACTCCTATTCGGCCAAAATACCCATTTATTCCCCAGATTTAGGCCGCGACGTAACAAAATTGGGGGCTCGTCCGGGATCTTAAAGGTAAATCGTGAGTAAATCCTATGAACACTCGTAGCAAATCTTCCGCGCAAAACAAATCCGCGAGAGAGGACGTAGTAGTTGACCCTTTCAAAACTATTCCGAAAATACCGCGAGACGACTCGTTTTCCCCAAAGAACGAGACCTTAGACGAAAGTAGTTTCGGCACACCAGACCTTAACAGTACGTTGATCGAAAAACCCCTTGACCGACCTACCCCATCCGAACGCAAACTCTTACCCGAAATCAAAATGTCCACCGACTCCCAACTCAGCCTTCCCCTGAAGGACGCCATCGGGAATATTCCATTCTTTGACGGTAATAACATGTCCGTCTCCAATTTCATCCTAGCCTGTGAAAACGCGATAGGGCTTGTGCCTTCCGCAAACGAAAGTACGCTAGTCACTCTCATTAGAGGCCGCTTAACGGGAAAAGCCGCAGCAGTGTTGAATCCCGTCAGAGTAACTAATTTCCAAGATCTCCGCAAATACTTGCATCAATATTTCTCCTGCAACACCCCCATCCCTCAACTACAAGCCATGTTAGGGACCTGTAAACAGCGAGAGGATGAAGACGTAATAATGTACGCCACCCGCATTCGCGAAATCGGGATAAATATCCTCGAGGGGTTTGAACAAGAGTTCGGGAGTCCCGCGAACCCAGATTTCGTAAAGTTAACCGCACGAAGCCTCGCCAACACCTTTATCGCGGGGTTGAATGCGGAACTCCGGTCGTTAATAATCCGATCTGATAATTTAGACGATCTCGTGAACGATGCCCTGAAACTCGAACGCCTCGCAATCGTGAATTGGCCCAGCTCCCTCCCCCACGATCCTGCCGCTCTTCCAAATTGTTCAACGTGCGGGAGGTATGGCCATGCAGCCTCACAGTGTTTCCCTCCGGCAACCTCCGAAACCTCGCGATACCCCGGGAATTTACCCGCGTGCGAGGTTTGTGGCCTCTACAACCACATGACTTTAAATTGTCCGCGCCTTGAGAATTACCTATTCGCGAGAAACGCGGGAACATCTTATCCCTACGAAACAAACCGTCAAACCTACGACCCGCGAAACCGCCCAGCCTTTCAATCTAATTATCCCACCCACCCAATCCCTACGAATTCACAACGTCCAGAACGCGGAACGAATATCAGGCCCCAGGCCCGCATTCCCACCTGCAACAACTGCGGAAAAAGAGGGCACACCGCCGGAGAATGTTTCGGAAACTCAAACCTACAAGACGCGACCGAATTATTTTGCCGCTACTGCAAAACAGCGGGACACGTAATCGAAAGATGCACCCTACGAACCGCGAATAACGCACGCCGAGCAGCAAACTTTTCGGGAAACGGACCCAGCCTCTCTCCGCCCCGGGCGCAGGAGGGAGCCGTACCGAAATTGCGCCCCCGTGCAGCACCAACACACCCCATTATCACCGAACTGAACGATTAAACCCTTTTTCCGAATATAACTCCTCTGAATGTCCCACCATTACCGTTAATGACCCTCATTTGGCGCAACCTACATGCATGCTCATAGACTCCGGCGCAATAGCCTGTCTAGTTAAAAGAAAAACCCTACCTCCCGATACCTCCCTCAACCCAAACACCATACTCCGGCTGATTGGCATAACCCGCCACCCGGTCTACACCCTGGGACACGTCACCTTACACCCATTCGGACAACCGACCGTATTCCATGTAGTTGACAATGATCTCCCATTACAATCCGATGGACTCCTAGGTAACAGTTTTCTCAAACCCGCGCGCGCCAAGATAGATTACGAAAGCGACTGCCTGACCATGCAACAACGTAACTTCCCCTTCTCCAACCATACCCCGAACCTCAGAACGAATATTCAAGACCGCGCGTCAAACAGCGAGCCTAGTAATCCGCCCATCGACACGACCATAAACCAATCCTTAGAAATAAGAAATTTAGGTAAGACAAACCCTCCTAATTATAAACTCGCGAACTTACGCGAGAAACTCAAAATCCAAGACCCAGTATCCAGTGGTCAAAATTCTCCCAATACTCCAAATAAATCCCTTGAAAAACCCAAAATCCAAGACCCAGTATCCAGTGGTCAAATTTCCCCTAACACTCCAAATAAATCCCTCGAAAAATCCAAAATCCAAGACCCAGTATCCAGTGGTCGACCCGAAGAAACAAAACCCCTACCCCACACACCCGACAACTCCCTCACAAAACCAAACTCAAACCGAGAAACCCACCCTCCCAACCCTATGCCACCCAATCGCGAAAAGACCCCAACTCCCCACCACCCGGAATTGAAGGAACCTTCATTAATAACCCTACCGATCTACCCTATTACGCCCGCCAAAAGAGCCCAAACCATTTTAGAAACCCTCGAATTAAAACATTTGACACCCGACGAAAAAAGGTTAGTGCACACCTTAGTAGAGGAAAATCACGATAGATTTCATTTACCGGGAGACCAACTGACCCACACCGACGTATTACAACACGAAATACATACTTCTGACGATATCCCAATAAATTCTAGACAATACAGATTCCCACAAGTTCACAAACACGAAATCGACAGACAAGTGGCGGAACTTTTAAACGATGGAATTATCCAACCATCGCAATCACCTTATAATACACCCGTTTGGTTAGTATCCAAAAAACCCGACGCCTTAGGTAATAAACGTTGGAGGATGGTCCTAGATTTCCGCGCATTAAATGAAAAAACAATCGGAGACGCATACCCCCTTCCCAACATAGTCGACATTTTAGATCAATTAGGCGGAGCCAAATACTTCTCAGTCCTTGATCTTGCTTCCGGATTCCACCAAATATTAATGCACCCACGCGACCGTTGCAAAACCGCTTTCTCTACATCCTTCGGACACTACGAATTCACCCGCATGCCATTCGGTTTGAAAAACGCACCCGCTACCTTCCAAAGAATAATGAACATTGTATTAGCCGGACTACAGGGACGCGACCTTTTTATTTATATGGACGACATAGTAATTTATTCAACCACCCTAGAACAACATGAACAAAAATTCAAATCACTAATAAACCGCCTCAGAGACGCGAACTTGAAATTGCAGCCTGACAAATGCACATTCCTAAAACCAGAAGTAACATATTTAGGACACGTAATTGGAAAGAACGGTGTGAGACCTGACCCTCGGAAACTCGAAGCTGTAGACAAATTCCCCCGCCCGAAAAACGCAAAAAACATTAGACAATTCTTAGGACTAGCAGGATACTATAGACGGTTTATTTCCGACTTTTCGAAAATATCGAGACCCTTAACAGACCTTTTAAAAAAGGACGTGACTTACGAGTGGACACATGAACACCAGACGGCTTTCAACGAACTTAAAAGACGACTATGTACAGAACCAGTTTTACAATACCCCGATTTCTCTAAACCTTTTATACTTACCACCGACGCCTCCGGCTACGCAGTAGGCGGAATATTATCCCAAGGTGAAGTAAATAACGACCATCCGATCGCATATGTATCCAGAACCTTAAATGACTACGAGACGCGATACGATACCTACGAAAAAGAAACCCTCGCCGTAGTCTACTGCATAAAACATTTCCGACCATACCTGTACGGACAGAAATTTACCCTAGTCACCGACCATAAACCACTGGAATGGTTTAAAACCGTAAAAGACGCCAATATGCGCATCTTACGCTGGCGATTTCAACTATCCACCTACGAGTTTAACGTAGTCTATAAAGCGGGAAAAACAAACGTAAACGCGGATGCACTATCACGGAACCCTGTAACCTGCTACCCAATCTCCAAGTCAAACACAAAACACCTCATTGACCCCTCAAACTCCGAATATATCCGACAATTACTAGAAAACTCTTCCGATGACGAACAAGACGAGGACTTCCAACTGGAATATCGTGACCCCCCCTCATTACACGACACCCCCACGGAAGAAACCCCCGACCTGATACCACCCACTCCCGACGAACCTAAGGAAACCACCACTACTCAGGCCCCAACACATGCCAGAACCCGTCCACAAGGAAACACCAACAATCAGCAACCGGCACCCGACACCCCGACCTCACCTGAGCCACCCCTTTCCCCATCAATGAACAATGATGAAAATCTTACTGACCCTGACCCCTCATTAGCAAATAACGACGATGACCACAGTAACCCTGACCTCCCAACAATAAACGAGAACAATAACCACACAAATCCCAACCCACCACCCCCAGACGACGACGATGATGACCATAATAACCCCGACCCCCCACCAATAAACTCCGACTCCGACCCGCCGACCGACGACGAAGACGCCCCCCCGTCAGAGGGCGCCGACCCCGACCCTCACCCCCCGAACATAATTCGAAGCAGAGACCTATTTTTCCTGAGGAAAGATCACCTATGTTACTTCCTCGATACTGAAGGTAAACCAATCGACAACGGCGCTAAGTCCTTATTCGAAAAACAACTACTCCCCTCTTTAACTAACACCGAAACCGATACCCCCAAAATGATAAAACGTAACGGACGATACCACTGCATACTCCTCATCGACGAAACCACCGGAGACGGACCCACCGAAAAACTAAGACTCCTGAGACAACTATTCACCCTACTCCGAAACAACCTGATCGAACAACAAATCACCAATTTTAGCATCGCGAAAAGTCAGTCTATATCCGGTATACCTTGGGCAGACATCCTGCCAGTAATTTACAACACCTTCGAAGGAACCGAAATCAAAGTCATAATCTGCCTCAACCTTGTTAGATGCCCTCCTACCGACATACGAGAAGAAATTCTAAAAGAAATGCACTGCTCCCCCATTGGAGGCCATCGAGGCGTAACCAAAACCTACAATAGAATCCGACAACACTACCATTGGGAACATCTGAAAGAAGATGTACAAAACTTCATACAGAGATGCCTACACTGCCAACTGAAAAAACTAGTCCGCGTAAAAACCAAACAACCAATGATAATAACCGATACACCAGGACGAGCATTCGATAAGATTGCGATGGACATTGTAGGACCCTTACCACAGACAAAACGACACAATGAATATATCCTCACTATGCAAGACCAATTAACAAAATTTAGTATAGCCGTACCCCTACCCAACCAGACCGCCAGAACAATAGCCGACGCCTTTGTGAAACATTTCCTGTGTATATTCGGATCCCCACGAACCATACTCACTGACCAGGGAACGAATTTTGTCGGCGAACTCATGAGAAGACTTACCAAACTATTCCGCATTAAAAAACTCCGAACCACCGCTTTTCACCCTCAATCCAACGGCTCCTTAGAACGCTCCCATCATTCTCTCACCGAGTATTTGAAAATGTTTGCGAATGAAACTAGGGAATGGGATGATTGCGTAGAACTAGCTATCCTCAATTATAATACTAATGTGCATGAAAGTACTAAACATACCCCGTATGAATTAACCTTTGGAAGAATAGCCCGGTTACCCTCTAGTTTACCCCCAATACCCGATGACCACGCGACCACATACGATGACTATCTAATCCAACTAGCAACCCAACTGCACCACGTTCAACAAACAGCTAGAAATAACCTAACAACTAGTAAAGAACAATCTAAGAGACGTTATGACACACGTATACAACCCAGATCATTCGTTGTGGGCGAATTCGTTTTCTTGCAAAAAGGACCCAAGCCAGGAAAGTTCGGAGCCCAATATACGGGTCCCCACGAAGTCCTCGAAATACTGCCCCGAGGCAACGTTCGCATCCGGATAAACAGAAACTCCCGTGTCGTCCACCCAAACCGCTTAAAGAAATCACTTATCACACAATAAATAACGAACCTTATTTCAGATGGACTCCTCAAAAATTTTCTGCACTCTCATAACCATAATAGCATTCCACGATCCGGCCTGCGCTCTAATAGGTTACGACTGCGGGAACCGAAATAACAACGTCACGACCATCTCCCTCCTGGAAGTCGGAGAGTGTAACATCCCAGAACATACGGTTAACGTCACCAAAGTCAAAATACAACTACTTCAAATCAACGAATTCCGATTCATCCAAGTCCTACAGTGCAAGATTGAAATAGATAGAACCGTATCAAAATGCGGAATGTTTTCCCACACCTCAGAAGTTCTAAACGGAAGACTTTCATACATACAAGAAACCTCGCGAGCAGACTGCATCCAAATGCACCGACACCAGGAAATTAAAATTGGAAAAACTATCTATCGCGGTTTAAACCTAAACCAAACAACCACCCGACCCCTCTCCCTAGCCGGTTCGGTCGACGTAGACGGCAAATGCGAAGGAGAATCATACTCTGACCCATATGGCACCTGGAACCATGTGATCGCCATGGGCACCGTCAAGATAACATTACAGGACTACACCGCACCCGTCGAATTAGACTCCTACCGACTCCACCTAAGATCCGGAGTCACCTGCCACCTAATGACGACCCGGTGTACAGACATCGAAGGAGGAAACACCTTCTGGGACCCGGTTCCATCAGACAACTGCAACCTAGCTAAATATGGAGTCCTATATCAAGGAACCGCAAACCGAACCTTCGACCCGCAAGCTAAAGAAGACCGCACCGTCTATTCCCTATCCACAAACGACGTAACGTTCGCCTTAACCCGCCGATCCACTTTCCCCCTATGTGGTTATACCCTGATCCAAACCGACCATCCGAAATTACTAGTATTCGAAATCACCGATGACGAAACCCTGATCCCCAAATCCACCGTAGACGTCAAGAATCTCGACATTTTCGCATATGTCAATTCAAAATTCGTATACGTCGAAAAACACATTCGAACACAAATGAACCTCTTATACCGCGACGTCCTCACACAGCGTTGTTCACTCGAACAAAGGGTACTCCATAACACCATCGCAATAGCCACCCTAAGCCCAGATTTATTAGGACAACACATAATGAAACAACCAGGCTACATGGCAGTCACAGCCGGCGAAGTGGCCCATCTCATCAAGTGCGTACCTGTCGAAGTAAAACTCAAGAAAACCACAACCTGCTACCAGCAACTCCCAGTACTCCGAGGAAATGAGACCTTCTACCTTACACCGCGCACACACATCCTACTAAGGACTGGAACACCAGTGCCTTGCAGCCCCTTTGTACCCACAATGTACCTATTGGAAGGAAGATGGTACCGTTTCACGCCTAACCCAGTCCTAACCCTAAACCCCACCGTCCTCCAACCCACAACAGATACAACTTGGGAATACGTCAGCCCAGGAAATCTCGCCACGAGCGGCATTTACTCGGAAGAAGAACTAGAAAACCTGAGAGACCACATCATGTTACAAGCCGAACGCCCGGGCGTCATAAACTCAATAGGAAATACACTTTTGGGACACACAGCCCCAGACCACGACGAAACCATCCTTGGCCTAATCACACCAGAGACAATAGAAAAACTAGCCCATTCGACTTGGAAGAAACTCCTGGGAGGATTTGCAGAATTTGGCACCTACACCGCCGCAGTAATCGGAGTAATAACATTAATCCGATTATTTACCTTCACCGTCAATACCATCATCCACGGGAGAACACTCCACCGCACATACGGCTGGTCCATCCACCTACTAGCCGCGCTATGGGGAACCCTAGCGAATCACCTCATTAGCCGACAAACGACGAATCGAAAAAACTCAATAAACCTAGGAGGAGTCGAACTGATACCTCAAAAACCCCCAAGGACGGAAGAAAACACTGAAGACCAAGAACAACCCAGCCCAGCACCTCGGACCCAAGAACAACCACGAGGGGCATTCTCCCTATAGCCCCGAATTAATCTTTAGAAATAAGCTACTAACACCACCCGCGTATATATATATATATATATAAGAAAACAACACTCCTAATTAAAACCCTAACCCTAAACCCAACCAAACGTCCCACTTGACGAGGTAAGGTAAGCAAAGAATTCAGACAAGTTCCAAACCTACGACAAGCATCCCAGTACACTCCCCATATAATCCCCAAAATCACCAACCTACCTAAAACCCCCGGAAAGAGAGGGAATACCACCTGTACAAAACCGAGAAGGGACCAACCCAGAACTTACTCCCGATGGTGCAACATGAAAGAGACTACACCAACACCCGACCGAGCCAGGCGCCAACTATACTTCCTGTGGAAGACAGATCAAACCGTAGTTCTCACAAACCGAAACCGGAAACAGGGACAACATCCCAAACAACCATCACAAGCGGGAGGCACTTGTTCATCCAACACCTTCGACACCTCAGACGAAAGCAAACTCTGCAACCACCTCAACTATACTTCCCTCTCCCAACCCAGCAATCCTAACCCCGGCCCCACCTAGACGACCCCTCCCTTCATAAACATTCCTCGTCCTATCTTAAGAAAATTCGTAGTTAACTACCTTAGAGATTGCATGACCTTACCCCGTTAAACGTAGACACCCCCTTTTCCCCCACCCTAGCGTAATCAGTGTAGTTAGTGTAGTCGTGTAGTTTAGCCTAGTAGAAACCACTCGAATAAATTCATCCGCACAAACATCAGACTAACCACCATAAATCGCCAGGAAACTACATCGGCAAACCCAACGAAGGCAAGATGCTTGACGACGGGGTTGTACCCCGTTTACCAAGGGAACGGGCACAATATCTGTGCCCACTGCTACAGCAGCCTCCACTACCGGGAGCAAGAGAATTACGCCCACGCAAAACAACACTCCTGCGTATCAGAAATGGTGGCACTAGAACGCGCGAAATGCCACCAATGCCCACGCCCGGTCTTGGAGATAAGGCCTGCGGACTATTGCCACGACTGCCGGACCACGTGCAGCACCCTGACCAACGAAAAACTCGAGGAATACGGGGAGATCGAGGTCCCGTGGGAAATCTAATCAACAAATAAATTAACACAATCCTTTATATCCTTTTTCTGTTATTAAAACCACTAAACAAACCGTACTCATACCTGTTCCTTTTTAGAAACCAGCCGAGTCACGCAAGAGGGCCGCCCCGCCGAATCCACGCGGCACAGAGAGAGGGTCCAGACCCGCGAAGCAATAGCCAGCATGATTATCTACACATACTACCTCACACCGAAAATACCAAACCACAACCGGCCCCTCTCTCTGATGTCAACCTCGCCGGGCCGCCCTGCTGCGCCAAATTCATCCGTAACACATCCAACAGCGAACCATCCGCCTTGACTACCTGCTTCCGCACGTTGAACCGGGGGAAAACATCACCACCCACTTCCTTTTTCATCTCACCTGCAAATGCCGGGATCGCGCACCCCGACATTTGTCTGTGGGGGGGGGGGGTGTTACGTCATCCGACTCCGCGCTTTTGTTAATAACTTTTACTAGACCCATACCTCCACCCGGACACGTGGGAAACTTTCTCTGGGAACCCTCTGTTCCCAGAACCCTTAGAATCGAACCAAGCGCGAGCACGTAGTCAAGGGCTTAATTTATGGCGACGACAAACAGGCGCGCAGACTGTTTAGTCTCAAGCCATCCCGAAAAGTCACGAAGCGACATCCCGCCAAGCGACATCTCAGTTCCGGGAAATAGAGCGAGAAACTGCGACTGACCAATTAACGTTTTAGACCCACCCACAAGGGCCCGTAGGAACGCCCCGCGAGGCCCCCAAATTCGGGGGTGCGAAGTCGCCGTTTTTTCCCCTCGCTCAATTTCCCGTCACTTCGATTTTCGTCTTCGAGCAATACACTTCTTGAGTCTCTTGAGCGTACCCATCTACCAGTGTTTGAACCATTTGCGAATCTAGAACTTTCTATCAATTGCCGAATAAACCTTACGTTTTATTGAACTTATCTCCGACATTGTTTTAACACCTCGTCACGACCTATCACTAAAAACCGCAAGTGAACTCCCTGCCAATCGCCCAGGCCACCACCAGCCCACGACACTTATCGTAGCCGTGCCTACCAAACCCCAGATCAACAGGATGGTAAGTCTTTGAGTCATCAGTGTCCTTGCATGATAAATCTCGGAGACAATATTCCTAGCTCCACTACGTATTCAACCTGCCGTTGTTCCCCTTTCTTTCCTCACGACACCTTTAGCGTCTGGTCCCTGTAAAATCGCGAAGCCGCGATTGACTAAAACAGACACTCGTACGGATCCCGATCTAGGTCGGAATCGTACACATTGTTCGCGCGGTCTAGCCTCAACTCCTATTCGGCCAAAATACCCATTTATTCCCCAGATTTAGGCCGCGACGTAACAGACGTCACACTGTACTCCGCCTTCCCCAATTCCATTATCACCTTGTACCATTTGTTTGACCTGGATGTCTCTATCTTTTCCCTTCTTTCCCTCCTCTGCTCCTCCCTATCCCTTCTCTCTAACTCCTCAAATCCTTCCTCTTTTCCCATCTCAATCCCTCTTACCCTCCAGAATCCCCTCCTCTCCTCTTCCCACCTCCCTACCGTCTTATTCCTTCCTTCCCTCTCCTCTTCCTCCTCCCAGCACCTCCTCGTCAGTTCCCCTCCCTTCCCTTCTTTCAACCTCCGTTCAAATTTCCACGCCCTCCTCCCCATCCTCACCCTCAACTTCTCTCTTTCCATCTCCTCTCTCACCATGTAACCCGGTGTTACCCTGCTTACTCCCATCACCCACCTTAAATACCTCTCCTGACTTCTCTCCATTTCCTCCCTTTCCTCCCACCCCCAAACTTCCGCTCCATATCCCATTACCGGCCAAATTAACGTGTCAAAAAGCCAGACCCTTCTTTCCCAATCCCTCCCCCATAGTCCCTTACCCAACCCCCATACCTCCCTCATCGCCGTCACCGCCTTCCTCACTCTCTCTCTCACCTGCGCATCCTGCCTTCCGTTCCTTTTAATCATGTATCCTAGATAATTATACTCCTTTACTTCCTCTATCTTCTTTCCTTTCCACCTCCATTCCACCCTCTTCATTCTTCCCCCCCCCCCCCCCCCCCCCCTACATCTCATTATCTTTGACTTTTTCGCATTTAACTCCAGGGCCTTCTCCTCCAAATAACGTTCCAGCCTCCTCAGCATCGCCCTCATGTCATCCTCCTCCTCCGCTATTAGTACGATGTCGTCTGCGTACGCCATCGTATACACCCTCCCTTCCCCCAGTTTCACTCCCCCCCACCTCCCTTTTTCCATATACCCCTCCAAGTCCGCTATTAATATATTAAATAATAACGGACTCAGAGGGCACCCTTGTCTTAGCCCTCTGGCCAGCCAGAATACCTCTCCTTCTCCTCCCCCGCACCTCACCTTGCACTTCATTTCCTCTAATATCTCTTCCACTCTTTCGATCAACCCTTCCCTTATGCCTCTTTCCCTCATCACTCTTACTACTGTTCCTCTATTTACACTGTCAAATGCTGCTTTCAAGTCTACGAAGAATACCGTGCATTTTCTCTTTCTCCCTAGCTGTCTGTTTATCAAGTGATTCAGCACATATATATTGTCCATCGTCACTTTTCCCTTTCTAAATCCTACTTGCCCTTTCCCCAGTATATCCTTCCTTTCTACTTCCTCCCCTAGCCTCCCCGCCAATATCGCCGTGTATTTCCTATACAATGACGGCATCACCGTCACTCCCCTGTATTCTTCTACTCTTCTGCCCTCTCCTTTCTTAATTATTGGCACAATTTCTCCCGTTTTCCAGCCCTCCGGCCATCCCTCCCCTTCCCACACCTTCCTACATATCTCCCACCCCTCCTTCCTAATCCTTTCTCCCCCATACCTCCATACTTCGTTCGGCACCCCGTCTATCCCTATCGCCTTCCCCTCTTTCAGTCTATCTGCTACCTTTTCCCATTCTTCCCATCCTATACTCTCCTCCTTATTTTCTCTCTCCCCTTTCCTTCCCCCCCCCCACATCTTACCCGTTCCTTTACCCCTCCTAGCAGCCCCATAAAATATTCCTCCCATTCCTCCCTTTTTATCCCCTCATTCACCCCTTTCCATTTATTCCTTCTCCTTTTTATTACCTTCCATACTTCTCCCTCCGTTCTTGCTTCCCCTGCTATCCTTATCCAATTCTCCCTCTCTTTCTCTTTCTTTCTCTCACACATCTCTTTATATCTCCTTTTTCTCTCTCTGTACACTTCTCCCTCTCCCCCTTTCCTCCTCCATCTCCTCAGTTCCCTTCTTACCCCCCTCTTCTCCTGCTTACATTCCTCATCCCACCATCCCCCCATCATTTTTTTTGCTCCCTTAACCCCCCCCCCCTTCCCTCTTGCCCTTTATTGCCTCTCTTATCCTTCCTTCTAATTCCCCCAGTACTTCGTCCAACCCCCCTTCCTCCCCCTTTTTAGCCCCCGTCCTCGCCTCAAAATCCTCTCTTCCCTTCTTGTTCCACACCCCTCTACTCCTTTTCCCCCCTCCTTTCCCCTTTCTTTCCATTCCTTCCCCCTTTCCCTTTATCCACGCTACCACGGGTTGGTGATCTGAATCCACCCTGCTCTCCACCTCCATTCCCGCCAACCCCTCCCATGCTTCCCTATCCCCTATGATGTAGTCTATTACCGTACCCTTCCCTCTCCCCGTATACGTCCATTCCCATTCCAGTCCCCTTCCATCCCTCCATTACATATCACTCCCCCATTCTGTTCTAACCACCTCAGTAGTTTCGCTCCTTCTCCATTAACCTTTTTGTCCTTCGACTTCCTTATCCTTTGTTCCTCCTCTTTCCAGTCCCCTTCACCCCACATTCCTCCCTCCTCTCCTGTTCTCGCGTTAAAATCCCCTCCTATCATCACCTTCTCTCCCTCTCTCACCTCCCCCATCCATCTGTCCAATTCTCTTAGCTTCTCCTCCAAATCCTTGTTCACGTATACTCCTATTATTTTCCATTTTTCTTTCCCCAGTATCACCCCACATTCCATTATCCCTTCCTTCTCCTTTCTCTTCCCCTCCTCTTCTTCCCACACTAAACCCCTTCTCACCCCTTTCAACATCCCCCCTATTGCCCTTCCTTTAATTTTTTCCCTTCTCGCGAATTGAACTTCCCATTCATATTCTTTCGGAAGTCTCTTCTTCACCCACTTCCAGCTTCTTTCTTCTACCCACGTCTCCATAAGCATTATAATATCCCATTCCCTGATTCCCTCCCAGAACTCCTTGTCCTTCCCTCCTAATCCTGCTACATTCCAAAATGCCACCTTCCACCTCCCCCTCTTTTCTTTCCTCTCTTCCTCCTTTCTTCCTTCTTCCCCTTGTCCCCTTTCTCTCTCCTCTTCCCTGACCTCTCCCTTTTCATCCCTTTCCTCGTCTCACTCCTCATCTATTTCCCTTCTTCCCCCCCTCCTACTCTCTCTTCCCCCTGTCTCTGTCCACTGCCCCTATCCCATTCTATCAGTTCCCCCCTCTCCTCGTCTCACTTCCACCATCTTCCTTCCACTTGCAACTTTTCATATCCTACCCATACTCTTTTCCCTCTCCTCCTCTCTCTCCACCCCCTTCTTTTATCCCCAACTCTAACTTTCCAATCCTTTCCTCCATCCCTTTTATCGCCCTTCCTAATCCTTCCCTCTCTTTTTCCCATTTCCTTCTTTCTTCCCTCTCCTGCCTCAACTCCTTCCTGAGTTCTTCCACCTCCTTCCTCCACTCTTCTTTTAGCTCCTTCTTTATCTTATCTATTAGCTTATCTCCTAGCTTCTCCATCTCCCCCGCCACCGCTCCCTTTATCAGTTCCTCCAACCCCTCCCATTCCATCCCTTTTCTTTCCTTCCCTACCCCTCCCACCTCTCTCCCTCTCTCCTCTCTACTCTCTTCCCGCTTCCTCTCCTCTTCCTTCTTCCTTGGCGACCTTTGCACCTTTTTGCTTTGCTTAAATATCCACTTCCCTTCCTCTCCCCCTCCCGCCCCTCCTTCTGTCTCCATCTCTCTCTTCCTCTTTGACAGCTCTCCTGTACTACTCTCGCTCCCTGATGACTCCCTATTATACTTATCCATTCCCTTCACACTGTATTACGCCGTCTTACCGACCCTACCTCTCTCTCTCTCCAATCTCGCCTGGTAGATGGCCTTACTACCTTCCTCCGTCCCTCTCTTCCCCCCCTTCTACTCACTACTCCCTAATTGCCTCCTACCTCCGCCAGCTGGTGCTCCTCCGTCACCCGCTCTCTCCTCACGTGGCCCTCTAACCTCACACTTTTCCCGTTCATTTCACCTAATCTTTTCTTCTCCCTCCTTGCACCTTTCCTACTCCCTTCACTCTCTGTGCAACTACTCTTTCCCTTCTTTCCCCTTCTCCCTCCTACGCCTCACTGCACTCCACTATCCTACCCTCCTTCGCTTTCTCTCTGCAACTCACTCTCCACACTCTCGCATTCAGTCACTCCGGAAACGGAAGTCCTAAGAAAAAAAATTTCTAATAAAACTTTTACATTTTCATGTGGGATATGATATTAACAAAATTGAAATAAAATAATCAAAAAAAATGTTTTAGAAATACAAATGAGTATAAAATTATACAAATGAGTACTTTCAGAGTACAGGATTTGAAAAGAGTACGGTTTGCGAAAAAAGAGTACAAAACTCAGTAAATGAGTACAGTTGGTCACCTTATAATTAAAGAAGTAAATGCCTTCCAATACACTTGCTCTCTTACATTGATTATTGTATTCCATTTCATACAAATGATCGGAACATGAGAAACGAAACGACCCTGTCTATATGCAAAACTTCTTTATTTCTATCTTTGCAATTCTAAAGTTTTTCCGTTGCTCGTACATCCGGTGATTTGACACGATTGTTGTCTCTGCGCCACGTTGCCGGCCACGCTGGGCCACGCGCCCGTCTCTTTGTAATTTGCCGACACCGCCAAACGTACAGACAGTTGATATAGAAAGAGGGAGTGAAGGTGAAGACATTGTTGAATGATTGAATGCCACATGACAATGAGGCAACACTAGTGCAGCGAAGAAATTTTTCACAACTTTGAGTTTTTATGAATAAAAATGTCAGTACCGTATTGCTAATATTTTGCCAAGTAAAATGAGACCAAAGACGAAACCAATCGGGTTATACTTTGTTACTAATTAAAACTTCTATTTACATGTAAAATTGCTTGCCACTTTATTTGCGTATGCGGAGTTTAAAGCCGTCTAAACTGTAGCAGGATCCCTGTATGAGTTTGTGAGAAGGAACCTGCCGATGGTGTCCCTACCCGGTAATAGACGCAAAAAAATTCCGCCAAATGGACTTATAAAGAATAGGGGACATTCATTCCACTTAAGAAAACTTTGTTTCTCATCCAGCTCCACGGTAAGCGTCGATTCATCCGCCAGGTACTTGATTCGCATCGAATAGAAGTTCCTTCTTCACACCACATTGATCTCGCGACGTTTAGGCGACAGTGTGTTTGACAACTCAGAATAGCGCAACCAAGTGTCGTAACCATTTCGTATTTGGTCTTATTTTTATTAGAAAAATGTCTCCAATATACCAGTAAACTTCTTTTTAACGAAAAATTGCAATTAACAATTTTTGATTTGTTAATTAGGGTTAGTGTCTCACTGATAAACCGCGTCGCTGTTCAATTGTCAGCATCAAAAAATGCCACTGTCATACAAGCGACCGGGAACCGCCTGGTCGACGACGACCCCTGTTTATGAAAGGGGCATCCGTGGACAGATATCGTGTAGCTCAAATCGGACTCATATAGAAAATCTACTGTAGTCGAATTCTCCATCGTTTGCTTTTTGCCGATACGGATGATCAGAGGTAAGGCAGATAAGAAAAAATGGACGGACTGACGACAAAACATATTAGTAATATTATTCCGAGTAAAACGAGCCAAACACAGTACAACTCGGTTTATATTTGTACTTATTAAAAGGTTTACATATTACACGTTCGTACATACACATATGTACATAGTCGTTCCTGTAACAAACGCAAGCCGGCGGATGTCAATGGACGCTAGAGCTAGCGGCCGCTGACGTCACCGAGCCAAACTTTGTACGAGGGAAGGCGCGAAGCGCGTTTCTTTCCGGACGGCACCGGACGGACACGGACGGACAAGGGATATAGCATTTTGAGTAGTAGAACAGAGCAGATGCAAGGAAAGTCAGAGTGAAACTGAATAGTAGTTGTTTTCTCGAAAATCACCTTACATTACTTATAAGATTATCAACTT
The DNA here is from genome assembly GCA_914767735.1 of Anoplius nigerrimus. NCBI lineage: Eukaryota > Metazoa > Arthropoda > Insecta > Hymenoptera > Pompilidae > Anoplius > Anoplius nigerrimus. Next base: position 135,611 of record CAJZBX010000979.1, read on the forward strand.
TTCACCACGTTACGTTAGTATTCAAAGGAATTACACTGCGATATCAGGCGTGACAGTTGCCGAATGCGTGGGGGATCCCGCCTAGTGGTGGGGTTTAAGCGTCAAAATTTATCTGGCAGATCTCAGGAAAAATTCATCGAGCCTCCACTGTATCGCCTCCGCGAACTCTTAAAACTTGGCTGCTAATAAATATTAATAAAAATGTATGCAGGATCGGAAAAATTTCACACTCAGGTGAGGAGTTTGAATCGTAACCATTGGATCCTGAGGTCGGCCAATTACATTTACTATTAGATATTTCGCATATATATTAACGTTTTTCTTGTACAAATACATTGTAAGAAGGAAACATAAAAATGCACGTAAAGAATAAAAAAGAAATGTAAAACGCAAAACCGCTAAGGTTTTGATCTCCCGGTCATCGTCTCTGTTAGCCGATGTTCTATTCACGAAATATGCGCGTGTCAAGTATTTTCAGGGGCGGAAAATATAAAAAATTTACGTTATTTTTATAATTTTATAAATTTATTGTGTTCTTATTTTTCTGTACATATTTTTTTTAAGGTTTTGTATCCGTGGTAATGTACCCGTACGGGGTACCCGTATGTCGGGGGCGGCGGTGCGGTGTACCAATAAGGCGCCTCTGTCCCAGGCCTTGGCGGCGCACGCCTTTTGCGCAGGGCCTTGCCAACTGCCCTGCGGATTTTGTTTTTCATCTGAAATTCATATGCAATTATATTATTAATCTGCGTATACAAATAAAACAAAACATGTGCATAAGCACATTACTTACACGCCCATACGGTAAAGGTTTGATAAATGTTTACAATTTGGGCCCGCAGCAAACAAATACTTACGAAAAAACACAGGGTCGATTATTCACTATTATTTCCCAACACGGACGGACACAGAAAGAAACGGCAGATAATGAAATGAGAGAAACTAAAGGCAAAACACGCTTGAAAGACTAAGTGTCCACATATCGGTGAGGCAATATGTGCTAATGCAGTAAAGAATTTTTCTTTAATTTTATTTTTTCTTAATGAAAATATCACTATAGTTACCGAGTCACCAATATTTTACCGAGTAAAATAAGATCAAATATAGTACATGATAAAATATGAAAGTTGATTCTATAAATATTACATAGAAATATACAAAGTGACAAAAGCCCTAGAGTTCAATGTAGATACATTTAATGGAACTATTAAATCGGTAAATTTGACAGCCTGGTACGTTTAGTGTTAATGCATATGTATTCAAGAATGACGGCATACCTTTTTCTGTTCCGCCGCTGCGGTAGACGCCGGTGTCGGCTCCTTCTCTTTGTGGGTCTCCCTCGCCTGTTCGTTATTTTGTGACATATTTCTGAACAGTAATAATAAGAATGTTAGCGTCACCGTACTTATTACTTCCAATGCTGGCAAGAAAACGTTGTGTTCCATACTTTACCTGCCTTGTCGCGAAGAACGTTTGATACGAAATGAAATTCCTCTGCTCCGTCGAAAATATGACAATCGTCAAGAATATGACGATCGCATGAAGGAGGGGTGTCCCTATTCCTAGTGTTAAACAGTCGAAAGAGATGGCATGTTTAACCGTTTGGATACCGGAAGCCGAACAACTGGCATTCAAATGTTTCTCGAAAAAGTTCGGTACATCTGGACGGTAACGGACAATTGACAGTGCGCTCCACATACTGTTATATGAGCGTTGGAGCCAGTATTGCGCGGCTTGACACTGTCATCAGCGAAATAAGACAAGCGTTATCGCACTCTCTTTCTGCTACCGATCGTTTTTTTCCGACACGCCCGATATTCAAACGGTTAAGGCAATGACACATGCAAATTCAATGTTGATTGTCTCGACAATAAAGACTTAAATATAAAATTGTTATAGGTTGTTTTTTACTTATTTTTTTCATATAGATTCAATGCAAAGTGTTCGACATTGCAAAGTGGCTGGATTTGACTCACTGCCACATTATCCGTACAAATGAGGAAACGGCTGTGTGCTAACCGTGCATGTGTAACAAGGAAGCAACTATCTTGTTTCTACTTGGACCCTTTGGGCGTGTGAAAATGAGATGAAGTATAGTTCCTTCTTTGTGTACAAATGCACGAAGCGCACACTTAGCCGTCTCTGGCATGACAATGTGTCATGAAGTACTGAGCCGAATGTCGCCGCAGTCGAAAGCGATAACCCACACATTCATTTCGCTCTTAGCAAGCGCCGACGACGCGTGACGTGACTGTGTGGGTTACCGCTTTCGATCTAGATGAAAAAATTGACTCCGTTCTCGGAGACGAAGGATTAACCCTTCGGGTACCGCGCCGGAGTCACTTTTGACTCGCATTTTCAGACCGGTAACGCACACACTCTCATGGTTGGCGGCACCGCTGAACGGCGTGAGAGTGTGCGTTATCGCTTTCGAGCGGCGGCACATCCGGCTTAGCGCTGCCCCACCACATTTTCAAACATTCGGTGCAATACGGGAAAGAAATTTAGTTTGCCACAGATCTGTGAACAGTGCGCACCTTTGGGCTATAGGGCCAACAGGAAGAATAATTCTAAAAAATTCCATTATACAAGAGTAACAACGTACGCGATATTCATTTTGTCGTGGGAGTAACAACCGTTACTCAACAACGTGTCATAAATGTGCAAGATTTTGTGTGTGGCAACCATTCTACACAAACTCGTACAAATTCGTGAACGTTTGCACGAATGAAGATAAAAATGAATTGTAAAAAATCAAAAATAATAAAATTATATTTTGTGCACATACGCTTATTATTCAATATGTATATATGTAGACAGAAGCCCGAAACTCAGCGACAGACTACGATTCCAACTCCTTTGAATTATCCGACAATGTAGATTACCCAGTAGTAGTGTGTCCGTGAGACCTTCGAGCTCGAGCAAGCGACCGATGAGTCACATATCGGTGAGAAGCTCGAGCGACTGAAGAATGTATTAGTGAATGTCGGTGTGACGAGTCAGAACTGGCTCCGGCCCGGTGCTTTTCGTGCAGTACTCGGAGGGTTAATTAACGAGTACGTTTTGCGACATTCTATATCAGAGAAATTTTTCCGAAACCGTACGCGCGCGCTTGTGTCATTATGACACAATTGATGAAGCGCACTATCTGTATGCGTAAGAGAGGAGTGGTTTAATAGTCGTCTTCCACACCACCTTTGAGGTGCGACTAATGGCGCGTTACATTTTTTGGAGTGGATCTTTGCCTGGAGCCGTATTATACCACTATATTTTGCAGTTTTCTAACCGCAATGAACAATTGTCAGCTCACGTTAGATCGTCTCTGACTATCTACGTCTAATATAAAAAGCCAGCACGCATTACATTGCCTGTGGTTACGCTTATCATCATTTGCCCTGGTTAATACATATAAATATATTTTACATACATTGTAATTATGGTATGAATGTGCACGTTTGCGGCCAAACTCACGGTTTCTCATTTTATTCCCTAACCAAACAAATTCTTATGAATTTTAAATTTCATCATGTAATATGCAATTTCCTTCCGATGGGAACTGCATGTTGGATGCTCAAACCAACCAGGATATTTCATATTTACTGCTTGAACCATTAATGGGAATAAAAGATCCTGAATTCCATACTTTTCTCTAATGTTTGGATAGCCTGCGTCAAAGATTGCATTTATCATTCTAAAAACAAATGAATATTCCGCAGACGGAGTACACAAATGGCCAAATGTTTCGCCATCATTTGTGTCATACGCCCGGAAATATGTTAAGATTTGCCTATCCTGTATGGATTCATGATGTTCACTAATTAACAATATTGAACATTCTTCACATCGAGACAGAGTAATACATTTCATGGCCACAAATCCTGCGAAATATTCAATGGCAGAGGCTTCTAAAGTTTCATCATTGGCGAATAATGCGTCAATAGTAACCTCTTCAATGTCAATGAACATTTCTTCCTCATTCATGCTTTTACAATGTGATGTATTTTTGGATTGTAATTCGATGTTAGCATCATGTTGCGGACTTGGAAGTAAAATATCATCTTCATCATCCAAACAATGTGAAGATTGAGTATGTTTCGATAAAAAAAAACAATATTTTTTTGCAATGTTAAACGGAATGGTTTTGCAGATGGATTCGGATCGTAAGTACCGCCATAAGTACGGATCATTGAAAATAAATTTTCTAATGGATCTTGATTAACTCCAGATGTCATAAAAAATGCAACACCTTCGTCTTTCAAATCATTCCATAAATGCAGCATAGCTTTAAGAGAAATTTTTTAGCCTTGAAAACACGGTGGTATTTTTACACCATTATACACCATATATATGAGGCATTCCATGCCAAATCGGACACTTTCGGACCTCACCCCCTTCGATTTTTTTTTAAATTTTTTATGTTTTTAAGACTGATGAAATACGCGTTCATGAATTTTTTCAGATTTTTTTGACCATCCGTTTCGAAAATATGAATTTTCTTAAAATTCGGGCTCATTTTTTTCAAATGCTCATAACTTTGCGAAAAATGGACCAATATGATCGTTCTTTTTTTCAAAATTTGTGTTTTTGAATGCTCTTTCAAGAAAAAAATATAATTTTTTTCGACATAATTTTTTTCTTTGTATAATTTTCATTTAAAGCACAAAATATTTTCTATCTCAAAACATGTCCCCTTCGATTTTTTTGAAAAAATTCTCAAATAAACATTGATGCATGTAAGAACTAAAAAAAAATTCCCATCGTGGGGAAACTCTTCGTTCTATTTTTTTTCTATTTTCGAAAATATCCATTCTCTCAAATCGTTCGTTCCGTTTGAATGAAAAACGTTTTTTTTCGAGATGTATGCCCCGTCCGATTTTTTTGAAAAAATTCTCAAAAATACTTGGATCGATATAAGAACTTCTACAATTTGTCCGATGGTGGGGAAATGTTTCGTTCTATTTTTTTTCTTTATTCGAAAATATCTATTCTGTCAGATCGTATATTCCATTTCAATGGAAAATGTTTTGTATCTCAAAACATGTCCCCTTCGATTTTTTTGAAAAAATTCTCAAATATACTTTGATGCATGTAAGAACTAAAAAAAAATTCCCATCGTGGGGAAACTCTTCGTTCTAATTTTTTTACTTTTTCGAAAATATCCATTCTCTCAAATCGTTCGTTCCGTTTCAATGAAAAACGTTTTTTTTCGAGATGTATGCCCCATCCGATTTTTTTGAAAAAATTCTGAACGAAGCTTTGATGCAAGTATGAACTTAAAAAATTTGTCCGATCGTCGGGAAACTCTTCGTTCCATTTTCTTACTTTATTTGAAAATATCTATTCTAACAAATCGTATGTTCCGTTACAAAGGAAAATGTTTTTTATCCCAAAACATGTCCCCTTCGATTTTTTTGAAAAAATTCTCAAATAAACTTTGATGCATGTAAGAACTAAAAAAAATTTCCCATCGTGGGGAAACTCTCCGTTCTATTTTTTTTCTTTATTCGAAAATATCTGTTCTGACAAATCGTATGTTCCATTTCAATTTAACCACCAAAATGAACAGAATACGTAACAGAATAGATAGTTTCGAATAAAGAAAAAAAATAGAACGGAGAATTTCCCCACGACGGGAAATTATTTTTAGTTCTTACATGCATCAAAGTTTATTTGAGAATTTTTTCAAAAAAATCGAAGGGGACATGTTTTGAGATAAAAAACATTTTCCGTTGTAACGGAACATACGATTTGCTAGAATAGAGATATTCAAATAAAGAAAAAAAATTGAACGAAGAGTTTCCCGACGACCGGACAAATTTTTTAAGTTCTTACATGCATCAAAACTTATTTGAGAATTTTTTCCAAAAAATCGGACGGGGCATACATCTCGAAAAAAAACATTTTTCATTGAAACGGAACATACGATTTGAGAGAATGGATATTTTCGAAAAAAGAAAAAAAATAGAACGAAGAGTTTCCCCACGATGGGAATTTTTTTTTAGTTCTTACATTCATCAAAGTATATTTGAGAATTTTTTCAAAAAAATCGAAGGGGACATGTTTTGAGATACAAAACATTTTCCATTGAAATGGAATATACGATCTGACAGAATAGATATTTTCGAATAAAGAAAAAAAATAGAACGAAACATTTCCCCACCATCGGACAAATTTTAGAAGTTCTTATATCGATCCAAGTATTTTTGAGAATTTTTTCAAAAAAATCGGACGGGGCATACATCTCGAAAAAAAACGTTTTTCATTCAAACGAAACGAACGATTTGAGAGAATGGATATTTTCGAAAATAGAAAAAAAATAGAACGAAGAGTTTCCCCACGATGGGAATTTTTTTTAGTTCTTACATGCATCAAAGTTTATTTGAGAATTTTTTCAAAAAAATCGAAGGGGACATGTTTTGAGATAGAAAATATTTTGTGCTTTAAATGAAAATTAAATATAGAAAAAAATTATGTCGAAAAAATTATATTTTTTTCTTGAAAGAGCATTCAAAAACACAAATTTTGAAAAAAAGAACGATCAAATTAGTCCATTTTTCGCAAAGTTATGAGCATTTGAAAAAAATGAGCCCGAATTTTAAGAAAATTCATATTTTCGAAACGGATGGTCAAAAAAATCTGAAAAAAATTATGAATGCGTTTTTGATCAACCTTAAAAACATATAAAATTTAAAAAAAAAATCGAAGGGGGTGAGGTCCGAAAGTGTCCGATTTGGCATGGAATGCCTCATATATATATATATATAACACAATTATTAAATGCTTGTTCTAAATGGCGAACCATTACAAATAATGGTGTAAAAATACCACCGTGTTTTCAAGGCTTAAAAATTTCTCTTAAAGCTATGCTGCATTTATGGAATATATATATATATATATATATATATTCTTTATTTATGATTCCCTTACGGGTTACATACTTATACACCTCCTCTCTCTCTTATCCTAACTTACAAAGCTAACAACAACACTCCAACACCTGCGTCCCACTGTCCTCCGGCTCCCCCCGGACTCCCACTTCCCCCCCGCCTGCTCTTCTTCCTCCACTTCCTTCCTTCTCGCCAATTCGCCCCCCCCCCCCCATCTGCCCTTCCCCTACTCCTCTCTCTCCCCCGGCCCTTTCTTCTCCTCTCTCCCCTCCCCCGTATCACCCCTTTCCTCCTCCCGCCACTCCCTCCTCTCTTCCTCCCACCTCCACCATGTCCCCTCTATCTTGATCCTTCCCTCTCCCATCCACACCCTCTTCCCCTTCCTCCTTTCCTCCCACACCTTTTCCACTACCCTCCACCTCATCCTTCTTTCTTCCCATGTACGATCTTCCTCTATCCTTACTCCTCTCCCTCTCACTTTCCATCTCCTCTCCATCACTTCTACTTTACCCGCCACACTCTTCATCCTTACCACCACCATTCCCCTTTCCTCTCCCCCTTCCCTTCCTCTCCTTCCCAGTTCCCTGATTTCCTCCACCTCCCCTTCCACCCCCAATTCTCCCATCAATTCCCGTATCTCCTCCCTCCTCTTCTCTGCTCCTCTCCTCAGCCCCTTCACAATCATGTTCCTCCTTCTTCCTTCTCTCTCCTTCTGCTCCTTCCATATTTCTATCTTCCTCAACCTCTCTGCCATCTCTTCTTCCAACCTCTTCTCTCCATTCCTCTCCCCTTTCTCCAGCTTTCCTATTCTTTCCTCACCTCTCTCTGTCCTCTTCCCCCTCCTCCCTTCTCCTTTCCTCTCCTCTGTCTCCAGCTTCCCTTTTCCTTGTTCACCTCGCTCAGTCCCCTCCTCCATCCTGCGTTCTCCTTTCTTATCCTCCTCTGTGTCCAGCTTCTGTTTTCCTACTTTGCCTTGCTCCGTCCTCTCCTCTACCCTCCCTTCTCCTTTCTTCCCTTCTATCACCATCTTCCCTTTACTTCCTTCGCTTCTCTCTGACCTCTCCTCCAACCTCCCTTCTCCTCTCCTCTCCACTGTCTCCCGTTTCCCTTTTCCTCCTTTGCCTTGCTCTGACCTCTCCTCGATCCTCCCTTCTCCACTCTTCTCCTCTGACTCCATCTTCCTTGTTCTCCCTTCAATTCTCCTTAACCTCTCCTCCATCCTCTCTCTCTCTCTTTCCTCTCTCTCTCCAGTAATCCTCTTATCACCTCAACCTCCCGTTCCTTTCTTCCCACCTCCTTCATTAACTCCTTCATCCACTCCCTCACATTCTCCTTAACAGCTTTCTCCATCTTCTCAAAATCCGTTTCCGTCATCCTTTGCCACCGCTCTACCTCCCTGTCCATCTTCCTGTCCATCCTCTCCCACAGGAGCCTCATAATCGCCTCTGCCATTTCTCCATACTTTTCCATCCTCTCCTCAGCCCCTTCTTGTTCCTCTTCCTTCGCCAGTTCAACTCTTCCTCTTACTCCCTCGCCCCCCCCCCCCCCCTTGTGACTTCTTATCCCTTTTCTCTGCTTTTCCTGTTTCAGCCTCTTCTCCTCCACCACACTTCCCCCCTTCCTCTTCCTTCCTTCTCCATAACTCCTCCACTTTTCCCTCCTTTCCCTTTTTTGTCCTCCCCATCTCCCACACTCTCTCCGCCTTAACCTGCCTTCTTCTCTCTTCTTTACCGACTCTCTCACCGCTCTTTCTCTTCCCTCCAGATGTCGCTTCCTCCGTTCCCTCTCTTGCTCTACTCCACGCTTCCTCCTAACCTCGCTTTCCGCTTCTCACTTCTCACTTCTCCCACGTCTTCTCCTCTTCCTCTCCCGTTCCGCCCACGCTTCCACCGCACCCTCTCCTTATCCTCTACTCTCCACCTCTCTCTTTCGCCCTCCCTATTCACTACACCCCTCTTTTCATCTCCTTTCCCTCGCACACTTGTCACACCCGTCCACACTCATGTGATCGATGTATATACGTGTCAATAATTGTGTTATATTATTTTCCGCATTCTTTCGACTATCTGACAACGCGCATCTATTTGGATTAGCATCATAGGGCGTTTTGCTGTTTAAAGAATCGAAACTATCATTAAGTGTTCTAAAAAATTCGGCAGTATGCATTACTGTCTGGCTTTTGATTTCTCCTACTGTTCCTGCAGTTAAGAGAGCTGCTGACACTCGGCTGCAAAACACTTGCAGCGCTAGGCGGCATTTCATTCTATCAAATATCTTTGGATAAACATGTTTTTCCGTCAATTTGCAAGCAGCTCTCGTTGCTTTACCGTCTTTCAAGTGCCACAATGAACATACATCTGTCCAGGATGCTACTCTAGTATCGTCATATAAAATATCATATTTCAAAAGTTGATTTCTTATGGATTTAAAAATATGTGGTATATCAAACATCGCATATATTTTTTGATTTCCATGCTCAAAGAATAGAGAATCAACAGAAATTTTTTTCGAAATAGCTGATTGATTAGTAGCACCTTGATCACAAACAATAGCACGTACTTTTAATCCAGTCCTCAATGTTGCCGCTATTACTTCATCCAATATAAATGATAATGTAATATGGTTTACAGAGTTACTGGTTAAAAAATATGCTACAGGTTGCTTCCAATTATGGAATAATCCCCTGACCATAAAAACTAATACATTTCTGGCTACTTTGTTACTACAGCCCATGGACCCCAAATCTTCAAAACCTTCAATTTTCTGTTGACGTTCGTGGAAATCAAAACTTCTTTTTATCCGCATTTCGTCAAACAGTAAAACACAGTTGCGTTCGTACTTGTCCATGAAATCAACTTTTATTTTTAATTTATCGAATACGAATTGCAAATACCCGGCCATAAATCAATGTCACTAAACCAACTCGGAATAGTACTCTGTGCAGGTAATATAAAATTGAATTCTCCACGCATTTTTTCATACAAACTTGGCGATGTATAATGCATTTTTTCAACTAATTGGTGTTCTTTTTCGGTGTAAGAACATTGCTCTTTATGAAATAATTGCATCGATATAAACGTCAATAAACAGCCCTGTACCCGACGTTGCAAGGCTTTTAAAAGAGTTGCGTCAGGCAAATTACCTGTTGTCAAACTTTCTTTTAGTCATGAAACCGACTTACTCTTTGTTCTATTTCCAATCTTTAATATTTTGTTTTCTCTTTTCAATAGTTCTACACAAATGTTTAGACGACTTATTTTTCTCTTTAAAGTATCAATTTCCTCGCGATATTTCATATCAACAGGAGTGACAAAATGCTTATCGTCAAATTGATATTTTACTGGAAGTGCATTGCTCTTTAGGCGTCCACTACGAGATATATTAGGTTGGATAATAAGTTCGTAGCGTTTTTTATATTTGCTTTGTTTTACACCGATTTTTTTTGCTATTTGACAAAGTGTATAATATTCATTCGATAGAGCTATGGTATGTGCGAATGATCCGTGAGTGAGTGATTATGAAAGTGTGAATGTGTGTGTGTGAGTGGCGCAGCGAAACTGTAAGACAAAGGCGATGAATCGCAGAAATGCATTAACGACGCATCAGAGAAGGGCCGTCAGGTGAAATTGGGTGGTAAAGGGAGGTATTGGGTTGGGGAATAAGTTCGTAGCATTCACACTTTCATAATCACCCACTCACGGATCATTCGCACATACCATAGCTCTATCGAATGAATATTATACACTTTGTCAAATAGCAAAAAAATCGGTGTAAAACAAAGCAAATATAAAAAACGCTACAAACTTATTATCCAACCTAATACTATTCGGTTCGAAATGTCTGTGACAGATTCTAAGTTTTTCCAAGATTGCGTCCAATTCCTGAATGAAATCATCACAACCACTGTTTACTAACCAATTTACTAACTTATTTCGGTTACGTACAGGCAAACGATGATATTGAACACTGGATATTTCGTCCCTGTTTCTCGCACCACAGTTTTTATAAATGCACCTGTGGCTATGGCACTTTTTTTTCCATATGGGCAATAGAATAAAAATATAGTTGGAATAAAATACAAAACTTACCTGCACGGCTCTGGGATTTGCTTCTTCTTTCTCGCCGACCGTGAGCGCGTCACAAACAAAACTGAACTGAACTAAACTACTTGCGCCAGCGACGCAGTACTCAAAACAAAAGCTCTCTCGTATATTTATCACCTGTTTTCACTACTTGTTAGTGGAATGTTACAAATGTTACGTTGCTTACTGATTTCTTCGCATTCTCCACTGGAGAGATCATCGATGACTTTGACTAGACATTAATAATATAATTATTAATTTCAATTATTCATATAGATAATGATGTAATAAACAATAACGTACAAGTATTCATACGATTAACCATGCCTCTTTCAACTATGATATAATTTCAGTTCAATTTTTGTCACAAAACTATTTTATGGGATATTCAATGTTATGGAGTACATTGATGAGTCGTTAAGAATGTAAGAAAAGTAAATATATGGATGAAATCGATGTCATAGTGTCGCCGTATATGCTAAACAATTGAAGATCAACTCAAGAGCGTTGTTAGCCTCAAGCAAACGTGTCAGTCTTATAATTGGGCCGAAACTTGTTGCCTAGATCGAATCCTGTTAGGTGCATTATTTTTTTGTTCGTTCTTCTATGCAACAATAATTAACATTTACTTTGTCATATCATCACAGTATTTTTGACAACAATTTAATGTGTAATATACGTACGTATGCCTTCTACAAAAACGTTTTTGACCGTTGAATAAACGCAATTGTGTATTTTGGCTTGGTGGTCCAGCAGACTGTAATAAAACAGTATGCTTACAATGGTAAAGGTAAAGAATCCTGTCCTCCGCTCCGATTTGCATGAAACTTCGTGTAATGGTAGATTTTTGCATAAAAATAAGATCTGTAAAAGCCAAATTGCCCGCTCGCGTCTAATTAAAAAGTTATTAAGCGTTAAAGTTTAGTTATAAAACCTGCCATACCGACAGCATGAACGACGTCTGCGCATGCGCACTGATGTCTGCGCATGCGCACGGACAAGTTTGCAGGTAGAGTGCGCGTATTTGAAATGAAAAAATATTGAATTGGCGAAGGCTAGGTGTGGGCAAGGCTTCCCTTTCATAACATTTAAGGGTTTTCAATCAAAAAATGGATTGAGAGTTGGTTTAGGTCTAGATTTCTTTCAGCCAAATCTTACTTTTCGTTTTATTTCTATGGCTAGGTGTGGGCAAGACTTCCCTTTCATAATGTTTAAGGGTTTTCAATCAAACAATGGTTTGAGAGTTGGTTTACGTCTAGATTTCTTTCAGCCAAATCTTACTTTTCGTTTTATTTCTATGGCTAGGTGTGGGCAAGGCTTCCCTTTCATAATGTTTAAGAGTTTTCAATTAAACAATGGTTTGAGAGTAGGTTCGGGTTATATTTTAATAGCAAAAGTGCAGCAACATCATTTCTATCGGCAAAAGCACTACAAAAGGGAAGCCTAGCCTACACGCAGCCCTTAAATAATACAAAAAGTAAGATTTGGCTGAAAGAAATCTAGACCTAAACCAACTCTCAAACCATTTTTTGATTGTAAACCCTTAAATATTATGAAAGGGAAGCCTTGCCCACACCTAGCCTTCGCCAATTCAATATTATTTCATTTCCAATACGCGCACTTTACCTGCAAACTTGTCCGTGCGCATGCGCAGACCTCAGAGCGCATGCGCAGAAAGCGTTCTTCCTGCCGGTAAGGCAGGATTTATAACTAAACTTTAACGCTTAATAACTTTTTAATTAGACGAGAGCGCGCTTTTTGGCTTTTACAGATCTTATTTTTATGCAAAAATTGATGTTCCTGCAAAGTTTCATGCAAATCGGTGAGGAGGCCGCGATTCTTTACCTTTACCAAAAGGCCTGTCGTTCTGGTCTGACAAAAAAACATGCAAGTTTTGCAGAAACGAGAGGACAGTGCTTGTAGGACAACGGATAGGAAGACTATACAGGTTGAAGCTGAGAACCAGAGAGCCAAGCGGAGAAATGACAGCAGTCACGGCAGAAGGAGTGGAGACACTGCAAATATGGCACGAAAGGTTGGGACACCAAAACCACGGACAAGTAAAGAAATTACTAAAAAGCTGGGGAATAAAATTTGAAGACTCGGAAGAAGCGCCAGTATGTGAAGCGTGTCTAAAAGGAAAAGCACATCGCCTCCCATTTCAGGCAAGTAAATCTCAAGCCAACATGCCGGCAGAACTAATACATGCGGATTTGTGTGGTCCGATGGAAGTTGAATCAATCGGCAACTCGCGATACTTCTTACTGCTGAAAGATGATTTCTCGAACTATAGAAGAGTGTATTTTCTCAAAGACAAATCAGAGGCAAAAGGCCGCCTTAAAACTTTCATTAAGAGAGTGGAAAATGAAGCAGGAGGAAAAATAAAAACGTTGCGTACAGATAACGGACTTGAATTCATTAACGCCGCAACAAGGGTTATGACGGAGGAAAATGGAATCAAACATGAAAAAACTGTCAGTTATTCTTCAGAACAGAACGGCCGAGCTGAGAGAGAAAATAGAACATTAGTCGAGATGGCAAGGACATTATTACAAGCCAAAGGATTACCAAAAAAATTATGAGCTGAAGTAATAAATAGTGCAGCGTATATTCTCAACAATACAGGAGAGAGTCGAAAGTCGTCGAAAACACCACATGAGCTATGGTATGGCACGAAACCGAATACAGATTTGAAGGTCTTCGGGACAAGAGTGTATATACATGTACCAAAACAAAGAAGGCTAAAGTGGGATGCAAAAGCAAAGTCAGGAATATTCGTCGGATACAGCGAAGAGTCTAAGGGATATCGAATCTGGGTAGAAGAGGAAAACAAAATAGAGATACACCGAGATGTATTCTTCAAGACTGAAACAACTGGCAAAGTAGCTACACGAGAGGCTGGGAAAGAAGATGAAGTAACCGACATCAGCGAAGAAAAACCAGAAAAGCCAGAAAATGAGGATGAAGTTCATTTGGCCTCTGACGACGAAGATGAAGAAGCATACGAGTCAATGAGCGACGACGAGAGTCAAGGAAGTCCTGAGCCAGTGGGGGACTTAGAACAAAGTCAAGAAGATACTGAACGAGCTCAACCAAACCGGAGACTACGTGACAGACAATCGATAAAGCCTCCCGACAGATTCACAGACTATGTACTGGAAAATGTTAACCAATTACTTGTTACAGATTCTAGCAAACCTCAGAGCTACCGAGAGGCAGTGGAGAGTTCCGAAATAGAGAAGTGGAGATTAGCCATGCAAGAAGAGATGGACTCACTCCGACAAAATGAGACCTGGAAACTAGTAAATACTCTGGCAGGTGCCAAAGTCCTAGAAAACAAATGGGTATACAAGATAAAGGCAGGAGTAGCAGGATCAAAACCACGGTATAAGGCAAGGCTGGTCACCAAAGGATATCAGCAAAAGGATGGGCTAGACTATGCGGAAACATTTAGTCCTGTGGCAAAACATTCAACTATACGGACTATACTCGCCATGGCAGCTGCAGAACGGATGGAGATACGACAATTCGACATAAAGACGGCGTTTCTCTATGGCAAGCTGAAAGAGGAAGTCTTCATGAAGCAACCAGAAGGGTTCGAAGACGGCATACAGCGGGTATGTAAGTTACAAAAAGGCCTATACGGATTGAAACAAGCACCAAGGTGCTGGAACAAAACGTTCACGGAATGTTTATTGAAACTCGATGTAAAAGCGAGCGATAATGATAATTGTTTATTTATAAGTAAAGATAGTAGTAATAAGATCTACATTCTATATACGTTGATGACGGTTTAATTATCTCGAAAAATAGATCAAAGATAGAAAATGCGGTAAAAATTTTAAAGCGTGAGATATCGGTAAAAGTAACCGAACTAAATCTATTTCTGGGGTTAGAAATAAAAATTGAAAGAAATGGATCGATTATAATCTCACAAGAGAGATATATACAGAAAGTCCTATCGAGATTTTGCGTGAATGACGCAAATGCTGTTGAAATTCCGATAGATGCAAGCCAAAGTAAAGAAGTTGTGAAAGATATGGGCGAATTGGCGAAGAATGTACCATTTAGAGAAGCAATAGGATGTTTAATGTATTTAGCGTTACTAACTAGACCGGATATAATGTTCGCGGTAAATCAAGCTAGTCCATATGTAGAGAATCCTACAAAGAAAGCGTGGAATAGCGTTAAGAGAATACTAAAGTATCTGAAAGGAACAAGCGACCTTTGTATAAAGTTCCGTGCAGACGACAGCTGGAAGATAATTAATGCGTACAGTGATGCTGACTTTGCTGGGGATCAAGCGACAAGGCGCTCAACGTCCGGATACGTAATTAAGCTAGGTGAAAGTCCTATCACATGGAAGTCAAAACGGCAAAGCGGGGTAGCACTATCTACAACAGAGTCGGAATTCATTTCGGCATGTGGAGCGCTAAAAGAGGTGATCTGGCTAGGCAGACTAATTAGAGAATTAGAATTGCACAGCTACAAAATTCCTATACTACATATCGATAACCAAAGTACTATTAGGCTTATAAGGAATCCGGAATTTCACCAAAGAACGAAACACATTGATATTAAGTATTGTTTTATAAGAGAAAAATATAATGAAAAGGAGTTTGTAGTAAAATATGTATGCTCCGAAAAGCAAGAGGCAGATTTGCTGACAAAACCGTTGAGTCGAATTGAATTTGTAAAACTAAGAAATATGGTAGGACTGCAGGAACTGAGTGACGTTGACGCTGAGTGGGGGTGTTGGAGGTGCAGCGACAAGCCACTCTGCTTGTCTTTAGTGGTCTTTAGGGACTCGCGCCTCATGCCTAGTTTCCCCTGGCGTTAGTATGTTTTTCTCTGTAAAGGTTGCGTGCACTGTATGCAAAAGACTGAATATATATAGAGTGTGTATCATGATGGTCAGAGCGGTGATGCCTAAAAGGTGTTGTAATCAAAGAAATAATAAAGACTAGCAAGAAATCGTATCAACTGCGCCAACTCATTTAACAAAGACTCTTGCTCAAATATGGTTGTCAGACAGTTAAACTGTGCAGTTTTATTTTACGGGATATGAAACAAAGTAAGGAGCGATCTCATCTGCCTTCTCTCTTTCACATAGTTTCCAAATTGACCACGATAAATCGTAGAGTGCGCTCGAAATTGCCTGCTTTTTCGTCGGGTCGGTAATTCAGAACATGAGACACGAAGGCCCATAAGATGATACGTCGAGTCACTCTTGAGACGCGGTCAGGAGAGGATCGAGGAAACAAAGTGCTAATGTGGAAGTGATATCAAAAATCAGGAAAGTGAACAAAATGATTAAACTAACAAGGACATTACACCAATGGTGTGAGAAACGCATTTATTAATCATTAAATATACACAGTACAATAAATAGTTACACACTATAATAATAAGAATAGAGTAAGAATCATATACTAATATAAGGACTGGTACATAGCATAGAGACACTTAGCATTTAACTAGGTTAAATTGTTCTAAAGTAATAGTATTTCAATAAATAAATAAATATAATCAATTTAAAAAAAAAAGTAGAAAATATCCAAAAATATATATTCTTAATTAAACCAACCCACATACAAAATACAGTTTCTACCAGCACCACACAGGCAACACACACTTAACATGGCGGCCGAAAACCGTTGCACATTTGAAACAGTCAACAACACAAGACAGAAAATCATAACATCCGCAATGAAACAAAAGTCAAACAAATACATCCAACACATCCATACAGGCCCATTTCTCGTACGTGTAGTACACAACGACCCAACCCAAAACCTTGGCGACCTACATCCTATGTCAATAGGAAAGTATTTAAATTCAAGGAAATTTAACACATATAGAATATAAAAAATCAATAAATTCGCAGTTCAAATCAAATGTCAAAAAGCAGAAGATGCTATCAATTTAACAAACTTACTTGTTACTGAAGAAAACAAAAATTGGATCTTCTATATTCCATCTTTTGCCATTTGCAGACTCGGATAGTCAGAAATGTCCTCCAATCATTAAGTAACGAAGAAATACTACACGACATAGAAGCCACATACAACAATGCACATAAAATAATGGAAGTAGAAGGACTTCCGTTTCCGGAGTGACTGAGTGCGAGAGTGTGGAGAGTGAGTGCAGAGAGAAAGCGAAGGAGGGTAGGATAGTGGAGTGCAGTGAGGCGCAGGAGGGAGAAGGGGAAAGAAGGGAAAGAGTAGTTGCACAGTGAATGAAGGGAGTAGGGAAGGTGCAAGGAGGGAGAAGAAATGATTAGGTGAAAAGAACGGGAAAAGAGTGAGGTTAGAGGGCCACGTGAGGAGAGAGCGGGTGACGGAGGAGCGACAGCTGGCGGCGGTAGGAGGCAATTAGGGAGTAGAGAGTAGAAGGGGAGGGAAGAGAGGAACGGAGAAAGGCAGTAAGGCCATCTATCAGGCGAGATTTGAGAGAGAGAGGTAGGGTCGGTAAGACGGCGTAATACAGTGTGAAGTGAATGGATAAGTATAATAGGGAGTCATCGGGGAGCGAGAGTAGTACAGGAGAGCTGTGGAAAAGGAAGAGGGAGATGGAGACAGAAGGAGGGGCGGGAGGGGGAGAGGAAGGGAAGTGGATATTTAAGCATAGCAAAAAGGTGCAAAGGTCGCCAAGGAAGAAGGAAGGGGAGAGGAAGCGGGAAGAGAGGAGAGAGGAGAGAGGGAGGGAGGTGGGAGAGGAAGGGAAAGAAGGAAAGGGGAAGGAATGGGAGGAGTTGGAGGAACTGATTAAGGGAGCGGTGGCGGTGGCGATGGAGAAGTTAGGAGGTGAGCTAAAGAAAGAGCTAAAAGAAGAGTGGAGGAAGGAGGTGGAAGAACTAAGGAAGGAGTTGAGGCAAGAGAGGGAAGAAAGAAAGAAATGGGAAAAAGAGAGGGAAGGATTAGGAAGGGCGATAAAAGGGATGGAAGAAAGGATTGGAAAGTTAGAGTTGGGGAATAAAGAAGGGGAGGGAGAGGGGGCCGGAGGAATGGAGGGGAGGTTAAAAGTATAAAATGGAAATGGGAAAGGAAAGAAAGGGAAGAAAGGCGACGAAACATAGTAATAAAAGGGGGAAAGAAAGGGGGGAAGGAAGGGAGAGAAGAGGTGGAAGGCGTCCTGGGGGAGCTGGGAGCAAGCAAGGAGGAAATAGAGAGTATGAAAGAGATAGGGAGAGGAGGAGGGGAGGAGATGAAAATGTTGGTGAAGGTCAAGGAGCTGGAGAAGAAGAAGGAAATAATGAAAAATAGATCGAAAGTGAGAGAGAGGAACATGAGAATTGAAGATGATCTAACGTGGGAGGAAAGAAGGATAAAGTGGAAGATAGAGCAAAAGGCATGGGAGGAGAGGAGGAGAGGGAAAAGGGTGTGGGTAGGATACGAGAAGATGCAAGTGGAGGGAGTATGGTGGAAGTGGGACGAGGTGAGGGGAGAACTGATAGAATGGGAAAGGTACGGTGAGAAGAGGCGGGGGGAAGAGATCGTGGGAAGGGGGAAGGAGAGGAGATAGGAGTGAGGAGAAATGAGGCAAAGGTCAGGGAAGAAGAGAAGAAGGAGGAGGAGAGGGGCAGTGGGGGCGGAGAAGCGGTAAAGGAGAAGAAAGAGAAGGAAGGGGGACGTGGAAGGTAGCGTTTTGGAACGTGGCGGGTATAGGAAAGAAGGACAGGGAGTTCTGGGAGGGGATTAAGGAATGGGACATCATAATGCTTATAGAGACGTGGATAGAGGAAAGAAGCTGGGGGAGGGTGAAGAGGTACCTGCCAAAAGAATTTGATTGGGAGGTTCAATTTCCGAGAAGGGAAAGAGTAAAGGAGAGGGCTATAGGAGGGATGATAAAAGGGGTTAGAAGAGGATTGTTATGGGAAGAGGAGGATAAGAAGGAGGAAGGGAAAGAAGGGATAGTGGAATGTAGGGTGAAGATAGGGAAGGAAAAATGGAGAATAGTGGGAGTATATGTAAACGGGGATATAGATGAGAAACTGGAGGAGCTGGAGGAACGGATGGAGAAGGGAATGGGGGGAGAGAGGATTTTAATGGGAGGGGACTTCAACGCGAGGACAGGGGAAGAAGGGGGGATGTGGACGGAAGGAGAAAAGAGGGGAAATCAAGAAGAGGGAAGGAGATCGAAGGATAAAAAGGTGAACGGCGACGGGGCGAAACTGCTAAGATGGCTGGAGCAGAATGGGGTGGTGATTCTGAATGAAGGGATAGAAGGGGACAGGGGGGGGGGGGAGTACACTTACACAGGATGGGATTGCGGGACAGTAATAGACTATATCATACGGGATAGGGGGACGTGGGAAGGAATAGTAGGAATGGAGGTAGAGGAGAAGGTAGATTCAGATCACCAGCCGGTAGTGGCGTGGATAAGAGGGAGCGAGGAGAGACAAGAGAGAAAAGGTAAGAAAAGGCAGATGAGAGGAAGAGGGAGATGGGATGAGGAAGGGAGAAGAGAATTTGAGAATAGGGTGGGGGAGAACGGAGAGGGGTGGAGAGAGGTGAAGGAAGATATCGAGGAGTTGGAGAAGAGAATAAAGGAGGCGTTAAAAGAAGGGAAAGAAGAAAGGGGGAGAGAGGGAATAGGGAAGAAAATAGGATGGTGGGATAGGGAATGTAAAGAGGAGAAGAAAGACCTAAGGAGGGAGCTAAGAAGATGGATAAGAGAAGGGGGGCAGGGGACGGAGCATAGGGAAAGGAAAACAAAGTATAAAGAATTATGTGAAAGGAAGAAGGACGAAGAAAGAGAAAGATGGATAAGGATAGCCGGGGGGCAATAACAGAGGGAGAAGCGTGGGAGATTTTAAAGGGAAGTAGGAGAAAGAGGAAGGCGATGAACGGGGAAATAAAGAGGGAGGAATGGGAGGAATATTTTATGGGGCTTTTTGGGTGGGGGGGGGGGGTGAAAGAGAGGGTGGTTCTAGGAGGATGGGAAGGCGATAGGGCTAGATGGGATACCGAACGAGGTGTGGAAATACGGGGGAGAGGGAACCAGGAAGGAAGGGTGGGATATATGCAGGAGAGTATGGGAAGGAGACGGGTGGCCAGAGGGATGGAGAACAGGGGAGATAGTACCAATAGTTAAGAAGGGGGAAGGTAGGAAGGTGGAGGAGTACAGGGGGGTTACGGTACTGCCCTCACTGTACAGAGTTTACGCTGCAATTCTGGCGGGCAAGCTGAGGGAAAAGGTGGAGGAGATGGGGGTGCTGGGGGAGGGCCAGGCAGGATTTAGGAAGGGGATGGGGACCATGGACAATATATATGTCCTAAACTACCTGGCCAACAGGCAAATGGGGAGGAGGGGTGGGAAGTGCATAGTGATGTTCGTAGACCTTAAAGCAGCTTTCGACACAGTAAACAGGAGGACAGTTATAAGAACGATGAGGGAGAGGGGAATAAGGGAAGGGTTGGTGACAAGGACAGAGGAAATGATGAAAGAGATTAAGTGTAGAGTAAGGTGCGGGGAGGGAGAGGGTGATGAATTCTGGTTGGCGTGGGGTTTACGGCAGGGGTGCCCTCTGAGTCCGATATTATTCAATATCCTAATATCGGACTTGGAGGGCTACATGGAGAAGGGGAGGTGGGGGGGAGTGAGGGTGGGAGGGGGAAAAGTGTACGTAATATCATACGCAGATGATATAGCTTTACTTGCAGAGGAAGAGGACGAGATGAGGGCAATGCTGCCGAGACTGGAGAGATATTTGGAGGAGAAAGGATTAGAATTGAACACGAAGAAGACAAAAATTATGAGGTTTAGAGAGGCAGGAGGAAGGATGAGGAAGGTTGATTGGAGGTGGAGGGGGGTAAAGATAGAGGAGGTGAAAGAGTACAATTTCCTAGGATACATACTAAAAAGGAACGGAGGACAAGAAGCGCAGATAAGAGAAAGGGGGAGAAAGGCCGTAGCGGCGATGAAAGAGGTATGGGGGATAGGGAAAAGGTTGTGGGAAAAAGATTGGGGAAGGAAAAGGTGGTTGTTCGATGCGCTAGTGTGGCCGGTCATGGGGTACGGGGTGGAGGTATGGGGGTGGGGGGAAAGAAAGAGCTTGGAGGCAATACAGGAAAAATATCTAAGATGGATAATGGGGGTGGAGAGGGCGACCCCAGGTTATTTGGTGAGGGAGGAAATGGGACGGGAAAAACTAAGGGTGAGGATGGGAAGGAGGGCGTGAGGTTTGAGGAAAGGTTGAGGGATGGGAAGGGGGGGGACGATAACAAGGAGGTGTTGGGAGGAAATGAAGGAAAGAGAAAGAAAGGATAAGGGTATGGGGAGGTGGGAGAAGGAAAGGAAAGAGTTCTGGGAGGCGAGGGGGATGGAGATGGGGAAAGAGGAAGAGTATGGACAATTGGAGAGGAGGGACAAGGAGGAACAGGAGAAGGAAAGAAGAGACAGGATAAAGGAATCAAAATATAATGAGTGGTATGGAGCGTTGAAGGAACAGGGGAGACCGGGGTATATAGATTACAGGGGTTGGTCGGGGCACAGAAAGAGGAGGTTGGCGAGAGCGAGGATGGGGAATGAAACCAGGAAAGGGTGGTATTGGGGCAAAGAAGTAGAGAAGGTGTGTAGGATGTGCGGGAGGGAAGAGGAGTCATGGGAACACATATGGGAGAGATGTAGGGAGTGGGGGGGGGGGGGGAGCCGGGTAGAAGGGGTGTCTGGAAGGAGATGGTCGAGAGGGTGCTGGGGGGGACGGAAAGGGAGAAAAATGGTTGACAGAATTGGAAGAGGGGAGGAGGAGGGCAGAAAGGAAATGGGAGCGGAGGGAGGGGCGACAGGGAGATGATGGCGGCGAGGATGAGGTAAGGGAAGGGAGCGGAATGAATGCGGAGGAAGCGGAAGTCACGGGTGAGAGAGAGGGAGAGAGTGCGAAGAGTGCGGGAGAGAGAGAGGAGAGGAAAGCGTGCGTAAGACGTGCGGAAAAAGAGCGAGCGAGTGGGCGAGCGTGCGAGCGGGCGAGGGCGTGGGAGAGGGGAGAGAGAGCGGAGGAAGGGAAGGTAGACTAAGAGTAGATTAAGTAGGATAAGTAGGTTAAGTAGGATAAGTAGGATATGTAGGATAAGGTAGAGTAGTACAAGATTGTAACCCGTAAGGGAAGAATAAAGAAGCATACAATACAATACAATAGAAGTAGAAAGGCTAAACAGATGGGACAAACAAAACGAGGTACAAATTCCAACATCCACCGTAAAAATAACATTCCTTGGCAATAAACTGCCCAAAGATTTAGTTATATGTTGCGTAAAAAAACTACATTACCCCGTACATTGAAAAAGTCAAAATGTGCATGATCTCTAAACGATTTGGGCACAGCACTGCACAATGCAGAGCCCATTACAGATGTGACCGATGTGCCGGCAACCATAGGATAGAGGATTGTAATAATGCAATCGTTTGTGGTAACTGTGGAGCGGAACACCCATCTCTCTTAAAAAAATGTCCTATATATAAATACAATGGAATTTTAAAAACAACGATGGCCTATAATAACTGCGATACCAACACTGCAAGAGAGTTAATAAAAAAATGTAATATCAAAGAAGAGATGGAAGTTGACAAGATGTTCGGTAATGACAAAGATTACATAACACTAAGAGAATGGCTCGATAGCGACAAAATAGAACACTTGAAGAGAAAAAGGAAAAAAACACACACAATAAACCACACAGCAAATTTAGCAGTACCAAACCCAACAGAAATAATAGTACAAACCGACACTGACGAAACAAACCCAACAGATGCAGAAATAAACCTACCAACCCCAATAATCAAGCATACAACACCGCCAAATATAGAACAACAGACAACCTACGTGGAAATAACCAAAATAGACCAACATCAACATAATACACAACCATACATAGAGGTAAATTCAAACAGATTCTTAGAAGAAGCACCCATAGGACAGGAAGAATACGAACAACGAGACGACATAGAACACCCAATTACGGAATCTCTAACAGTACACGAAACAACGCACACTCAGCAACAAGAAGAGACACCATATACAGAATACACACAACAAAAAGCAAGACAAACAATAACAGACAACACCAATAAACTATCCAAAAGAAAAAACAAATTAGATACTAAACAAATGGGCACTATCAAAAAAGTATTAAAAAAAAGAGATATAAGAGACTTCCTCAAAAACAAACCCACATAATAAACCCACTCAACAGAACAAACAAAACACAAACAAACTAACATCTTACCACTGAATCCAGCACATTACGATAACCCGCAATGCTTCACAACACTAGTGAAAATACACCCATCCAACACCAGCTCTATCCAAAACATAGGATTAAAGACTAAACATATATAAATATATATGTATGTGAGATGAGTAACGCGGCCGGTGATGTTGAGACGCAGGTGGAGGGAAACAATGTCATCGCGGTCGCGAGCGAGGAGCGCCGCGTTTGTTTTGGAAGGCAGTTCATATGTACGGGTCGAGGTGAACAGGCATTGTGTAATTTTACTGTGTTCAATATATTATATCTTTATCGTTAGACATTCTTTCTTATCTCTTATTGCTTATTCCATACATCTGATTTCCCACAATTTGGGGGCTCAGCCGGGATTTTCCCAACCATAAAGGATTCCAGGTGTATCAGGAATAGTACCGAGTCGCTAAGTGAAGTGCGCGTGATAAAGGTGTCACAAATTTGAAAAGTGTCGGATTGCTACGCGTAAAGTTGTGTCAGAGCCGAGAGGTACTAAGTAGGGTGCCAATCGTGCAAGTCTAGCGAATAGCATCCGAAGCGAAAAGTCGCAAAGTCAAGTCAAGACACTACTCGTCACCGTAACCAGAAGATAACGGAAGAATGGCACAAGCAGATGTTCCGCGCAAAAGTGGAGACACCGATGATGATCTGAACCAAACCATCATCGAAGGAACAAAATTACCCGACCCGATCGAGAAGCTCACAGAAAAGATGATAGAAAAGATGAAAGTAAGCGAACTCAAAGAACAATTAGGCAAAAGGAAACTATCGATAAGCGGTAAAAAGCCCGATCTGAAGGAACGATTGACAAAGTTCGTGAGGGACGAAGCTGTAAACGATGACTCTGACGAAGAGGGCGAAGAAGAAAGTGACGTCACAAGTGACGCGGGAAGTACAGAGGAATCCGACGATGAAGACGTCCGACGTACTAAGGGAACCAGAAATCGTGCAAGGGCAAGGAGCACCAGATACACGATAAAGGATGTGGACAATAGTATCCCATACTTTACCGGCGACAACAAACTACCAATTCGGAAGTGGATTACCGACTTCGAAGAGCTAAGTGTATTACTGCAGTGGGACGACGTGCAGAAACTAATATACGGCAAACGCATGCTGCAGGGGTCAGCGAAACAGTACATCACGTATGAAAAGCGCGTCACGTCCTGGACGATTTTAAAACGAAAGCTACTGCACATATTCCAAGCAAGAATCACAGACACCGAACTACACGATGAGTTGAGAAAACGAAAGAGGCGCATGGGCGAAAGCGCAATACAGTATGTAGGTGCCATGCGGGAGATTGCTAGCCAAGGCAACATAAAAGAAGACGCACTCATGGAGCATATTATAAACGGCATAGCCGGCAGAGAGGTCAATAAAATTATGTTATACGAGGCGGCGACGCTCGATGAGTTGAGGAGACGGATTGAAAGGTACGATAAAGTCCAGGAAAAGGATATCGAACACACCAGATCGGAAAAAAAGAATTGCACAAACAGTAGCAGAGAGACACGGCGGAGACCAGAACATTACCGTGCGAATGAAAAAATGAGGGAAAAGGCTAAGTGCGGGAATTGTGGTTCAGCGGAACACGACACAAGAAACTGTGCAGATAGGGCAAAAGGGCCAAAATGCTTTGCATGCAACGAATTTGGCCATATAGCAAAAGACTGTAACAAGCCGACAAAGCAGCGCGAAGCCAGCGGTCATGTGGGATGCATTACAAGTTCGAACGAGTTTATGCCGATGCAGATTCAGGGGGCAGCGTGTTGTGCACAAGTGGATACGGGGAGCGACCGGAACATTGTACGGGAAGACATGTACCGCGAATTAGGAAGCCCACCGTTACATCAAACGTTGGAGACTTCCGATGGTTTCGGAGGAGCAATCACCGCGCCCACGGGCAAATTCAGGGCAGAAGTAAGAATTGGCGACGATCAATGGGAAGAGACAGTATTTGTTGCACCTTACGAGGCAACGAAAAGGAAGGTCATTATGGGAAAGCCCTTTATTTCAAATGTGGACATTGATATACGCCGCGGGGCAATGTCGGTGAGGAAAGCAACGGATGAAAACAGCACAGATGCTCAGGAAAAGGTAAACGCAACCGCCCAGTGGACTGGCGACAGCGAGGGGATCGTAGACGCAAAAGTGAAGGAACTGGCAAGTATTAACATCATAGAAGAACATGAACTTGAGGTTGCGGAACGCTACCGCGAGAAAGTGACAAAACTAGTGAGCGAGTATAGACCAATACAAAGTGTAAAAACGAATATCGTAACGCGTATTTTATTAAGTGACGATTGCCCGGTAAGACAGCGACCGCGTCGTATAGCACCTAAGGAAAAAGTCATATTAGATGAACAGATCCGAGAATGGCTGGAACAGGGTATTGTACGCGAAAGCAATAGCGACTATGCTAGCCCTGTGGTTATCGTGCCTAAAAAAAACGGGTCTTACCGAGTATGCGTAGATTACCGCGAATTAAATAAGAAAGTTAAAAAAGACAGTTTCCCAATGCCGTTAATTGAAGATTGTTTAGATGCTTTAGCGGGAGCGCGGGTATTCTCAACATTAGATTTAAAGAACGGATTCTTCCACGTGCCAGTCGCCGAGGACAGCATAAAGTATACTTCGTTCGTTACTCCGGACGGACAGTACGAATTTCTAAAAACGCCATTTGGTCTCTGTAACAGCCCGGCAAGCTTTTTAAGGTATATTGGACACGTATTTAAAGACTTAGCGAAACGCAAAATATTAACAACATATATGGACGACATTATTGTATTGGGTGCTAACGAGGAGGAGGCGTGCGAAAATGTAAAGGCCACGTTAGAAGTCGCGAGTAAGAACGGGTTACAGATCAACTGGGATAAATGTAAGTGGCTGCAACGAAAAGTAGAATTCTTAGGTCATGTTATAGATAACGGGTGCGTCCGACCATCGACAACAAAAATTAAAGCAGTACGAGCATTCCCTGAACCGACTAAGAAAAAAGATATACAACGATTTTTGGGGCTTACAGGCTACTTTAGAAAATTTATTAAGAATTACGCAGAAATAGCTCGTCCGCTATCGGACTTATTAAAAGATTCGACGCGTTTTGTTTTCGACACAGAAGAAAGACGAGCATTCAACGATCTAAAAGCATTGTTGACGCGCGAACCGATACTTAAGATATACGACATCAAAGCGGTAACCGAATTGCACACTGACGCGAGTGGAGACGGCTACGGAGCAGTGTTACTGCAAAGAAGTAGCGACGAGAAGGCTTTCCACCCGGTTCATTATATGAGCAGAAAAACAACTGACGCAGAAAAGAAATATACGTCGTACGAATTGGAATTGTTGGTAATAGTTAGAGCAGTACAAAAATTTCGGGTTTACCTGTTGGGAATCGATTTCAAGATAGTTACGGACTGTGAAGCGGTTCAAAAAACATTGTACAAACGGGATATTAACCCCAGAGTAGCCAGATGGGCACTCACATTAGAAGAATTTAGTTATAAAATCGAGCACCGGGCAGGTAATAGATTACAGCACGTAGACGCACTAAGTAGACATCCGGTAAATGCAATAGGAAGTACCTTGACGGAAGTAATACGAAAAAGACAAGAGGAGGACGAACGAATTAGGGCTATAACAGAAGTATTAAAAAAGGGAGCATACGAAGACTATTCGGTAGAAAATAATGTATTAAAGAAGCGCATGGGTGACAAAAGCGTAATGGTGTTACCGGAGAGTATGTACGTCGACACTATAAAAAGAATACACGAACAAGGACATTTTAGCGTTAAGAAAGTTGTAGAGCGAGTGAAGGAAGAGTTTTATATTCCGAATGTTAATGAGCGAGTCGAACGGTTTGTAAGTTGCTGTGTCCCTTGTATATTAGCGGAGAGGAAAAGAGGAAAGAAGGAGGGGACGCTTACTCCCATACCGAAAGGTGATGCGCCACTACATACTTATCATATGGATCACTTGGGTCCTATGACAAATACGGATAAAAATTATAGGTATCTTTTCGTCATTGTAGACGCGTTCGCAAAATTTGTATGGATATACCCTACTAAGTCGACGAGCGCTAAAGAGGTAATAAGTAAGCTGACCGTCCAGCAAAAAACATTTGGAAACCCAGAACGCGTGATTACGGATAAAGGAACCGCTTTTACGTCGGCAGAGTTCGAAAATTATTGCGCAGCGGAGTCGATCGAGCACGTGACGATCACGACTGGAGTGCCGCGTGGCAACGGACAGGTGGAACGTATTCATCGCACTATAATACTCGTATTAACAAAGTTATCGTTAGAACGACCTGAACGTTGGTACAACCATGTCGACAGGCTGCAACGATGTATAAATAGTACATTTCAGCGAAGCGTAGGGATGACCCCATTTGAGGTGTTATGCGGGGTGAAAATGAAGCAAAAAGAGGATACGCATATTTTACAGTTG
The DNA here is from genome assembly GCA_914767735.1 of Anoplius nigerrimus. Lineage (NCBI taxonomy): Eukaryota > Metazoa > Arthropoda > Insecta > Hymenoptera > Pompilidae > Anoplius > Anoplius nigerrimus. Next base: position 163,277 of record CAJZBX010000979.1, read on the forward strand.
CTCGAACAGGAAGCTGTGGAAGAATTTGATCGAGATCGCGACAGGTTAAGGGTTTTGGCTAAAGAGAATATTGCGAAAGTTCAGGCAGAAAATAGACGAAATTATGATAAAAATTGTAAGGAAGCGACGAAATATCAAGAAGGTGATTTAGTTGCGATTCGGAGGACACAATTTGGTACAGGAATGAAAATTAAACCAAAGTTCTTAGGACCGTACAAGGTAACGAGAGTAAAAAGAAACAATCGTTATAACGTAGTAAAGGTTGGCGAGGGGGAAGACCCTCAGGTGACATCATCCGCGGCCGATTACATGAAACCGTATTTAGGAGCAGCTTCGGGGTCCGAAGACTTGCAGGATGACCGAGTGTGAGATGAGTAACGCGGCCGGTGATGTTGAGACGCAGGTGGAGGGAAACAATGTCATCGCGGTCGCGAGCGAGAAGCGCCGCATTTGTTTTGGAAGGCAGTTCATATGTACGGGTCGAGGTGAACAGGCATTGTGTAATTTTACTGTGTTCAATATATTATATCTTTATCGTTAGACATTCTTTCTTATCTCTTATTGCTTATTCCATACATCTGATTTCCCACATGTATATATCTAATATATACATATGAGGCATTCCATGCCAAATCGGACACTTTCGGACCTCACCCCCTTCGATTTTTTTTTTAAATTTTTTATGTTTTTAAGACTGATGAAATACGCGTTCAAGAATTTTTTCAGATTTTTTTGACCATCCGTTTCGAAAATATGAATTTTCTTAAAATTCGGGCTCATTTTTTTCAAATGCTCATAACTTTGCGAAATATGGACCAATTTGATCGTTCTTTTTTTCAAAATTTGTGTTTTTGAATGCTCTTTCAAGAAAAAAATATAATTTTTTTCGACATAATTTTTTTCTTTGTTTAATTTTCATTTCAAGGACAAAATATTTTCTATCTCGAAACACGTCACCTTCGATTTTTTTGAAAAAATTCTCAAATAAACTTTGATGCATGTAAGAACTAAAAAAAATTTCCCATCTTGGGGAAACTCTCCGTTCTATTTTTTTTCTTTATTCGAAAATATCTATTCTGACAAATCGTATGTTCCATTTCAATTTAACCACCAAAACGAACAGAATCCGTGACAGAATAGATAGTTTCGAATAATGAAAAAAAATAGAACGGAGAGTTTCCCCATGATGGGAAATTTTTTTTAGTTCTTACATGCATCAAAGTTTATTTGAGAATTTTTTCAAAAAAATCGAAGGGGACATGTTTTGAGATAAAAAACATTTTCCGTTGTAACGGAACATACGATTTGTTAGAATAGATATTTTCAAATAAAGAAAAAAAATGGAACGAAGAGTTTCCCGACGATCGGACAAATTTTTTAAGTTCTTACATGCATCAAAGCTTCTTTGAGAATTTTTTCCAAAAAATCGGACGGGGCATACATCTCGAAAAAAAAACATTTTTCATTGAAACGGAACAAACGATTTGAGAGAATGGTTATTTTCGAAAAAAGAAAAAAAATAGAACGAAGAGTTTCCCCACGATGGAAATTTTTTCATAGTTCTTACATGCATCAAAGTTTATTTGAGAATTTTTTCAAAAAAATCGAAGGTGACGTGTTTCGAGATAGAAAATATTTTGTCCTTGAAATAAAAATTAAACAAAGAAAAAAATTATGTCGAAAAAAATTATATTTTTTTCTTGAAAGAGCATTCAAAAACACAAATTTTGAAACAAAGAACGATCAAATTGGTCCATATTTCGTAAAGTTATGAGCATTTGAAAAAAATGAGCCCGAATTTTAAGAAAATTCATATTTTCGAAACGGATGGTCAAAAAAATCTGAAAAAATTCTTGAACGCGTATTTCATCAGTCTTAAAAACATAAAAAATTAAAAAAAAAATCGAAGGGGGTGAGGTCCGAAAGTGTCCGATTTGGCATGGAATGCCTCATATATAGATATATAGCTAAACCAGACATAACACAGAAACAGTAGAATTATATGGAAGCTCGAACCATTAGAATTCCACCAACCAGACAACTACTGATACAAACAAGTAAAATAGTGAAAACGTCCCAACAGATCTAATCATACAAACAAACACTTCTTGGTGGTGGGGCAACTACTTCAGAGGATATACAAGTACTCAAATGAAATTAATAAAATCGTAATAATACCAGACAGATCAGCGGATATATCCAACAACGATAATACATAAACCCAGAAACACAGATTAAACCATCGGAAGGTCTAATTTAGGATAGAGAGGACAAATTGTCAGACTTAGGTTTCTCCAAAACACTATATACAATACATAACTTATGTCTCTTGCTACACAGCGTACACAGAAATGGTTTAGTCTCTGCAATACAATCAAAACCTTTGCAGCAGTCAACCAAAATCCAGACTGAGAACCACAGCATTGGTAGCTATAAAAGAAACAGCAATAACGCAATTCCGGTACTGCATCCATATACCATACAATTGCAAAACAAGAAGAATAACTTTCAGAATAGATTGGAATAGATTAAACCAATGTAGGTGCTGGCCCTACATGGCAACATGAATAGCTAATGAATTCCAGTATCCAATGAAGTTGGGTCAATTGAAAAAAGAACTCTAATGTGCACAAACTTTATGGCGTACGGCGCTGATATACTAGAAGTCGATTAGGCTACGCAATAAGATTGACCCCACCATCAATTGGATGGGAAGCAAATGCATTACTGTTTTCATTACAAAACGCAGACGCATATATACAGGGTCTACCATTTAACGTGCAAGCGCTCGCTTGCGTGAAAACGCTAACTTGGCAACAGCACTAGACTCGATACGCGCGCCGCCGGGACAGTGGCTGAAAGTATAACTTCTGTTGAGTACATGCTCACCCGGTCATTCTGACTTCGGGTCCCTTCGGCGAAATTCGGACGAAATCGGGAAGCGGCAACTTTGTATGATATGTCAAACGCGATCGGAGAAGCGAAACACGAGATTTCGACGGCCACGCGTATTCTCGCCAGATCGCAACCGAACGTTCGCTCATGCTTCGAGCCCGAATTCAGTCTTCCAAAATCGTCCAAGACCGATTTCGTTCAAACTTAGTGCATCCGTAGATACGTACACGGATTATCCATTCTGATAGTTTATTTGTCCCGCAAAAGCTTAGGAAAGAAGAAGAAGTAAATCAAGTTTTACTTTTTCTAAACACATTTACAGCAATAACTGGTTGACGAATTAAGATAACGGGACGATACTGATTGCAAAACGTCATAAAAATATTACGCTTAATTTCAACATATCATCCAGGCAGTTTCAATTTTGGATGCAGAAGTTGTAAACGATTAATTGATTTCTTGGCGTTTCAATAATTTACAAAAACTAAAGTATAAAAACATTGAATGTTTACTTTCGACGCTAGTAGCTTCTCAACAAACGAACATAATGAATTTATATCGGTAACAAGGAATAATCACAAGAAATAAAACTTTATTGTGACATATTATATTACATAGTTCACATTTACAACATTTAAGTTATGAAGGATGTGGCCGTTATGTCGAGAGTGGGGAGTCTTCTTCCTGGCAAGCGAACTGAGCTCGGGAAGTCTAAACATTCAGTGAACAGATGATAGCAGGCAATTTAACATATGTATTATAATAGGTACCACAGCTTTTCTTTTTAATATGTTTTGGTACATGGAAAAATCATAAATATTTTATTTAAGGGAAAAAGGGAGAACCACGTCTAATTCTCGTGGGTTGAAGGTTTTTTTTATTTATTATGCGATCCGCAAAATTGTCCTCGTCAATAATTGGTGGCCCTGACAAGGGCCGATTACACCCTGCGACTAGAGGTCCTGTTCAAAATGACCTCCGTTGACAGCCAAACACAAACGCGCCCTTCTTTTCACTGATCTAAATACGCGTTTGAGCGAACCTGATGATACGTTGCGTATCTCGGTTTCAATGGCTACTTTCAGCTCTTCTATTGTTCGCGAGTTTTTTTTATATATATTACATTTTAGCGTCCCCCAGAGAAAGAAATCTGGGGGAGTTAAATCCGGAGACCGAGGTGGCCATAACCCACGAGATATTAATTTATGCCCGAAAAACTCTTGCAGCATCTCTAATGTAGATGCTGCAGTGTGAGCCGGGGCACCGTCCTGTTGAAACCAACAGAACCTCTCGTCAATTTCCAATAATGCAATAAATTGCATTATTATCTCCTGATAAAATTGGGCCGTTACCGTACACTCGAAAAATATGGGGCCTACAATGCGCCGTTGTGAAACAGCGCACCACACACCTATCTTTTTCGAATGTAACGGCCGTTGAATAATTTTATGAGGATTTCTCGTGGCCCACAATCTGGTATTTTGGGAGTTCACGTGTCCATCTAAGTGGAACCACGCTTCGTCCGTGAAAAACACTCTATCAAATATGTTTGGCTCTTGGTGTTCTAAAACATCCAACAGCCATTTACAGTATTTGACCCGCGCAACGCAGTCAGGTCCTTGTAATTCATGCACAACGGTATACCGAAATGACCGCATGTGCAACATTCTTATCGCCCGGTGCGCGCTCCCCTGAGAGAGCCCACAGCGTTGTTTTAATTTGGACAAAGACGTACCCGGTTCGGCATCTAACACGTCGCGAACCTCGGCTAATTTGCGAGGCGTTAATACTAATTTCGGGCGCGTACGTGTTTGGTTGTGCAAACTTGCAAGTCGCTCGAACTTCTTGACCAAGCGGCTCACTGTGCTGAGGTCCGGACATGGCAGATCCGGAAATTCTGCTTGGAATGCATCCTGGCTTCCCACCAACGAATGCGTCCAATAATAATTCTTCACGATGAAGACACGTTGCTCGGCGGTGTACATGTTGAACTAAACTGACTTCCTCGAAACTCACGCTTTCCAAGTAAAATAAAAGATACACGGGTCCTTTAAGCAATGACAAAAGGAAGCGATAGCGGAATCCACACAATCGCAAGCATCTGATACATTTGTTTGCAATCCTTAAAAAAAGTATGTGATTCTATAAAGAGAAGAGCGCGCGCGTGTTTGGCCGTCAACGGAGGTCACCTTGAACACCACCTGTAGTCGCAGGGTCTAATCGGCCCTTGTCAGGGCCATCAATTATTGACGAGGACAATTTTGCGTTTCGAATAATAAATAAAAAAAAGCTTCAACCCACGAGAATTAGACGTGGACTTCCCTTTTTCGCCTAAATAAAATATTTATGATTTTTTCATGTACCAAAATATATTAAAAAGAAAACCTTTGGTATCTATTATAATATGTTAAATTGCCTGCTATCATCTGTTCACTGAATGTTTAGACTTGCCGAGTTCAGTTCGCTTGCCAGGAAGAAGACTCCCCACGCTCGACATCGCGGCAACATCCTTCATAACTTAAATGTTGTAAATGTGAACTATGTAATATGATATGTCACAATAAAGTTTTATTTCTTGTGATTATTCCTTGTTACCGATATAAATTTATTATGTTCGTTTGTTCAGAAGGTACCAGCGTCGAAAGTAAACATTCAATGTTTTTATACTTTCGTTTTTGTAAATTATTGAAACGCCAAGAAATCAATTAATCGTTTACAACTTCTGTATCCTAAATTGAAACTGCCTGGAATAATATGTTGCAAAAAAAGTCGATGTTTCAGTGCAGCCTTATATAAAAAAAGACTGACAATCAACTTGAGAGTGTCAGTAGCGCCGGGCCAATGTGACAGTCTACTAAAAAAAGACTATGTTACACCAGAATCTTTCCTACTATTAGATCATATTAAATTATTAGAAAATGAGGAAGGTGTACCTATTTTCTATCACCTAAAAAGACCTCAAATATACAAAATAGAAAATTTAAACACTAACAATGTAAAGCAATATCCAACAAAGCACGACACATCGATTCCCACACTAAAGGGTAAGCACGCTGCTAAAAGAAGGATTAAAGATTATTGGTGGTGGTATAAATATGATGAGGACAGAACACAGACATGAAAAGAAATGTATACATATATAAATATATATATAAACAAACACCGAGCTTAACAACATAAAAAAAAAAAACTAAAACAATGTTTTGGTAAATCTCTCTCAGCGATTTTCTCTTCCTCTTCTTCTCTTCATGCACTTATTTTATTTTCTCCAGATCTATACTACAGTTATTTTCTCCACACCTTTGAGTCTACTTTTGTTTCTATTCAATCTATAGGACTGGATAGGCACACGAAGAGTCCGGACTCCCTCCTCTTGCCCTAAGCAAAAGGAAAAGGAGCTGGTCTCCTCCCACGGAATAAAATGGGTCTAAAGATAAGCTGAGAGAGAAAAATAAGAAAAATAAGAAGACAATAAAAAAAAACCAAATAAATAAGGATGTATTCATATGTTTCCTTAGTTCATAAGTTCTTTTATACATGGATCTAGAATTAAGGTTAGAGTAAGTTAATTTCTTAAGTCAAACAAAACAAGACAAAGAAAGGATGATTTTTTTTTCGTAGCCATTTTTTGCATCCACAAAAAAATATAGATTTCTGTATATATTAAATACATATTAATTAGAGATGCCTACTTTAGGCCAATATGTGGTTCGAATACAAAAATGTGAAACTTTGTTTATTAGGTTTAATCTGTACAAATATTGTAATATTGGCATTAATAAACATTATTATTATTATTATTAATGTGACAGTCTGGTACGGCGGAGAAAACTTTTCGCCTCGGTTCGAATCCTGTTAGGTACATTTTTTTTTCATCATTTTTTCCTCTCTTTGTGCAACAAGAATTAACATTTATTGTCACCTTTGACGTTTATTCATCTATACCCTCATACTAGATACTACAAATTTTCTTTGTAATATGTTTTGGTACATGGAAAAATCATAAATATTTTATTTGAGGGAAAAAGGGAAGACCACGTCTAATTCTCGCGGGTTGAAGGTTGTTTTTATTTATTAGGCGATACGCAAAATTGTCCCCGTCAATAATTGGTGGCCCTGAAAAGGGTCGATTAGTCCCTCCGAATACCGAACTTCGCGCGATCGGGCCTGGGATCACGGTCCCGGGATGGCTTGGCTGCGGAACGCACACATTCTTACAAGACGTTCGCTACTTGGTTCGCATGGTATGCAAAACTTCGTTATTTCTATCTTTGCAATTCTAAATTTTTTTCCGTTGCTCGTACATCCGGTGATTTGACACGAATGTCGTCTCTGCGCCACGTTGCCGGCCACGCTGGGCCACGCGCCCGTCTCTTTGTAATTTGCTGACACCGCCAAACGTACAGACAGTTGATATAGAAAGAGGGAGTGAAGGTGAAGCCATTGTTGAATGATTGAATGCCACATGACGATGAGGCAACACTAGTGCAGCGAAGAAATTTTTACAACTTTGACTTTTTATGAATAAAAATGTCAGTACCGTATTGCTAATATTTTGCCAAGTAAAATGAGATCAAACACGAAACCAATCGGGTTATATTTTGTTACTAATATAGCATGTCGATCGTCTCGCAGGCGAGTGACAAAAACAGTTGCGCGGCGAGTCCTGAGGACGCGTGCACTTGTGCCTATTGTTTTGAAGCGCTAAAGGGCATGGCCAGAGGACAGGGCATACGCAGTACGGAGCGAAAAAGTTAGTTGAGGCCTGACGTTTGCCGCGTGCATATATTTTGGTGACCGGTCGGTCTTGGCGTATTTGGGTATATTGATAGCGACCTGTTGGTCTTGTAGTATTACGAAGTATCCCCGTGCAAGGGAAAGGTGGAGTGTAAAGAGAGTGTACCTAGCAAAAATAAATAATATAGACAACCGCTCGACATTTTGTTTAAGCCCACCCACTACACTAATTAAAACTCCAATTTACATATAAAATTGCTTGCCACGTTATTTGCGTATGAGGAGTTTAAAGCCGTCTAAACTGTAGCAGGATCCCTGTGTGAGTTTGAGGGGAGGCACCTGCCAATGGTGTCCCTACACGGTAAGAGACACAAAAAAAATGCCGCCAAATGGGCTTATAACGAATAGGGGACATTCATTCCACTCAAGAAAACCCACTTTGTTTCTCATCCAGCTCCACGGTAAGCGTCGATTCATCCGCCAGGTACTTGATTCACATCGAATAGAAGTTACTTCTTCACACCACAATGATCTCGCGACGTTTAGGCGACAGTGTGTTTGACAAGTCAGAATAGCGAAACCAAGTGTCGTAACCATTTCGTATTTGGTCTTATTTTTATTAGAAAAACGTCTCCAATATACCAGTAAACTTCTTTTTATCGAAAAATTGCAATTAACAATTTTTGATTTCTTAACTAGGGTTAGTGTCTCACCCATAGACCGCGTCGCTGTTCAATTGTCAGCATCAAAAAATGCCACTGCGATACAAGCGACGGGGAACCGCCCGGCCGACGACGACCCCTGTTTGTGAAAGGGGCATCCGTGGACAGATATCGTGTAGCTCAAATCGGACTCATCTAGAAAATCTACTGTAGTCGAATTCATTCGTTTGCTCTTTGCCGATACGGATGATCAGAAGTAGAAACGGCAGATAAGGAAAAAAACGGACTGAAGACAAAACATATTAGCAATATTATTCCGAGTAAAATGAGACCAAACACAGTACAACTCGGTTTATATTTGTACTTATTAAAAGGTTTACATATTACACGTTCGTACATATGTACATAGTCGTTGCTGTAACAAACGCAAGCCGGCGCATGTATATGGACGCTAGAGCTGGCGGCCGCTGACGTCACCGAGCCAGGATTTGCACGAGGGGAGGCGCAAAGCGCGTTTATTTCCGGGATATAGCATTTTGAGTAGTAGAGGAGAGCAGACGCAAGGAAAGTCACAGTTAAACCGAATAGTAGTTGTTTCCTCGAAAATCCCCTTACATTACTTATAAGATTATGAACTTTTCACCACATTACGTTAGTATTCAAAGGAATTACGCTGCGATATCAGGCGTGACAGTTGCCGAATGCGAGGGGGATCCCGCCTAATGGTGGGGTTTAAGCGTCAAAATTTATCTGGCAGATCTCAGGAAAAATTCATCGGGCCTCCACTGTATCGCCTCCGCGAACTCTTAAAACTTGGCTGGTAATAAATGTTAATACAAATTTATGCAGGATCGGAAAAATTTCACACTCAGGTGAGGAGTTTGAATCGTAACCATTGGATCCTGAGGCCGGCCAAGTACATTTACTAATAGACATTTCGCATATATATTAATGTTTTTCTTGTACAAATACATTGTAAGAAGAAAAACATAAAAATGCACGTAAAGAATACGTCGAAAATATGACAATCGTCAAGAATACGACAATCGTATTGAATTCGTGCGCAGATACCGAAAGTGTAAATGTAAGTGTGTACCTGTTCCCGGAACGCAGCAGTGGCAAGGATTGAATCAGCCCGGTTAACATTAAATGCGCTTGAACATTACATGAAATATAATTTGGCGCATGCACCGCATTCGTTTTATGCGGGGGCTACAGAACATGGGTCAAAAAAAGAAGCTGGCTTTAATATCTAATTGAATATAACTTAACCTAAATATTATATTAACTTATCTCTAGGAATAAGAACAATAAAGGATAAAATACAGAGAGATTTAGCTGCACACAAAAAGAAGAAAAAGAAACGACAAAATAATAATAATAAACTAAAGGAAAAAATAATAAAGAGAGTAGTACTGAGAAAAAAGACGTTTTGCCGTTGTGCAACCGATAATATTAACGGAACTACAAATATTTTAGGATATAACAAGCGCCATTACTACATATTCTTCTTGTTTTAGCAGTTTTCTTAGCATCTATATTTGTTTATTGTACCCTGTCTCATAGCATTGAATCTATCTATCTATAAATATATAAGTGTTAAATGTCCGGAAATTCGGTTAGACCACTTCCCGATGGGCTAGCGACATAATTTTTTTTTATCAGCGAGATCTTGCTTTCAAACTAACCGAACCGGTCCAAAAAGTTCCAAAAGTTTACTCCTAATTAGTTTAAACATCGTCGGAACGGCAAAATTTAATTACCGGATGTTCGAGATTTGGTACTTCCACAAGTGCTAACGACTTGAAATTTAGCTACTAGCTCTTCTAGCTCTTCTCTTCAAACAAAACGGAAAGTTCGAAAAAGTTGAAAAAGTTGACTCCGTCATTGTTAAACAAACAATTAACGAAAATGGCCAAAAAGATCTCCCACTTCCCGACATGCTAGAGATTTCGTTCCTACGGCATTCTTTTGGACCTGCTCGCGACATACCAAAATAATTATGAAACGTTGTAAAAGTTTATTGCTAATTGTTTAAACAATTATTTTTTTTACAGTTTGCAACGTCGGCGATTTAAATTTGATCTCAATTCATAGTCTTTTCACTAATGTATTCAAAACCGTTTTTGGAAGTTGGAAAAGTTGACTCCTTCATTGTTAAAACAATTAACGAAAATAGCAAAAAAGATCTCCCACTTCCCGACATGCTAGAGATTTCGTTCTTACGGCATTCTTTTGGACTTGCTCCCGACATACCAAAATAATTATAAAACGTTGTAAAAGTTTATTGCTAATTGTTTAAACAATTATTTTTTTTACATTTTGCAACGTCGGCGATTTAAATTTGATCTCTATTTATAGTCTTTTCACTAATGTATCCAAAACCGTTTTTGGAAGTTGGAAAAGTTGACTCCTTCATTGTTAAAAAAATCTACAAATATAGCCAAATTGATCGCCCACTTCCCAATATTGTAAGGAGACGCGAGCGACCGGCGGAAAAAACAAGAGAGCGCAGCGCATGGCGCGCTCGAAGACGCTCCGGGCCCGATGCGAGGCGTGACGATGGGCGCCGCGGGCACAGGGGAGGACCCGGAGATTTTGAGACAAAATTTTTTTGCGAAACTGTGGACGTGAGAGCGGCCACTGCGACTAAACTGTATCATACATACACTAATCGATCTGATTGTATTACATTGTATATTTCGACGAGGATGAGACGATGAAGGAGCAATGTATATGCAATCAACAATGCTGATTTGATTTTTCAAAATATATATTAAACAAAATACAAGTTCCTACCCTAATATACTATCTAATAATACAATTAAGAAAAATTAAAAATATTTGTGGTGCGTGGAACACCGCGCGAGTGGCCTCGGAGACAATTGCACTTTCCTTAATTTTGTCGTCCAATGCCTCTGTTCATGCAAAGAAGCACCATTGTGTCATTTAAGCATTAAATACATTGAAAAAGCAACGAGCTAATTCTTATTTCACGTGCAACTGTTGACATTTACAACAATGTCATAGAACTATCGCACTTCCAAGGTAAAATGCAAATGTATAAAATTGTATGTAGGCAGAGGCAACGATCGCGTAAACACGTAAATGTAATTCAACACTGTTCGTTGTTTGTAAGGCCCCTGATCGAAAATAACACGTTCCAATGTACGTACACTTGCTATAGCAGGTCAGTCTACATGTCCAGTGAATATAATCGTTTCAACCAATAAGATAGTTTCATTTCATGAAATAAGGATCAGGTGTAAGTAATGTTTTTCTCACTAACAAGAAACTTACGCTTTTCTTCTCTTCCCCAAAGCATTTTCTTGAGGAACTTGAACATATTGTTGAATCTAAAACAAAACACGTTGCGATTACATTAATACTACTATTATTCCCTGCATGGTGCCATTTTTCACGCAAAAATAATATTAAACATGTAACCGTACGGTTCCATACCGACGGAGAATCCCCGATTACCGATGTCACCAAATCACGCGGTGAGTGACCGCCTCGGCGCTCCTGGCAAATTAGGCAGGGAGGGGAAGTATAAAAGAAGGCGCGAGAGCGAAGACGGGAGGAGAGAGTGAAAAGACAAGTGAATTGATTTAGTGACAATTAACAGAGAATTACCTTTTGCGAAAACCACGAACGATCCCGGACACAAACCGCGTTCACGCCGAAAAAGGACAAACCGCCCTGGCGTAAAGGGAATCAACTCGTGCGTCAAACCGACGAGCCGCCTGGCAAACCGCCCGACGACACTGTAAATTGTGTAATTTAGAGTAAGAATCACCTGATTTGTAATATATTGTCATAAATTCACTCAATCCATTACTCGCCGCCTCACATTCACTTGCATCGTCATAATCAGCATTGTAATATATCCATAGACTCGCCCGTATATCATCCAGTCATATCTCATTAGCCCATCCTCATTTTCATAATCTCATTAGATAATTAAAGATCATAATCATCCATAGTCAATTGTAATATTCCTTCCTACACCTTCGGCCTGTTGCCCAGTGCACGACCACCACAACGTGGTAATATTTAAGTAAAAGAGGTAACTACGGTTACAAACATTTCACTTGAAATATTATTGAAGGTAAATACGCGTCTTCTTACACATGCGTAAGAGATAGTAAAAAGGCAACATCGTAACCAATAACGCAAGCTTGATGCAATGCACTTTGTATTTCGAAACACAATCAAACCACACAGAGTATGTGTTTTAGGGATCAACTCTCCGCGTATGGTAGGAAAAGATTACCTGATTCTCCTGAGGATACCTGATTCCCTTGGCGATTTCTTGCGTTCGGGATATTTTTTGAACTTGAGTTGGTTAACAAAACTAATATATCTAAACTATTGTACAATATGTAAATGTGTAATGAAATATGTGATGCGAGTGATGAGCAATGGTGAACTGTCCGTCTCATCGCACGTCTCTGTCCAAGAAAATTCTGTCGTAGGAAAGGAAAGAGAGTGGTGGAAACATATTGGTAGAGTGGGGACTGTAAAAGGTGAGGAGGTGGATGTTGATAACAATTGCGTCATGAGGGACGTGGTCAGGGTAGAGATTTGGGAGGCTATTGCAAGGGTGCCGATATGTGTGAAAAGAGTATTGTATTGGGGATTAAGATATAGGATAATGAAGGGTACGGGACGATAAAACTTGAAGAAAGAGGTGAGATATGAGGAATTGTTTATGAAGTGTGAATACTGTCCCGTCCGTCGTGTATCGTAATCCGGGGTTGTGTAATTGTGCTGGTCATACTGTCGTGAGTTCTTAACAGTATGCACTACCAACCTCGATATATCCTCTCTGGCGACACGAACTGTAATGGTCATTTCGACCGTTTATGTCTTTTCGTTGCTTACCCTAACCCATTGTCTTTTCTTCCCCCGACGTACTTCACAAGGTGCCCTAGCGAATGTAGGGGGGGAAGTTACGAACGCTTCTACCCAAGGATGCCACCCTAATGGAGCATGTAGTACTTACGCGTTTACCTGATAGGTATTCCTTAAATGCATATATTAATATACATATACATATACATATTATTAATACATGCATTGCAAACTAATGATACAATTATAAATTGCCATGTTTAGTAGCTCATTCGATTGAATAACGCTAAACATTATAGATGTTCATAAAAGCGTACTTACCAGTTTGCGTGTGTTTGCAACGGACACTACAGTACACTGCACACACACCATTACTACGGCTAATAAGTCAGTTCGTAGTTTATTATTGTCGTTTCAAAAACACATCCCAAAATACGTAGATCGGAAACGCGGTTGCCGAAAGCGCGTTTATTCCCCCGCCGAGCCCATTACCGATAACACAAACAATAGCCGAAAGCGTTATCTGCGACACATTTCGCAATATACAAGCGTGATCATTTCAGCGTGAACAGTCGTGACAGTTCGTCGCTGAGATAGTACATACTGCGAAGTGGAAAGCACAAACTAAGTGTATAGTTTTATTAAAAACGCATCGCAGTTTTAAGTGCAGTGGGTGTTGGGTTTAGTGCGTTTTTCATTCAACATACTGGACCAATTCTAATAGACGTAAGTTTTTCTACTTTATTTTCCATTTATTTGTCTACTTTCTTTTTTCTCTCTTACTTTTCTTACTCATTGTTTTTTGTTTTTTGTTTATCCCTTTTCCTTCTCATTTTGTTTCACTTTTCGTTACTAAGTTAGTTGTACTCCTTTGTTTAGATTAATTTATTGTGATATATACAATTACATAGTACATTTACAGTTTCATACCTGGCCGCAATTGTACTAGATTTCACCTGATACTAAATTTCGCAAATTGTGACCATACAGCTTTGGATCGAATAATCTGTCGAAGACATTTCTCTGATCTCGAATCAAACTAAGTCAAATCAAATAACAGTAAAATATGTCTTTGCCAATTCTATCTTTATCGGAATCGGCAATTCGTGAATTGTTAAACGGTGATGTACTCCCCACTGACCACATCAGTAAATTTAACGAAATTTTGGCTGCTTTCACCGAATTTAAGCCACGAGAGGTTTTGTTGATGTGGAATTTGTATAGTGATATTGCACCCGTAAGAAGAAATGAAAAACATATTCAAATTCTGCCGTCGGGTGCCACTGATCGTATTACACATTGGATATGCACATATTTCGATGGCAGTATTATTCATGTATACGATAGTTCAAACGCGGATAGACAATTCCAATTAACACATGAACAACAAATGTTTCTTGATGCTCTATTTCCGTGGAAACCAGAAATTGTTTATGATAAGGTTCAACAACAAGAAAATAACACCGATTGTGGTGTATTTTCAATAGCGTTTGCTATTTCTATTGCATTTGGAATGGACCCAAGTCGACAAATGTTTATCATTTCGTCAATGCGGAACCACCTAAACGCAGTCTTTGAACGTAAGCATCTCATTGCATTTCCTGTCCAATCGAATAATAATAATATCAACGTTCGCGAGTATCATATTAACGACACGAATGTTAGGAACACAGTTTCGGCTAATGGAAAAGATTGCCGGCCGTGTTCGAGAAAACGGGGAAGGCCCAAACAGTTGAAAAATCATGCCGCTCCACTGCGTATACGTAGCATAGAAAGGTTAGAGTCCGCCAGAAAAACACGCGGTAATTTATTCGCGGTTAACCCGTCCAATGATAGGGATGCAAATAATAACAATACCGGTAGGAATATTAAAGAAATTAAAGAAAGAGATATTGCTAATGTAAGTTCAGAGAATAGGCTATCCGGCCGGCCGTGCGGGAAAAAGCGTGGAAGACCCAGACAGTTGAAAAATTGTGCCGTTCCTTTGCGTGTCTGTAGAATGGAACGGTTAAAGTCTCTAACATATAGAAGCGGGAATTTATTCGCGGTTAACCCCAACGATGGTAGGGATGTAATTAATAATAATACCAATAGTAATATTAAAGAAATTCAAGAAACAGATGTTGCTAATGCACGTTCAGTGATTAGGCTATCCGGTCGGCCGTGCGCGAGAAAGCGTGGAAGGCCCAAAAAGTCGGAAAATTATGCCGTTCGATTGTGTGTCCGTACAGTGGAATGGTTAGAATCCCCAACAGATACGACCGGTGATTTCATTAGGCATAACACCAACAACAGCAATAATGCAATTAATAATCGTGACTGTAGTAATACTGATAAAACAAATGTTGCAAATGAGACTACGGGTATAAACATACAGGGTCAGCTATGCAACAGAAAACGTGGAAGACCCAAACAGTTTGAAAATGATGTTGCTCGAAAACATTTCCGCCGTAATGTAGGGTTAAACACCGCGCAAGTTTCAACGGCTGACTCAATTACGAACGACCCGAACAGTAACCGGAAAAATAACGATAATGATAATAGTGGCAGTAACAACAATAATAACATCAATACTATTTGTAGTATTAACCATAATGATAATAATACCACGGTTTCGGTGAATAATGAACTGGGCCAGTCGCGCTACTTTTTAAGGTCCAGTCACGTCGAAAATGATGTTTCACGAATACGATTGCGCGGAATCATAGAATCAGAGCAGCTAACCGATACAAGACGACTGTCATTTCGATTACCCGTGACCTTATGCCAGCTTCCCTGGAAATATACAGAGAAATGTGCATTCAATTACGATCCACTTATTTCATACGAGAACGGTTCTCACGTTGCAATTGATTCGATGACGGTAGTGTGTTCGCATTGCCAAGCTTTGAAATTTAAGGACGAGAGTCCAGGTATGTGCTGTAGCAATGGAAAAATTAAACTCGAGCCTTTATTACACCCCTCACAACCGCTCGAAGAGCTTTTGTTAGGTTCAGACATTCGTTCGAAACAGTTCTTACAATCAATAAGAAATTACAATAATGCCTTCCAAATGACATCATTTGGAGCAACCAATATAGTGTCGGATAATTATATGCCAACTTTTGAAATTCAGGGGCAAGTGTATCATTTAGCTGGTTCCATTTTACCCGAAAATTCTGCTGAGGAACCCAAATTTCTCCAACTGTATTTTGTCGGAGACAATGCAGTCGAAGCCAATTTGAGGCTGCAAAAACTTTCCCACTTTGGATTTAAATATTGTTACGGAGTTGCAAGAAATGTTGCATTCTGAAAATAAGTATATTAGAAGTTTTAAAACCACGTTGGAAAATGAAATTCATAATTCGGATAATAATTTCAAAGTTGTCATTCATGCAGATAATAGGCCACCTAATACGCACAGAGGTTGTTTTAATGTGCCCGTTCACGATGAAGTGGCTGTTGTAATAGTAGGACAAGAATTCGAAAAACGTGACATTATTTTACATGCGAGAGGTCATGGACTTAAACGCATTTCGGAAATTCATAGAGCCTATGACGCTTTGCAATATCCTCTCATGTTTCCTCACGGAGAAGACGGTTATAATATTAAAATAGCCCAACAGTCGAACTCATCGAAAACGGTTTCATCAATGAACTTTTATGCATACAGGATAATGATGAGGAAAGATAGTACGAATTTTTTGCATTACTACAAACAACTTTATAATCAGTATTTAGTTGACATGTATGCTAAAATTGAATCGGAGCGCCTTTCATTTATAAAAAACAATCAAAAGAAATTACGTGCCGATGACTACATTCATCTGAAAGATGCCATAAATATCGATGCTAACGCGAGAAATTTGGGACAGTTAGTTATTTTACCCTCATCCTTCACCGGCGAACCCAGATATATGCATGAAAGGACACAAGACGCAATGACATACGTAAGAAAATTTGGTAGACCAGATCTTTTTATAACATTCACAACGAATCCAAAGTGGGCAGAAATTACTGGTCATTTGTTACTCAATCAAAAGGCTTGCGATCGACATGACATTGTAAGTAGAGTTTTTTAACTTAAAGGTTCATAAAATAATGCATTTGTTGACTAAAGAAAAACTTTTCGGAACAGCCAGATGAGCCTTATTCAATTGAGTGGCAAAAGCGCGGTTTACCACATGTACATATTTTACTATGGTTAGAGACGAAAATTGTACCTAACCAAACCGATTCCTTTATTAGCGCCTGTTGGAGGATTCGCGAGACGATACGCGATTAGCCCTCGTGCCGTCATCTAGCGGTGTTGCTAGCGAGCGCTTGTTTTTGCCAAGTGCGACGGCACGTGTTTATTGTCCTCATGCCGAACGCGTGGAGGTCAGTCCTTTGTAGGCCTTGCCACCGTCAACAGTAAACGTAATATAAACGTAAAATAAACTATTGTGTTACCGTAACTGCCTGTTTGATTTCGCCCACTTCGCAAATCCTGCTCACAGGTTATGGGCCCAGGAGCGCAGTCGAAAGCAGAGTAGAAACAGTGTCTTTTCTTTTAGTGCGGGAACGTAAAGCGTTTGGAAGAACACGCGAGTTTTTTTTTGTCAACGGAATAAAGGTCGTTGCGTCGTGCGAGTGAAGATGAATGCGTCGAATTGTGCGCGAATAGAGACTCTTCACAAAGATAATTACGACACGTGGAAAATGCAGATGGAAGCGTTGCTTGTAAAGAACGACGCGTGGGGCTACGTCTCCGGAAAAATTCCAAAACCGCATCTCGTGTCGGGCGACGCGGCCTCGCAAGCAGCACTGAACACGTGGCTGGACAGGGACTGTAAGGCGAAGTCGGATATCGTGCTGTCCATACATCCGACGGAATTAAAGCAGATAAAGGGGTGCGACACATCTCGTGCGGCATGGTTAAAGCTGGAAGGTATTTATCAGTCGAAGGGACCAGCGCGAAAAGCCACCTTGTTGAAGCAAGTCCTGCTTCAACGAATGGAAGAGGGCGAAGACGTGCGAGAACACCTCCGAAAACTTTTCGACGCAATAGATAAGCTCGCCGAGATGGACGTGGAAATTAACCCCGATATGCTGGCGATAATGATGCTGTACAGCCTGCCGTATTCATTCGAGAATTTTCGCTGCGCAATTGAAGCGCGCGACGAATTACCGTCGCCGGAAGCGCTTCGCGTGAAAGTGATCGAGGAAAGTGACGCTAGAAGAAACACGGCACGCGGCGCGTCACAGGACGCGATGGCAGCAGCCAAGTATAAACCCCCGTACAGAAGCAGAGCTGAAAATTCCGAGCCGGCAAGCAAGGACGAGTTTAAGTATCGCTGCTATCGATGTAAGAAAATCGGTCATAAGGCTAACGATTGCAGGAGCGCAAAACCGGGAAAACCACGACAGCACGCGAAGAAAGCCGAAGACGTCACTCTGTGCGCGATAGAGGACTTTTCGGGCGCAGAAACATCCTTTCGCGCGGATGACGTCATGCGTGAAGCGAAGTGGTGCTTGGACAGTGGCGCAACGTCGCATTTATGCGGGGATTCGCGCGACTTCACGGAGATAACCGATTCGAGACGCGGAAGGCTCAATTTAGCAAACAATGCTTCGACCGTGATAACTGCCAAAGGAACGGTTTCGTTTTCGGCCGATGTGGATGGAGAGACAAAAAATGTCAGGCTGGAGAACGTGCTTCACGTCCCGGATCTTCGTGCAAATTTGCTGTCGGTCGCCAAAATCGCTGACAAGAACTGTGTGATTAGATTCGATAAGCACAAGGCCAACGTCCTCAACAGCCACGGGGACGTGGTGTTAACAGCGAATCGAGTCGGCGATTTGTATCTCGTGCCTGAGCATGGGCATGACGAGTGTAACGCGATCCTAGAAGAAGAGAAGAGCGTCTCAGGGCCACTATCGGCGCTAGAGGTGTGGCATCGCCGCCTCGGACATTTGAACGTGCGGGATATGTTAAAGGGTAAAGCGAGCGGAGCGTTTCGGGGTCTCGATCTTGGAAAGCACGAGGGCAACCTAAAGTGCGACATCTGTATCAGAGGAAAGATGACGAGAGTCCCGTTCGCGCCGAGATCGACAGAGGGGTCAAAACCACTGGACATTATCTACTCCGACTTGTGTGGTCCCATGAGAGTCGAGTCGAACAATCGCGCGAGATATTTTATCACGTTCATCGACGACGCATCGAGATGGTGCGAGGTCCGTTTCCTGAGGGCCAACGGCGAAGCGTTTGAGGCGTTCAAGGAATTCAAGGCGCTCGCAGAAAACCAAAGGGAGCGAAAACTGAAGCATTTTCAAACCGATAATGGTCGAGAGTACTTGAGCGTGGAATTTGAAGAATACCTGAAGAAAAACGGTATTCAGCGACGACTCACAGTGCCGTATAACCCCGAGCAAAATGGAACGGCCGAGAGAAAGAACCGAACGCTTCTGGAAATGGCGAGATGCCTGCTCATCCAGTCCGGATTGCCAACGTCATTTTGGGCAGAAGCGGTATCCACTGCTAATTATATCCGGAACCGGTGTCCAACCAAAAGTCTGGGTGGACTTACGCCGTACCAGGCGTGGAACGGACGGGCGCCCGACGTCAGCCACTTCAGGGAATTTGGAAGTAGGGTGTACTGCCTGGATCGGGCGCCAGGCATTGGAAAGTTCGAGGATCGCGCGAGGGAGGGAACCTTCGTGGGCTACGCTTCGGACTCAAAGGGATACCGAGTATGGTTTCCCGACAAGAGGATGGTAAAGATAGTCCGAGACGTTAAATTCATGGGATGCAGCGCCGGTTCTCCGGCGAGCCTCTACGAGGACTTTGGCCCGGAAGGCGTCGTTCGCGAGGGGAAGACCGATGACTCGAGACTCACTCCACAAAATGGCATTGCGGAGATCGAATTGAGAGGAGTGGGAGGTCACCCGAGCGACGATCTTGGAGTTGATACCGGCTGCGAAGACGCCACGCAAGGCGGCGCCGATGAAAATGCCGAAGAAGTCAACGCGCGGCCATCGAGGAGAGGTTCCGGGAGGCCGAGAAGAATTATGACTGGTAGACCGGGGAGGCCGCGGAAAGAATATCAGGCACCCCGTGAGGAAGCCAGCCACGCCATCGAGTCCGGGTACGTGGCGGAGATACCCGCCAAACAAGCTGTTTGCGGTCCCGATGCGGACGATTGGTACCGGGCCATGGCTACAGAGGTAAAATCCATTTTAAAGTGTAATACGTGGGACTTGGTTGATCGCCCGGTCGATCGTGACATTATCGGCAGTCGAATGGTATTACGGAATAAATGCAAACCGGATGGATCTCTTGAGAGAAGGAAGGCTCGGGTCGTGGCGCGAGGATTCGCTCAACGCCCCGGCGTCCACTTTTACCAAACCTTTGCGCCAGTCGCACGATTGAGCTCCATTAGGATGATGACGGCTCTCGCTGCGAACTACGGACTGGCAATGAGGCAGCTCGACGTTACGGCAGCGTACCTAAACGGCGAATTACAGGAGGAGATTTTCATGGAGCCCCCGAAATACCTGGTGGAAGCCCTGGAAATCGTCGCCGAAACGGAGAAGACCGACAGTGACATCGGAAGAAGGGCAACGGCCATGCTTCGCGAGTTGAAGGCCGGGGATAAGGTATGCCTTTTGAAGAGGGCGCTGTATGGACTTCGTCAGGCCGGAAGGAGCTGGTACAAAAAGCTGGATGAGACATTGCAGGATTTTGGAGCACGGCCTTCCAACGCAGATCCCTGCCTGTACCACTTGGGGCGAGGGGAAGATCTGCTCATGGTGGCGATCTATGTTGACGACATGTTGATCGCCTGCCGAAACCTCGAGAAGATCGACAAACTCAAGGAACGTCTCGCACGTGAATTTGACATTAAGGTATTGGGCGAACCGAAATGTTGTCTGGGAATCGAATTCGAGCGAGACGGAGAAAATATAATCATGCGTCAACGAGGATACACAAGAGACATCCTCGAGCGTTTCCGCATGACTGACTCGAAGCCTGTTGCCACCCCCATGGACGTCAACGTGAAATTGAACAAACTGGAGAACGATCCGAGTGGCGAGGAATTAAAACTGCCGTATCGAGAACTGATTGGGGCCTTGATGTACCTGTCGGTGGGAACCAGGCCCGACATCGCGCACGCCGTGAGCGCATTGAGCCAGTTTAATGATCGTTACGGAAAGTGCCACTGGTCAGCGGCGAAGAGGGTGCTCCGTTACTTGCAGGGGACCCTGAACACCGGCTTGACCTTCAAGCCATCGGCGGATTCGATCGTGGGCTACGTCGATGCCGATTGGGCCAGTTGTCTGGTCGACAGACGCTCTTACACTGGTTACGTTTTTGTTTTAGGCCAGGGCGCGATATCGTGGGATGCCAAAAAGCAGAGGACGGTTGCTTTGTCGTCCACGGAGGCCGAATACATGAGCTTGGCCGAGGCCGCCAAGGAGGCCGTATATCTGGCCGGGTTTCTGGACGAGCTAGGGTTTAAGAACCTGGGAAATGTCCGCTCGCTGAATGACAGCATGGGAGCTCAGCGACTGGCCGAGAATCGGGCCTTCCACGCACGCACGAAACACATTGATGTGCGGCATCATTTCATACGCGATGCGTTGAGGGACGGCCTGTTGCAGATAGACTACGTGTCAACGAATGACATGATCGCAGATATGATGACCAAGGGCCTGCCTGGTCCAAAGCATCGGAGATGCTTGGAACTCCTTGGACTTCGGACTCTTCAACCGGTCGAGAACTAATAGCGTCTCGAGGGGAAGTGTTG
Organism: Anoplius nigerrimus; assembly: GCA_914767735.1. NCBI lineage: Eukaryota > Metazoa > Arthropoda > Insecta > Hymenoptera > Pompilidae > Anoplius > Anoplius nigerrimus. The sequence continues at coordinate 185,196 of CAJZBX010000979.1, forward strand.
GAGGATTCGCGAGACGATACGCGATTAGCCCTCGTGCCGTCATCTAGCGGTGTTGCTAGCGAGCGCTTGTTTTTGCCAAGTGCGACGGCACGTGTTTATTGTCCTCATGCCGAACGCGTGGAGGTCAGTCCTTTGTAGGCCTTGCCACCGTCAACAGTAAACGTAATATAAACGTAAAATAAACTATTGTGTTACCGTAACTGCCTGTTTGATTTCGCCCACTTCGCAAATCCTGCTCACAGCGCCGAACTGCCCGATAAGAATGAAGACCCGAAACTCTTCGCAATCATTGCGGCAAATATGGTTCACGGTCCGTGCGGTGCACTTAACCCCAAGTCCCCTTGCATGAAAGACGGTAAATGTTCTAAAAGACATCCGCGACCGTTCGTAAGGGAGACAATAACCGGTGATGATGGCTATCCCACGTACAAAAGGCGAGCTCCTGAAGACGGAGGTTTCGTGGCGCAGACCAAAATTCATAATAGCCTTATCAATATTGACAATCGATGGATTGTACCGTACTGTCCCGTTCTGTCAAGAGCATTTAACGCTCATATTAATGTCGAGTTTTGCAGTTCCATTAAATCTATCAAATAAGTCTGCAAATATGTTAACAAGGGAAGCGATCAAGCGGCCTTCGCTGTTATGCAATAAAGAAAACGCCGAAGTGTATCAATATGAAATAGGGCGTTACATTAGTTCTTCCGAAGCCGCTTGGAGAATATTGGCATTTCCAAAACACGCGAGACACCCTACAGTAGTACATTTAGCTGTTCATTTGGAGAATGGCCAGAGGGTTTACTTTACCGAGAACAATCTACTTGACAGAGTACAGGCTCCACCCCATACAACTCTCACTGCATTTTTTGAACTGTGTTCTAGGGACACATTTGCAATGAGCCTGTATTACAATGAGGTGCCCACTTATTATACATGGGACAGAAAAATATTTAAAAGGAGAAAAAATGGGTCAGTTGTAGAAGGTTTTGCCGGAGTCAGAAAAAGTACCGCGATCGGTCGTGTATACACAGTACATCCCAGTAACGCCGAATGTTACTATCTGCGATTACTGTTACACAACGTTAAAGGTCCGACATCATTCCGCGATTTGAAAACAGTATTCGGTGAAGAGTACCCCACGTTTCAAGCTGCATGTCACGCGCGCGGTTTATTAGAAAACGAGAAGAAAGTGCAATAAATAATGCAGGTAGAGAAAAGGCTATAAATCTAAATACTATAGCCTCGATGGTAAACGCGATGATTACATAGCAGAATTACAAAACAGCAGAATTTTCGGCCACATCCATACACGTCTGTGGAACAACCGAAATATGCCTTGACTAATGTAACGGAAGTTAAATATTTACACAAACAATAATGAATGACAGTTACTATTCCATTATTCACTACTAAACGAAAATTAATAGAAAAAAAACCTATAATGCATATGTCGAGTCATAAACATCGTTGATTTCAAATTACTACCGCTTGAAATTGCAAAATACATATAAAAAGCACCGCATTTTTCACCCGAGCAACGCCGGGTAATTTTTCTAGTATTGCATAATATACTTATCTTATAAAGGATGCATGAAAAATCGTTCTACAAATTAATTTTAACACGCCAGAAACGGCCAGAAACGAGGTTCTTGATTTTCTCACGGACACCCCTTTTTTAGAAATGGGCAAAAACGAAAGTTTTTAATTTACAACCTACTGCCCCTTGCCCCAACCCCCCTTCCAGATTGAAAGTTAAAACGTGATGAAAATGGGTATTTTTTAATGAGCTATCGAATGACGTTTTCGATTTATAATTGTTTTGGGAACACTTTTGACCCCATCATCCAACTACACCCTTCGAATAAGATACTTTATCAGATCATCGGTTAGGTTAGGGACGAAAAAGCATTTTAATACCGCTGGCTTATGTCAAAGGAAACCTTCCCCACCACGCCCGCCACGACAGTGGTTCTTAGCAATTCCTCGTCAGTATTTGCTGTTACCATTGACGAAGTATAGGATAGACTCATCATCTTATGGGCCATCGTGTCTCATGTTCTGAATTACCGACCCGACGAAAAAGCGTGTTTTCAAGAGAAGTTCCTTCGTTCACTCTTGGTGAAAACGTTGAAGTATACAGACGCGAAGCGAAATAAAGATTATATTTACATTACAGAGTTCCTTTGTCTAGAAGATCACATCCTTGCCGACGCCTCCTTCTACCCATAGAAGAAATAGTGGCGAAATCCGCTACAATTGGTGCCGAAACCCGGGATAGGAAGGAGTAAAAATCTTTATAATAAATTACACTCACGAGCCAGGATGCCAGAGACTCGAAGTGAGACAAAGGCAACGACTACGCCGAAGACAGCAACTACGCCGAAGACAGAGAAGCCCGCAAACATGGAGGTAAACGAATTCCGCAGCATAAAACTGCCGATGTTTTGGAAACACGAACCTAAACTATGGTTCGCGATGGTGGAACGGGAATTCGTGGCGTACAATGTAAAAACCGACGCAATCAAATGCTCCGCGGTGTTACGGCATCTTGAGACGCCGATTATGAAAGTGATCGCCGACGTAATCGCCGCAGAGCCGTCCGCGGATTCCTACACGGACGTCAAAGGTGCATTGATCTCGCGCCTAGCAACAACCGAGGAGGCACAGTTGCGACAATTATTAACTGGGATAGAGCTAAAGGATAAGAAACCATCGGAACTGCTTCGCGAGATGCAGTATTTAGCAGGAAAAAATGTGAGCTCATCGTTATTGCAAACACTGTGGCTTCAACGGTTACCAGAAAGGCTGCAAGAAACCCTTGCGTTGGTCGACGGCGTTGAAATTGAAAAGTTGGCGAAATTAGCGGACAGGTCAATCGAACGCTCAAGCCATATCGAAATAGCCGCCATGGCGCGCCAACTGACGCCAAGCAGCCATGATGGCGCAGCCGCAGAGCAAAGCGAGATTGCGACGCTGACCCAGCGAATCAGCCAATTAGGAGCGATTATCAGTAGGCGCGAACGTGGTCGCAGTCAAACACAATGGCAGAACAAAAGAGGACCACAGTCACGATCGAGAAACCGATCCAAACCTGGCCTGTGCTATTTCCATAGCAAATTCGGAACACAGGGCTGGAAGTGCAGACAGCCGTGCACATGGACGGTGGCAAATGCAAATCAGCAACCACGGAGAGACCAGGAAAACTAATTACCCCGTCGTTAATCGAGGCGGTGGACGACGGAAGATCAAAGTGCCGCCTAACTATAACCGATAACCTGACAGGCATTCAATTTTTAATAGATACAGGTGCAGACATCTCAATAGTTCCGGTAACCCCTCAGGGGAAGAGGTCCAAGGACCACTTACTCACATTATATGCGGCTAACGGTACAACAATAGACACATATGGAGAAAAGCTAATCACCGTTAGTTTGGGGTTGAGGCGAAAATTTACATGGCGATTTACAACCACCAAGGTACCAAAGGCAATAACCGGTGCAGACTTTTTGGCCTATTTTTACTTGTTAGTTGACATTAGGAATCAACCGACTGATCGACGGTTATACACTACTCCACACAATAGGACAAATACTAAATGATGACACTCCAAGAATAACAACACTAAACAAGAACGACAAGAGTTGGGCCATATTGAAGAAATTCAAAAACATTACCAAATCAACAATAAACAAAACACCTAACCATGGAGTAAAACACCACATAGTCACACATGGCCCACCAGTAGCAGAAAAAGTCCGTAGGCTCACAGCAGAAAAATTAAAAGCTGCCAAAGCCGAATTTGAAAACATGCTGCAGCAAGGGATAGTACAACCATCCAAGAGCCAATGGGCAAGCCCAATCCACCTGGTGGAAAAGAAAACAGGAGAATGGAGACCATGTGAGGACTACCGTAGATTAAACAAAATCACTCAACCAGACAGATACCCGGTTCCACACATTCACGACTTCAGCAACAAGCTACACAATACAAAAATATATTCGGTTATCGATTTAAATAGAGCATACCACCAAATTCCGTTAGCACAAGAAGACAGAGAAAAAACAGCAGTAATAACACCGTTTGGGCTATACGAATACGTAGTAATGCCGTTCGGGTTATGCAACGCTGCACAAACGTTCCAACGACTTATGGACACAGTGCTACGGGGATTGGATTTTTGCATGTGCTACATAGACAACATCCTGATAGCGTCAGAAAACGAAACCGATCATGAGAAACACCTAACAACAGTGCTTAAACTACTGGAAACAAACGGCCTAACAATCAATACAGAAAAATGCACTTTCGCCGAGAAGACAGTTCAGTATCTCGGACACACAATCACTTCGCAAGGAATAGCACCGCTTACAGAAAGAGTCGACGCCGTCAGAAATTACCCGAAACCGAAAACAATAGCTGAACTAAGGAAATTCCTAGGCATTATTAATTTTTATAGACGTTTCATTCCACAGGCAGCCAAAATTCAAGCGCCATTACATGCATGCATCACGGGATCCAAGAAAAGAGACACAAGTCCAATAGAATGGACAACGGAAGCGGAAAACGCATTCATAGAATGCAGGAAACAAATCGCAGACGTTACATTACTACGTTTCCCGAAAGACAACGCCAAACTCCGGCTGACAACTGACGCATCGGACACAGCAATCGGCGCAGTCATAGAACAGGAAAATAAAAAAGTATGGGAACCACTTGGATTTTTCTCAGGCAAACTAGACAAAACACAAGCAAGATACAGTACTTACGACAGAGAACTACTAGCAATTTATAAAAGCATAACATTTTTCAAACATATTGTGCAAAAATCAGATAAAGCGTCACCAAGAAGAGCACGCCAGCTAGATTACATGCAGTACATAATTCAGCGCACCCAAGTGGAAGAAGTACACAAAAACTAATAGCCAAAAATTTTATCTGGCCTAGGATGAACAGTGACATAAAGAACTGGTGCAAAACTTGTATAAGTTGCCAGAAAAACAAAATTCAACGTCACATACAAACAGTACCACTTCACATCGACATACCTAAAGAACGTTTCAACCATATTCACATCGACATCATAGGCCCATTACCAAAAGTCAAAGTCTACTCATATTGGTTAACAATGATAGATCGTTTTACACGATGGCCTGAGGCAGTACCACTGCAAGACATATCAGCCGACAGGGTAGCAACCGCATTCTTTTCTACATGGATTGCAAGATTCGGTGCACCACGCACAATCACAACAGACCAGGGAACTCAATTCGAATCCCAACTGTTCAACGCTCTAACTAAACTGATAGGCAGCACTAGAACACGAACAACTGCATATCATCCTGCAGCAAACGTAATGGTCGAACGTTGGCATAGATCCCTCAAGACAGCAATCAAGTGCAGACAAACAGACAACTGGGTGGAAGCCTTACCAGCAGTATTATTAGGTCTCAGATGCAGTTATAAAGAAGATCTGAAGACAACACCAGCTGAGATGCTCTACGGAGAGTCGTTAAGACTGCCAGGCGAATACTTTTTAGAGGACCATGACACTAATGACCCACAGTTTTTCTTAGAAAAGTACAGAGAACACATTCGTAACGTCAAGTCGGTCCCAACAGCACACCACCGAAAACAGAAACCTTTTGTGCACAAATCATTGTACACATGTACACATGTATTCTTGAGAGACGACACTGTAAAAAAGCCTTTAGAGTCACCATATCAAGGACCATACCGAATCATCAAAAGGATCAACGAGTATACATTCAAAATTGATATAAAGGGAAAACCAACAAATGTCCACATAGAACGGTTAAAACCAGCATACACAGAGGCAATAGAAGAAACGACAACCAACAACGAACCAAAAACATACACCAAAACCAAGAAGACTGTCACCCTTCCAGGCAATACGTGAACATGATTTCACAGCCATAGATATAAGTTTAACAAGATAGATATATATTTTATTTTTTTATATATGCGTTTTATATTTTTATATTGTTATTGTTACATGTTAATTATAGATACTATCTAATAACGTTAAACTTCAAACTAAAGACTGTACCAAAGATAATAAAGACTTTAGAAGGGGGGTAGCTGTAGGGGCGCGCGGAGAGAAGCGACATGCGCGCCACCCAGCGGGAACAAAACTTCATATTTTTTTAAGAGAAGTTCCTTCGTTCACTCTTGGTGAAAACGTTGAAGTGTACAGACGCGAAGCGAAATAAATATTATATATTGTAGCATGCGGAAAAAATCGGACTCGGGTGGGCCGGGATTCGAACCCGGGTCTTCCGATTGCCGGTCGGGTGCTCTAACCAACTAAGCTACCCAAGCCCTTATCCAATTCTCTCCGCTATGCCCTTTTATACTGACACGTTATCAACCATCGTTCCTCTACTACAATATACATTACAGAGTTCCCTTGTCTAGAAGATCACATCCTTGCCGACGCCTCCTTCTACCCATAGAAGAGATAGTGGCGAAATCCGCTACAAGCAGGCAATTTCGAGCGCACTCTACGATTTATCGTGGTCAATTTGGAAACTATGTGAAAGAGAGAAGGCAGATGAGATCGCTCCTTACTTTGTTTCATATTCCGAAAAATGAAACTGCACAGTTTAACTGTCTGACAACCATATTTGAGCAAGTCTTCCACTCATCCAAATAACATCTGTTACCAAAGCCTACTAGAAAGCAGTGTTATATGTATATTATACATATATATATACGACTAAAGTTTTATTATTTTTAACAAATTTATTGCTCAGATGAATTTATTGTCACTTGCCAGAGACTAAAATTATAAATTATATACAATTTCGCGCCGCATTAACTTGTTAAGAGTCATGTTCACTGAAGTATGCATGTACATACCCGACTAGAAATTCTAACTGGGCACACGTTAGGTCCTAATGCGGCTAGCCTAATTTTCTTTTAGGCCCCAATGGGGCAGCCCCATCAGGTCCGCATTGGATGTGTAACGCGAAATACGAGCGCCTTCCTAACCGGGAAAGGCGCATTAGGGCCGTCTTAGGAAAGCCGCATTAGGGCCGTCTTAGGAAATGCGCAGTAGGGCCGTCTTAGGAAATGCGCAGTAGGGCCGTCTTAGGTTTTGCCAATGACTATCCAATGAGGTCAACCCCATTAGGCCCATATTAGAACAGCCTTATTAGGGTGTCATTGGGAGACATGAATAATTTTCATATATATATACCTATAGGAACTTTGCTGGTAGAATTGGGTTGGTTTATTAGCGAATGAAATAAGGCTGTTTTAGTTACAATTTTTAATTTATTAATGAATATTGGAAAATGTATATAATAATAAAAATTAGGGAATTATATAATAAAACAAAGAATTATAATTTATTAAATATCGTCGATATCAATCTTGATGTAAGATTGATGCATCTTCATCCGGTTGCATTTTACTCTTCTGGCGTAACCCTCCGAATACGGTGCCGGAGTCATTTTTGACTCGCAATCCGAGAGCAGTGAGGCACACACTGTCATGGTTGGCGGCAACCGCCGAACGGCGTGAGAGTGTGCGTTATCGCTTTCGAGCGGCGACACATCCGGCTTAACGTTGTCCTATCACATGCGATGTAATACGGAAAAGAAATTTAGTTCGCCACAGATCTCTGAACAGTTCGCACCTTTGGACTATAGGGTAAACGGGAAGAATAATTCTAACAAATTCCACTATACAAGGAAACAACGTACGCGATATTCATTTTGTCCTGGGAGTAACAACCGTTACTCAACACCTGTCATAAATGTACAAGCATATGTGTGGTAACCATTCTGCACAAACTTGTACAATTACGTGAACGTTTGAAGTTGAAACGTTGAACGTGAAGTTTACTACGAGGCGAATGAAGATAAAAATGAATTGTAAAAAATCAAAAATAATAAAATTATATTTTTTGTACATCGGCTTATTACTCAATGTGTATATATGTAGCCAGAAATCCGAAACTCCGCGACAGACTGCTGTTCCAACTCCTTTGAATTATCCGACAATGTAGATTACCCAGTAGTAGTGTGTCCGTGAGACTTTTGGGCTCGAGCAAGCGTTTCATGAGTCACATATCGGTGAGGAACTCGAGCGACTTAAGAATGTATTAGTGAATGTTTGTGTGACGAGTCAGAACTGACTCCGTCTTCGTACTTTATGTGCAGTACACTTTTATTACGTCGTTGTCCGTCAGGGTATTTTCGGAAAAAGTTGATGAAAACGATGCTAGAAGAAGAAATCTTATTTGATTTAAATAGTTTTTTTTTCATAAATCCTAATTAATTAACGCAAATCGTATAAATAGAAACATGGTAACGTACCTTTGATAATAATAAATAAATTCGTATTTCGGAAAATGAATAATTTTCCCTCCGATGCTTTCACAGGATTGAACTTTAACGCAAGTTCTCGCGTCAAACAAGCCCATTGCCGTATATCTTGGATGTCATTATTCTGTGCAGGCTCTTTTCCTATCTCATTGTTCATAATAATCTGATGATGATGCACAAGAGTGTCTTCTTCATCTGTTCTGATACGTACTGTATCCTCTTTATTTCTTTCGTCTTTCTGTGCTGATTCGTCAGCAGTATCATTATTATTATTTATTTGTAAATTTAATAACACATTCTCATTGTCTTTCGAAACTTTTCCAACGCCCGATGAGTTACAATTTTCTGAAATTGCAATTTCACATTCTTCGTAAATCCTCGAGTCGATGTTTTTTGCCATCACGGACATTTCGGAATTTACAAAATCTGCACACTGTTGATCACTCGATAATAATTTACGCCGCTCACGAAGTCGTTCGACTCTAAGACGTGTGAGTTCACGAGTTCTCAGCGCTCGCATATCATCCGACATCGTCGAGGATAATCAAATAGTCGAGTCGAGGATAAAGTTCTTCAAATACTAGTGAAATCCCCGATAATTAATAAAAACTATATATTAAATCAAAATACAAAGTTCGTGTTCGTAGGTCGTAATTTCGTGTCCGTTCGTCTTCGTAGACTTTCTTCGACTGTCGCAGCTCTTAACGACTGCACGTGCGTTCGACAACCGTACAATGTTATCGCATCGGGTTCGTCGCGCTCTTTTGTTCGGTCGGCCCTTGGACACTCTGTCCCAACACACACACACACACACACACGCGCGCGCGCGCTCGCTCTTAGTCATTCAATCCTTCATTCCAAATATATTTATATGCATACCTCTTGTGCCAGTAAGGTTATAATTGAATTAAAATTCAAATTTTTCTGTATATCTATGATGTTAGGTATTAAGAGTATAAGTTTAAAATAATAACAGTTCAAATAGTACAAGTCAACTAAATTTAAAAAAAAAGCAGATTATGCACATTGGTAATATTTCAGTGATAGTTAAAGCTATTAGAAAAGTTTGAGTTACTGTAAACATAAATACAGGGTGATTCTAGTAACTGGGCCAAGCGATAACTCTTTTTTAAATAAATTTAGAACAAAATCGTAGAGGAAAAGTTTGTATTAGGTGAAGAGCTCTATCATCCTATGCACCGACTTTTTTCCCAAGTGCATTGGTGCATGTGCAAAGTGCAGTTGCACTGTTTTTTTAAATGGAACCACCCATTTTTTTTTACATAAACACGTTCCTTAAACCATTCTGCAATAAAAACGTATAAGGGAAATCATCGAAAAAACAATAGTTTACGAGATATTTCACTTTATTCAAACAGGGTGATTCTAGTAACTGGGCCAAGCGATAACTCTTTTTTAAATAAATTTAGAACAAAATCGTAGAGGAAAAGTTTGTATTAGGTGAAAAGCTCTATCATCCTATGCACCGACTTTTTTCCCAAGTGCATTGGTGCATGTGCAAAGTGCAGTTGCACTGTTTTTTTAAATGGAACCACCCATTTTTTTTTACATAAACACGTTCCTTAAGCCATTCTGCAATAAAAACGTATAAGGGAAATCATCGAAAAAGCAATAGTTTACGAGATATTTCACTTTATTCAAACTCTTATAACAGATGCCCAAACCGTTCACTATCGCATTATCTAAACGTTTTTGGTCAGAGTTACGTTCCAATCATGTTTACTAACATCTCATACTCAAGGATAGGAACGTATTAAAAAATGTTTGCAAGCTAACGGTGAAACGTTCGAGTATCTGTTATAAGAGTTTGAATAAAGTGAAATATCTCGTCAACTATTGCTTTTTCGATGATTTCCCTTATACGTTTTTATTGCAGAATGGCTTAAGGAACGTGTTTATGTAAAAAAAAATGGGTGGTTCCATTTAAAAAAACAGTGCAACTGCACTTTGCACATGCACCAATGCACTTGGGAAAAAAGTCGGTGCATAGGATGATAGAGCTTTTCACCTAATACAAACTTTTCCTCTACGATTTTGTTCTAAATTTATTTAAAAAAGAGTTATCGCTTGGCCCAGTTACTAGAATCACCCTGTTTGAATAAAGTGAAATATCTCGTAAACTATTGTTTTTTCGATGATTTCCCTTATACGTTTTTATTGCAGAATGGCTTAAGGAACGTGTTTATGTAAAAAAAAATGGGTGGTTCCATTTAAAAAAACAGTGCAACTGCACTTTGCACATGCACCAATGCACTTGGGAAAAAAGTCGGTGCATAGGATGATAGAGCTTTTCACCTAATACAAACTTTTCCTCTACGATTTTGTTCTAAATTTATTTAAAAAAGAGTTATCGCTTGGCCCAGTTACTAGAATCACCCTGTATATACTCTTCGGCTTGATATTATATTATTGTAAAATGTTAAAACGTCGCTCCTGCAAAATGGTACTTTTTGACTTATATTGTTAATCCCTAACATGTTAGATATAATATGTTGCAGTAAAACCTCAGAAATATAATATTAATATTATTCGCTTCATTAGAAAATATATGTATTAGATACTGTATGCTTTAAATTAGCAATCTGATGGAAGAATAATTTTTATCTTATTGAAAGCGATAATGTAATATATATGTATAACTGTTGTACGCATATTGTGCTGACCTTTAGCCGTCACAATCAAAATAATTTAATTTATTCTATAAAAATATAATTAAAACTCTCAGAGTTAAACGTATTTGTTATTTGGCATATATATATAATAATTATAATAATTTCGCCCAACATGGGTGTACGCACGACCACACCATTTAGGCTACGTATGGCAATTGTTAGGAGTGCCTAAGTTAGGCGTCAATTGTTTCTTCCCAATTAGGGCCTAATGCGGTAACGATTAGGCTTGCCCCATTTAGGTATGCCTAATCGTTTCCACATTCGGCCCGCATTTACCTTTGGGCATGTCTACTTGAATTTCCAGTCAGGATAGGCGTGGACACGACCACCCTTGTTTGGGCCGCGTATGGCAATTGTTAGGAATGCCTAACATAGGCGTGGACACGATCACCCTTGTTTGGGCCGCGTATGGCAATTGTTAGGAATGCCTAACATAGGCGTCGACACGACCACCCTTGTTTGGGCCGCGTATGGCAATTGTTAGGAGTGCCTAAGTTAGGCGTCAATTGTTTCTTCCCAATTAGGGCCTAATGCGGTGTTACGAGCCCCTTGTAGAGGGGTGAGGTTATCCCGTGGTAGGGATACGGTGGACAGTGTCCTACGACATCGAGCGGCAAATGCCGTTAGGATCGTCCGTGGAGACAAAGGGGGGGGTTCCCGTGTGCGGCTACGACCGGATGTCGTTGGGATACGCACACGTTATCAGTCTGCTGGATCAAACGAATTATATAGTGACGACTGGAAACACTTGTTAACCGTTGATCAGACAGCAAACCTAGGCGCAGCGAATTATATAATGTCGAGTGGACATTTGTTAACCGCCGCTGAGCTTGGTCAATTCGCGGGCTCGAACCCTGAGTAACAACTGTTACCCATCGGCCGTGCACCTATTCGAATCGATGGTCGTACACTGTTCTAATGTAACCGGAGTTACTTCGAACAGGACGAAATTCAAGGATAGGAAGAAGGGACGACCACGTGCGATAGACAACGGAACGTTGTACGGGAGGCGCACGTGTTGACGGTTCTGCTGGGTCGACGAATTATATAGTGACGACTGGAAACACTTGTTAACCGTCTCTCTACAGCAGAACCTAGGCGCAGCGAATTATATAATGTCGAGTGGACATTTGTTAACCGCCGCTGAGCTTGGTCAATTCGCGGGCTCGAACCCTGAGTAACAATTGTTACCCATCGGCCGTGCACCTATTCGAATCGACGGTCGTACACTGTTCTAATGTAACTGGAGTTACCTCGAACAGGACGAGTGGGAGGTGGAATGAGGGGGTACAAAGGATATATTAAAGGAGGGCTCGTTTGTTCTTTATACGATCCGCTTGACAGCAATTGCGGATCGTCGTGGGCCCTGGCCCTGTCGCGAATTTAAGATTAAATAAATGGCAATCCGGAGTCAAGGTCTTTCGGGAATGAAATGGGCAAATTCTTAGGCAATATAAGATAATATATTCTTTCAGTAAAATATTACAGTAAAAGAAACGCGATAACTATATACTACTAACCCGTGAGGTTAGGCTTGATTTGATATAAGATTTTAACGTTTTGCGCGATCAGGTCTGGCCTGGTCTTGCTAATAATCCTCTCTAGCCGAGAATGTGGATTGGAGTTTTGCTCGAAAGGCACTAATGTCCGATCTTGCTGGAGACACTCTGGAGTCTAGACGACTTGGATTTAGCCTACTTACTCGTAGTCTTTAACGAAGTACTAGTGACAGAGATTCGTCGTCTTGAATGGACTACTCAGGAATGCTCCCAGAGTCCTTCAGGATCCGGGTTTTTATACACGGATTCCGAGAGGAGTGGGAGAGTAAAGGAGCGGGAAGATGCTGTGGCTGGGTACTGTTCTTGGCGGGAAAACCAGGCGGGAAAATCGCTGATTGGGTGGTTGTGTTGCAGGATCTCTAGGCGGGAAACTGATCCTTATTGGGAGGCTGTTACCTGGCGGGAAAGTGTGGTTGGCGGGAAAGTGTCCCTTGGAGGGAAAGTGTGGGAGACAAGGAGGCTCCCGAGTAGAGGGAAGGAAGGAGACGGCTAGAGTTGGTAATTGCTTGACCTGGCCGTCCCTTTCTCATATACGAAAAAGACAGAGCGCTCTTATCTCCAAATGAAGGCTAAAACTCGGCGAGAAATATTCTGAAGGAATATTTCCTTTAATATTTATAATATGGGAGTTTTCGCACGTAACAGCGGTAACGATTAGGCTTGCCCCATTTAGGTATGCCTAATCGTTTCCACATTCGGCCCGCATTTGCCTTTGGGCATGTCTACTTGAATTTCCAGTCAGGATAGGCGTGGACACGACCACCCTTGTTTGGGCCGCGTATGGCAATTGTTTGGAATGCCTAACATAGGCGTGGACACGACCACCCTTGTTTGGGCCGCGTATGGCAATTGTTAGGAATGCCTAACATAGGCGTGGACACGACCACCCTTGTTTGGGCCGCCTATGGCAATTGTTAGGAATGCCTAACATAGGCGTGGACACGACCACCCTTGTTTGGGCCGCGTATGGCAATTGTTAGGAATGCCTAACATAGGCGTGGACACTATCACCCTTGTTTGGGCCACGTATGGCAATTGTTAGGAATGCCTAACATAGGCGTGGACACGACCACCCTTGTTTGGGCCGCGTATGGCAATTGTTAGGAATGCCTAACATAGGCGTGGACACGACCACCCTTGTTTGGGCCGCGTATGGCAATTGTTAGGAATGCCTAAATTAGGCGTGGACACGGCCACCCTTGTTTGGGCCGCGTATGGCAATTGTTAGGAATGCCTAAATTAGGCGTGGACACGGCCACCCTTGTTTGGGCCGCATATGGCAATTGTTAGGAGTGCCTAAGTTAGGCGTCAATTGGTTCTTCCCAATTAGGACCTAATGCGGTAACGATTAGGCTTGCCCAATTTAGGTATGCCTAATCGTTTCCACATTCGGCCCGCATTTGTCTTTAGGCATGCCTACTTGAATTTCTAGTCGGGTAGTTTTAAATGGCTCGTAATCAGTTGTTTCCGTCATTATTATTTACTCTCTGTTCACTGTCTTTTTTTTCATCCGGCGAACAGCGAAGCGCGCTGCGAGATTCATGAATTCCTTCCAGCCCCGATTCTGACAATCGGAGTGCACACATCAGGCCTGTCGTTTTCACTTACACAAGCACGGTGCGCACACACCGGCACCAATACATAGTGCCAGGGCTTCAAATCTGGCGTCACAGCGTCAAGAGCCACGAAAGGAGCCGTTCAATCCCCACCTGTGACACCAGACTTCGACCCGTGGAACCATGGGTGCTGCTGTGTATAGACAAAGAGAGCCCTATCAAGCCCTATACACCGCACCTTGTTTCCATTCGTATCGCTTGTAATGTACGCAAAGTTAAAAGGATACGAATGAAAATGAGACGAAGTATATACATATATAGGTTTTTCCTTGTCGCACCAAGGGTCCAAATCTGACATCACTGATCCCCACCTTGACATAAATAACTGAAAAAGTCATCACTGAGCAAAACACATCGTGACATCGAGAAATTATGATATGTGCATTTTTGGTAGCATGTCTAAATATCGAATTGTTCCAATATTGTTGCGAAATAAACTATGTAATGTGTAACAAACGCGAGCCGGCGCATATCAAAAGACGATAGGGCTGGCGGCCGCTGACGTCACCGTGCTTGGATTTGTACTTGCGACGGCGGCCTAAAGGAGAGAACGGGGGACGGGAGACGCGAAGTGCGTTTGTTTCTGGACGGCCACGGACGAGAAGGATAACATTTTTAGTAGTCGAATGCAGCAGATGACGTAAATAAAGCCAAAGTTGACTTGAACAATATTTATTTTTTTGAAAATCGCCTTACAAAAGGAAACAAACCGTCGACTCGATCATTGAAAGATATCCGTATACTATTCTCAAAGATTTCTTTTATGTTAATATTAATTAAAATCACTCATGGAGTGTCAATGTCGCACAAAAACGGAAACAAAATTTTAATGTGAATAAGTACAATTTTCTTATCTCTCATTAAATACAGTCTTCGAAATATGTGTAGTATTTCTCGAGGAGGTGCGGTAACAGATGAAGAATAACGAATTCTTCTGTTTCCAACGCACATGAAGAATAGGGAATTCTTGTTTTCGACGTAAATATGTGGAATAGTGTGGACTAACATCTACGTTAATTTTCACATTCGCGCCATTTACTATACAAATCGATTAATTCCACTCTTTGAAAAATTGTTGTTTTAAGTTTCAAAGCACTTGGTAGTCTTAACTTTTTATATTTACAATAACTTTCCTGAATAATAAAGATTGGCATCACTTAACGACAAAATCTTTTTGGCCGTCAATAATAAATAATTTATTTCAGAAATCAGTCTAGTTATCTCCGTACTGTAATACAATTATTATTATAATACTGCAATCCAAAAGCTAGGTGTGACACTGGAAATCAGAATATGTTCAGGTAGATCAGTGTTGTCCAACTCGCAGCATCGAAAAGCCATACAGCCCAGTGTACAGGTTCCACCACTTAACGCAGAACGCTCGCTTGCGAGAAAACGCTAAATGGCAACAGCGCTAGACTCGATACGCTCAAGATTGTCGGTAGCGCCGTCGCACTGTTCCCGGCGGTGCGTGTATCGAGTCTAGCACTGTTGCCATTTAGCGTTTTCTCGCAAGCGAGCGTTCCGCGTTACATGGTGGACCCTGTATGTGTCGCGCAATGAAAGTGGCTTGTGTGCGAAACAAACACACTTACAATGCAGCCCAAGTAAGCTAAAATGTTGGACAACTTTGAGGTAGATGGATAAATTGACAGTTTCTTAGGGGAACGAACGACCCGGGGGGGGGGCGGGTTAAACAAGAGAAGAATGAACAGCAAGATGTAAAAGGTGACGTGAAGCGTAGAAGGGACCAAGCATGAAAACATGAGTAAGACAAAAGAAGGCAGTAACTCCTGCGTCGCAACAAAGTATTGTCAAAATAATTTATTTTCAAAATGCTGACAAGAGGAAATGTTATTAATATTAGATTTTACGCCCGTGAATAAATACTTGAGAATGACCCTATTGTGTAATAAATTTAATTTTCGAAATGGGAGATGTTACATCACATCATTCTTTTTATTTATTATATTTGTTGTAATAGTTGCAAGCATCTTTAGCCCTTTGCATTCTGAACCATCCTGGACGTTAGCCATACATCCAAAGCGCCACTTTCTCGTTAAAACGTGTATATACCAATCATCACGTTACATTTTATAGTTTTGGAACCAATTTGTGTATTATAATAATATTGGACTTACATGAATTTTGTAGACAACGAGAAATATAATGTATTTAATATACTTTAATGTCCTATGAGAGGGCAATATCCACTGCAAAGAGTTAACTACTGGATCCTCTGCATTAATTTGCCAAGATATATAATAATAAACGAAAGAACAAACAATACCCACGTATTATAAATTCAGATTTGCCTCTATATCAATGGCGCTGTTGTGTCGATTGTGGTTCTTAATCGGTAACGTCGCGTGTGACACGGAAATGGTAAGGGGACTACGTAGCCCCCTTGACGTGGGACAAAAATTAGCATTACATGTTATGTCTATCCTATACTTAGTCAATGGTGTTACCTACAAAGTTAGAAGCTCGGAATTCTTCCGTGCCGACAAAGCATTGGGGCCCCTTTGAGCCCCCTTGCGTGCCCGAAATTTTACCCAGGGTGAGCGGTCTTTAAGTATATCCACAGACGAGATAGGGATAGTCTTCTCACTTTATGGGACTTCGTGTCTACGCTGAAAAATACCGACAGCGCAAAAATATCGCGCAATTCGGAGCGCACTCTATGCTTTATGACGGTCAATCGTAGAACTAAGCCGTGCGCCACAACATTTCTTTGTGTGCGTTGTATGTATGTACGGCTTGTTACGTGGCTGCGTGAATCTATTTTTAACGTAGCGAATGTAATATGTTTCGTGGTTTCGTTGACTGGAGATTTTCGATGGCCCAGCCCAGCGCCTTCAGGAGATTTGACAACGCACGCGCCGAAGCGAACACAGGTGGATAGGGTGGTCAAAACTGCACCCAAGACAAATAAAATAGTAAAATAACCGTTCGATAGATTATGGAAAAATACTCATTTTTGGCATGCTTCAACCATATACAGCGACTAGGACGGTAGTGGGAGGAATTGAAAAAAAAACAGTAATTTCTCCTTGTTATTTCGAAAATGAGGAGGTGAACAAATTTGGAAAAAATCAAGTGTGTGTCCAGATACGAAGTACATACCCTTGATTTTTTTCAGCTTTTTCAGCAGGTATATCTCGTCGGTGTGTCTATCCCTATCTCGTCTGTGGTTTTGCATTTACCGCACGTGCAGACGTCGTTTCATCTTAATCACTAAATTTCACACTACGCGGCGCCACCTATCTCAGTGAGGAGTGTGACAACTGATGACAACACGGAGTCACTCTTGAGCCGCGGTCAGGAGCGGTCGAGGACATAAGCTGTCAAGAAGGAGCAAGTGACATCGAAGACCAGGAAAGATATTAAAATTAACATATTAACAGAGGACAATACACCACTGGTGTGCAAAGTGCATTTATCCATCATTAACATTAAATAGTATAATCAATAGTTAATAAGCATAATTATAAGAGTAGAATATGGACTTCCGTTTCCGAGTGACTGGAGAGTGAATGTGGTGTGATTGTGGAAAAGGGAAAGTGTAAAAGAAAAGGATAGGACAGGTCAGAGAGGAGCGGGAGGGGGAGCATAGGGAAGAGGGGAAAGGGAAGTGTGGGTGGAAGAGTTGATGGGAAGTTTAGTGAGTGTGGGTGGGCGGGAAGAGTGAAAGAAAGAGTCAGAAAGAGTAAGAGGTTAGGACGGGGAAGATAGGCAAGGGGGGCAAGAGGCAGAGGGAAGGAGGAAGGGCAGAGGCGCCTGGCGGGCTCTGGGAGAAGTAGAGTGGCGGTGAAGGGAAAGGGGGAGGGATAGCGGAGGTCTGAGCAGCGGCTAGATGGAGTGAGAGGCGGAGAGGGCCGAGGGGAGGAAGGCAGCCATAGGAGAGAGGGGAAAGGAAGACGTGGCGACAGAGATCGGATTGAGGCAGAGTAAAGTAGACTTTGCGAGAAGGAGGAGTGGGGGGGGGGGGGGGGGGAAGCTTGGACAGGGGGCTAGGGAAGAGAAGGAAGAGAAGCGAGGTTACCAAGGGAGAGACGGGAGAGGGCAGGGAAGGGGAGGAGGCAGTAGGGGAAGGACTGGGGACAAAGTCGGTGGAGGAAGCATTGGGGTGGATCATAAGGGAATTGGCGGAGGCGAAAAGGGAGAGGGAGGAGGGGAAGAAGGAGAACGAGGCGGTGAGGAGAGAGAGGGAGGAGGTGAAGAGAGAGAGGGCTGAGATGAAGAGGGAGAGGGAGGAGATGAGGAGGGAGAGGGAGGAGTGGAAGAAGGTGCTGGAGAATTGGGAGAGGGATAGAGAGAAGGAGGAGGAGAGAAGAGGGAAGAGTTGGAAAGAGGAGGAGGAAGAAAGACTGGGAAGAGCAGGCGAATTGGAGGAGCGGGTTAGAGAAAAGGATGGAGAAAATGGAAAAGAGGGCGGAGGAGGAGCAGAAGGAGAGGAGGGAGATGGAGGAGAGATTAAGAGGGGGGAGGGAGTGGGAGTGGGAGCGGAAGAGCGAAGAGAGAGGGAAGGGAGATGGAGGCAAGTGGAGATAAAGGTGGGCAGGGCGGAGAGGGAGAGGAGGAGAGAAAATGTACTGATAAGGGGAATGAGGGTGGGGAAGGGGGAAGAGGAATTGGAGAAAGAAGTAAGGAGTTTATGGGAGGTGATAGGGATGGAGAGGAGAAGTATTAAGGAGATGAAGAGGGTGGGCAAAGAGGACAAGGAGGGAAGGGGACTAGTACTCGTGAAGCTGACAGGGAGAGAGGTAAAGAAGAGGGTTATGGAAGGGAAGCGAAAGCTGAGGGGGAGGGTGGAGAGGATTGAGGATGATTTGACAGGGGAGGAGAGAAGAGCGAGATGGAAGATAGAGAGAGAGAGGAGGAGAAGGAAAGGGGGAGGGGGAGGCAGGTCAGAATAGGTTATATGGAGATTTGGGTGGACGGGAGACTTAGAATGCGGGACGAGATAAGGGAGGAGGGGAGAGGGGCAGGGGAGCAGGGAAACGGTGACAGGAGGTGAGGGGGACGGGGAGGGGTGGAGGAGGTGGAAGGGTGGGTTTTTGGAACGTGGCAGGGTTAAAGAATAAGAATAGGGAGTTTTGGGGACGGTTGGGAGGATGGGAGGTGCTGGTTCTGATGGAGACATGGGTGGAGGAGAGGGATTGGGAGAGGGTGAGGGGGTATAGGTGGGAAGCTCAGTGGGCAAAGAGAGAGAAAAAGAAGGGAAGGGTGAAGGGAGGGATGCTAGTGGGAGTGAGGAGGGAGTTGAGGGTTGAGGGGAGAGGGGGGTACAGGAGGGAGGGTTTGGCGGTAAAGAGGGTGGAGCGGGGGGGGGGGGGGTGGAACGTGGTAGGTGTGTACGTGAGTGGGGACCTGGAGGAGAAGTTGGAGGACTTAGGGGAGTGGGTGGGGGAGGTGGAGGAAGGGGGCAGAACAATGATAGGGGGGGATTTTAATGTGAGGACTGCGGAGATGGGAGGGGGAGTGTGGTTGGAGGGGAAGGGGGAGTGGGGGGGGGGGGGGAAATCGAAGGATGGAAAAGTGGATGCAGGGGGAAGGAAGTTATGCGGATTTCTGGAGGAAAGGGGGTGGGGCATATTAAATGGAGTGCACAGGGGTGACGAGGAGGGGCATTGGACGTTCGTGGGGGAGAGAGGTAATTCGGTGATTGATTATGTCTTAGGGAACAGGGGCACGAGGGAGGGAGTATACGAGGTGAGGGTGGAGGAGGAGACTGATTCGGATCACATGCCGATAACAGTGGTGGTAGGGGGGGGGGGGGGGGGGGAAGAGCTGAGAGGAGGAAGGGGGAGGAAGGGGGGGGGGGGGGGGAAGAGCTGAGAGGAGGGAGGGGGGGAAGGGAGTAGGGAGATGGTGGCAGGGGGATGGGGAGGAGTTTGAGAAGAGGTTTGGGAAAGGGGAGGGAAGAGAGGGAGGGGTGCAGGAGGACTGGGGGAGGCTGGAGAAGAGGGTGTTGGGGGTGTTACGGGGAACGGAGGAGGGAGGAAAGAGAAAGGAGAAGGAGGGCTGGTGGGACGAGGAGTGTAAGGAGGGAAGGGGGAGGCTAAGAAGGGAACTGAGGAGATGGAGGAGGGAGGGGGGGAGGGAGAAGAGTATAAGAAATGCAAAAGAGGGTTCAGAGAGTTGTGCGAGGAGAAGAAGAGGAAGGAAAGGGAAAGATGGGAGAGGCTGGTGGAGGGGGTGAGAACGGAGGAGCAGGCATGGAGGGTGATAAGCAGGTGGAAGGGAGGAAGGATGGGAGTGGATGA
Organism: Anoplius nigerrimus; assembly: GCA_914767735.1. Taxonomy (NCBI): domain Eukaryota; kingdom Metazoa; phylum Arthropoda; class Insecta; order Hymenoptera; family Pompilidae; genus Anoplius; species Anoplius nigerrimus. Next base: position 205,685 of record CAJZBX010000979.1, read on the forward strand.
GGGGATTGAGATAGGGGAATGGGAAGAATATTTTAAGGGGCTGCTAGGAGGAGTGGAATGAAGGGTCAGGCTTGGGGGGGAGGGGAGGAGAGGAGGATGGGGAGAGGGAAATAGGGAGAGAGGAATTCAATAGAGTGGTGAGGGGACTGAGGGACGGAAAGGCACCGGGGGGGGGGGGGGATGGAATAAGGAATGAAGTGTGGAAATATGGGGGGGAGGAAGTGAGGGAATGGCTGAGGGGAGTTTGTAACAGGGTGTGGAGGGGTGTGGCTTGGCCGGAGGGCTGGAGAGAGGGGGTAATAGCCCCGGTGAGGAAGAAGGGGAGAGGAGGGGTGGTGGGGGATTGCAGGGGGGTGGCCCTGTCGCAAACGGCGTATAAGATATACGCGGCGGTTTTGGCGGAGAGGTTGAGGGTGGAGGTGGAGAGCGGGGGATTGCTTCCACCGAGTCAGGCGGGCTTCAGGAGGGGAAGAGGGTGCATTGATCAGGTATTCGTACTGAATTACCTGATCAATAGACAGATCAGAAGTAGAGGGAAGAAGATGGTGATTCTGTTTTTGGACCTGAAGGCCGCCTTTGACTCGGTGGATAGGGAGTGTCCAATTAGCCCCTGTCTGTTCACCCTACTACTGGCGGACATTGATGAGGAGTTGGAGAGGGGTGGATGGGGAGGGGTTCGGGTGGGAGGGAGGAAGATTCGATCGTTGGCTTACGCGGATGATGTGGCGGTGATTGCGGAAGATGAGGACGGAATGAAAGGAGTAATCTCAACGTTGGAGAGGTACTTTGCGAGTAAAAAGTTACAGGTGATTGTGGAGAAGACGAAGGTGATGAGGTACAGGGAGTGGAGGGGGGGGGGGGGGGGCGAGATGGCGGAGAGTGAGATGGAGGTGGGAGGGGAAAGACATAGAGGAGGTGGCCGAATTTAAATATTTAGGTTATGTGGTGAGGAGGGTTGGGAGGCAGGAGGGGCAGGTGGAGGACAGGGTGAGGAGGGGTGCGGCGGTGCTGGGAAGGGTGTGGGGGCTGGGGAAGAGGGTGTTTGGGAGGGATTGGGGGAGAAGGCTCTGGCTATATGACAAGCTGGTGTGGCCCGTAGTAAGTTATGGGGTGGAGGTGTGGGGGTGGATAGAGAGAGGGAAAGTAGAAGCCCTGCAGGAGAGGTATTTGAGATGGGTGCTGGGGGTGGAGAGGAGCACGCCGGGATACATGGTGAGGGAAGAGCTACAGAGAGAGTTAATGAGGGGAAGAATGGCGCTGAGGGCCTGGGGGTATGAAAAGAGGGTGGAGGAAGGAGGAGGGGGGGAGCTGGTGCAGGCATACTTGAGAGAGATTAAGGGAAGGATGGGAAGAGAGGAGGGAGGAAAGGGTCGGGAGGGAGGGAGGAGAGGGTACTGGGAGAGGAGGGGAGAGGGTTGGGATGGGGGGGTCGGGGGAATAAGGGGGGAGGAGATAGTTTATTGGGAGAAGGCAGAGCAGGAGAGAGAGAGATGGGAAAGGATAGGGGGATCGGAGTGCAACCAGGAGTATGGGAGGGTTAAGGAGAAAGGCGTGCCGAGCTACTTGAAGAAGGGATGGGCAGAAGAGAGATGGGGGAGGGTAGCGAGGTTCAGGCTGGGAAGTGGGATGAGGGGGGGAAGGTATTGGATGGGGGAGGAGGAGAGGCGTTGCAGGATTTGCGGGGGGGGGGGGGGAGACGTGGAAGCATTTATGGGAAGTTTGCGTGAGGGGAGGGGAGGAGGAGGGGTGGCAGGAGGCGAAGAGGTGGGTGCTGGGGGGGGAGGGTGAGGGGCTGTTTAGGGAGATTGAGGAGATGGGAAGAGTTGGGGGGGAGGGGTGTGAATGAGTGGGAGAGTTGAGAGTGAGAGGGGTGTGGTGTGATTGAGGAAACGGGAGTCCGCGGGGGGGGGGGGGGGGAGAGTGAGTGAGAGGGTGTGAGAGTGTGGAGTCGGAATGGTGTGTGGAGGAGTGAGGGGAGGGATTGGAGAGAGTGTGGGGGAGGGGGAGCAGGCGGCGGGAGAGCGTGGGAGTGGAGAGGGGGCGAGCGGGGGAGCGAGGGGCAGGCGAGCGAGGGAGCGTGCGAGAGACGGGAGAGCGTGCGAGCGTGCGGGCGGCGGAGGACGAGCGAGCGTGCGAGCGTGCGAGCGGTGTGGATGAGAGCGTGATGGCGGTAGTGGCGAGCGGCGTTAGCTTCAGAGTAGGTTAAGGTGTAGGTAGTGGCGTTAGGATAAGGTAGTTTAAGATTGTACATAGGTTAAGGTATTTGTAAGTTGTAATCCCATTAGGGAAACAAAATAAACTATATATATAAGAGTAGAATAAGAAATATATATTAAAATAATTACGGTTACGTAGCTTATAATCACATTATTATAGTAATAAGATAAATAGTATAATAACTAACATCATATAAAAAATAAATATATAAAATATATATGAGGCATTCCATGCCAAATCGGACACTTTCGGACCTCACCTCCTTCGATTTTTTATTTAATTTTTGTTAATCTGAGTTGGGTATCTGTGTTCAATGCGTCGTTCATGCTCGGGCCCGCGATCGATATTGGCCATCTAGATGTGATCGATGACTGTAAACAAGTGACGCCGCGCGGATGCGTCCGCTCGATCTCTTCTTAGCGGGATCTCGTGAGATCAACACGTAGTGTTATAAATGTGCAAAAAGTGTTAATGGAAATTGTTACTATTGTTATAAACAAAACGTTGTTCAATAAAGAACTTATAAAACCTAACAGGTTATGGGCCCAGAGTCGCGAAAATAAGTGATTAAAGTGGATTCTACGCAAGTGACTAAAAATAAAGAGAAAGCATGGCCGGCGCACATGGTCTCACGAACATTGAAAAATTAACTGAGGACAATTATGAAATATGGAAGATCCAGATGAAGAGCATCCTGATATACAATGATTTGTGGGCGTATATTGAGGGAACCGAGGCAAAGACCGCAGAAAACGCACAACAATGGAACAGAAAGGACTCAAAAGCATTGGCGTTAATAAACCTCAGCATCACATCCGGTCAGCTCAACCACGTGAAAAGGGCAAGCACATCGCAAGAAGCGTGGAATACGTTGCAGCAGATCTTTGAATCACGCGGACCTGTAAGAAAAACCGCATTATATAAACAACTAATTAAACTGGAAAAGAAGCCAGACGTGTCCATAACGCAACATATGAACGACTTCTCTAGCATAGCCGAAAAGCTGGAAGAAGCCGGTATAAAACTACCGGAAGAAATATTGTCGATAATGCTGCTTGCTTCCCTACCACAAGAGTACGAAAATTTCAGCGTCGTAATAGAGTCACGTGACGAAATGCCGCCGTTTGAAAATCTCAAAATAAAATTAAAAGAAGAGGAAGCGAGACAAGCTGAACGCAAAACAAAACACGAGCATAGTGAAAACAAAAGTGATGCGCTCCTTACAAAAGGGCATGGTAACAGGGACAGACGCCCTTGGGGCAACCAAAGAAGTGACTATGACAATTCAAAACGTGGGCCATTCAAGAACACACTAAAGTGCTATACTTGCGGTAAAATAGGGCACAAAAGTTCAGTTTGTAGGTCTAGGTATAAAGGAAACGCAGCGAACAATACCAGTGATGCGATGCTCACAATTGCCTCCAACGTTCAAACAACAGAAAACACTGATGTATGGTGTGTAGACAGTGGAGCCACAAGACATATGTGCAATGACCAGCGAAAGTTTAAAAAGATACAAAACAAAATAAAGTCCAGAGTATACACAGCCACTAAGAACCACACAGAGTCAACAGGAACTGGTGAAGTGACTTTAAACGTGAAAGTAAACAGAAATGAAAACTCAGTGCAGCTAAAGGACACAATGTGCGTGCCAGACCTCCGTAACAACCTCTTGTCAGTGGCACGTGCTACAGACAACGATTACACTATCACATTTAAGAAGACTCATGCACTTGTGAAAAGAAAGAATGGATCAATTGCCCTTACAGCAACAAGACATGAGGACTTGTACATAGTGGATGAATCCAAACAATCTGCAATGTTTGCAAAGGACGATGAAACAACTTTAAGAAAATGGCACCAGCGATTTGGTCATCTCAATGTTAGTGACTTAACAAAGATGAAAAACAACAACATGGTCAGTGGAATGGACTTAAGGGACGCAACAACCAGCTTTGAATGCACTGTATGCGCCAGGTGCAAAATAACAAGAAAACCATTCAAATCATCAAATAATAGAGAGAACACAATCCTGGGTTTGGTACATTCAGACATCTGTGGGCCGATGAATACAGAATCTCTTGGCGGAGCCAAATACTTTGTGACGTTCATCGACGATCACACAAGGTACACAGAGGTAGCAATGCTTCGCAATAGGTCGGATGTTCTGGAAGCTTTCAAGAAGTATAAACGGAAAGTTGAGAATCAGACAGGAAAAAGAATAAAAGTGCTCAGAACTGATAATGGAAGGGAATATTTGTCGTCAGCCTTCAACAAATTCCTCGAAGAAGAAGGAGTTTCTAGGCAACTAAGTGTGGAATACACTCCTCAACAAAATGGAGTGGCGGAGCGTGCCAATCGCACATTGGTGGAGATGGCCAGGTGCATGAAGTTGCAAGCAAAACTTCCAGATTCATTGTGGGCAGAAATGATCCACACGTCAGTATACTTAAGGAATAGATGTGCCACAAGGTCTCTGGAAGATAAGACACCAATGGAAGCATGGACGGGATGTAAACCGTATGTGGGATTCTTTAGAACCATCGGCAGCAAAGTGATTGCTTTAAATAAAAGGCAACATGGAAAGAAGTTCCTACCGAAAGGTGAGGAATATGTCATGGTAGGATATTCCGAAGAATCCAAGGCCTATCGTCTATGGAAAAGAGGCACAAAAACCGTGATCAAAGCAAGGGACGTGAAGTTCTTTGAAACAATAGAAAATCATGGAGACCAGGCAGAGCACATGCCCGAAGTGCCGAGATCACAGGAAGAAAGCCATTATGAAATCATAAAAGAATCTGACGAAGAATTAACCGACTGTTCAGATACCACGGAGGGAGAACAGTACCCAGAGGAAAATATTCAAGAAGAACCTGGGTCCTCTCGAGGTCGGGGTCGACCAAAACTAGTCAGGAGTGGCACAAGAGGGAGACCAAAGAAGGTGTACCAACCAGCTCCAAATCAACGCGAAGACAGTACACATGAGAACATTATAGAGTCTGACATAATTGAACCAAGGAATGTGGAAGAAGCAATAACTGGACCAGAAGGGCAAAAATGACTAGATGCGATGCAAAGCGAATACAACTCCCTTCTGGAAAACAACACCTGGACTCTGGTAAGCCGACCAAAAGATGTAAAAGTTCTAAAATGTAAATGGGTTTTCAGAATAAAAAGGAATCAAGATGGGTCCGTCAATAAATATAAAGCGAGGTTAGTCGCTAGGGGAGACCAGCAACGAGAAGGCATCGACTTTGACGAGGTATTTGCTCCAGTGGCAAGGCTGGAGACAATTCGCACCCTTCTCGCAACTAGCGTGGTCAAAGGAATGCACATTCACCAACTAGATGTGGTTACGGCATATGTGCAAGGCGACCTGAGTGACGACATATATATGGAGCAACCAGAGACATTCCAGGACTCAAATAAGTTAAATAATGTGTGTAAATTAAATAGACCGCTATACGGATTGAAACAAGCTGGCCGTGAATGGTACAAAAAGTTAAATAATTATCTGTTAGAAATAGGATTTCGAAATACCGCAATTAATCCGTGTATATATGCCGATTCCGTCAAAGCTCGCGATACAATAATTTTAGTTTACGTCGACGATTTACTAATAGCGTCTGCCGACTTAGCCAACCTACAACGCATAAAGATTAAGTTAAAGCAAATGTTTAAAATGAAAGACTTAGGGAATGTAAAGGATGTGTTAGGAATGAGCGTGGAAAGGCAAGGAGACGTCGGAAACATCAAACTAACGCAAAGGCTTTATATAGAAAACGTATTAAACAGATTCGGCATGAAAGATTGTAATCCGACGGGCACTCCACTAGAATTAAATGCGAATGATATTGTAAGGAAAAACGAACCAAAGACGAACGAAACCAAACAAATAAGCGAACCGTACAGGGAACTCGTAGGATGCCTCATGTATCTAGCAAACGCGTCGCGACCGGATATAGCATTCGCTGCGAGTTTGCTGAGTAGATTTAATAACAATCCAAGCGAAACACAATGGAAAATGGCCAAACGGGTATTAAGATATTTGAAGGGAACCATAGACTGTGGCATAAATTATGAAAAGAAAAAGGACTGTCTTGTAGCATACAGCGATTCAGATTGGGGAGGAGATAAGGCTGATAGGAAATCAAACACAGGATATATAGTTTATTTAGGAGGCGGCCCAATTAGTTGGGCAAGCAGAAAACAAAAGACTGTTGCTCTTTCCACAATGGAGGCCGAGTACATGGCACTCACAGAGATTAGCAAAGAAATAATATATGTAAGAAACTTATTAAAGCACATAAAGTATTATGGTGTACTAAGCGCTCCAACAACGATTTACTGTGATAACCAGAGTGCAATTTGTTTAAGTAAAAACAGTGTATACCATGCGCGGACTAAACATATCGATATAAGGCATCACTTTACGCGCGAGGCCCAAGAGCGAGGTGATATAGAGTTAAAATATATAAGTACAAAAACGATGGCAGCGGACGCATTGACGAAGTGCGTACCAAAGGGAAAGCATGATCTCTGCATGAACCTAATGAACATGAGGTAAAATAATAGAAGTCGCATTGAAAGGGGGGAGTGTTAATCTGAGTTGGGTATCTGTGTTCAATGCGTCGTTCATGCTCGGGCCCGCGATCGATATTGGCCATCTAGATGTGATCGATGACTGTAAACAAGTGACGCCGCGCGGATGCGTCCGCTCGATCTCTTCTTAGCGGGATCTCGTGAGATCAACACGTAGTGTTATAAATGTGCAAAAAGTGTTAATGGAAATTGTTACTATTGTTATAAACAAAACGTTGTTCAATAAAGAACTTATAAAACCTAACAATTTTTTATGTTTTTAAGACTGATGAAATACGCGTTCATGCATTTTTTCAGATTTTTTTTACCATCCGTTTCGAAAATATGAATTTTCTTAAAATTCGGGCTCTTTTTTTTCAAATGCTCATAACTTTGCGAAAAATGGACCAATTTGATCGTTGTTTTTTTTCAAAATTTGTGTTTTTGAATGCTCTTTCAAGAAAAAAATATAATTTTTTTCGACATAATTTTTTTCTTTGTTTAATTTTTATTTCTTAGCACAAAATATTTTCTATCTCGAAACACGTCCCCTTCGATTTTTTTGGAAAAATTCTCAAATAGACTTTGATGCATGTAAGAACTATAAAAAAATTTCCATCGTGGGGAAACTCTTCGTTCCATTTTTTTTCTTTATTTGAAAATATCTATTCTAACAAATCGTATGTTCCGTTACAACGGAAAATGTTTTTTATCTCAAAACATGTCCCCTTCGATTTTTTTGAAAAAATTCCCAAATAAACTTTGATGCATGTAAGAACTAAAAAAAATTTCCCATCGTGGGGAAACTCTCCGTTCTATTTTTTTTTCTTTATTGGAAACTATCTATTCTGTCACGTATTCTGTTCGTTTTGGTGGTTAAATTGAAATGGAACATACGATTTGGATATTTTATATGGAAATTTTCGAAAAAAGAAAAAAAATAGATCGAAGAGTTTCCCCACGATGGAAATTTTTTAATAGTTCGTACATGCATCAAAGTTTATTTGAGAATTTTTTCAAAAGAATCGAAGGGGACGTGTTTCGAGATACAAAACATTTTCCATTGAAATGGAATATACGATGTGACAGAATAGATATTTTCGAAGGTAAAGGTAAGATAACCGGTCCTCCGCACCGATTTGCATGAAACTTCGTGTAATGGTAGATTTTTGCATAAAAATAAGATCTGTAAAAGGCAAATTGCCCGCTCGCGTCTAATTAAAAAGTTATTAAGCGTTAAAGTTTGTTAAAAAACCTGTCTTACCGGCAGCGTGAACGCTCTCTGCGCATGCGCACTGATATCTGCGCATGCGCACGGACAAGCATGCAGGCAAAGTGCGCGTATTTGAAATGAAATAATATTGAATTGGCGAAGGCTAGGTGTGGGCAAGGCTTCCCTTTCATAATATTTAAGGGTTTTCAATCAAAAAATGGTTTGAGAGTTGGTTTAGGTCTAGATTTCTTTCAGCCAAATCTTACTTTTTGTATTATTTAAGGGCTGGGAGTAGGCTAGGCTTCCCTTTTGTAGTGCTTTTGTCGATAGAAATGATGTTGCTGCACTTTTGCTATTAAAATATAACCCGAACCTACTCTCAAACCATTGTTTAATTGAAAACTCTTAAACATTATGAAAGGGAAGCCTTGCCCACACCTAGCCATAGAAATAAAACGAAAAGTAAGATTTGGCTGAAAGAAATCTAGACCTAAACCAACTCTCAAACCATTGTTTGATTGAAAACCCTTAAACATTATGAAAGGGAAGCCTTGCCCACACCTAGCCATAGAAATAAAACGAAAAGTGAGATTTGGCTGAAAGAAATCTAGACCTAAACCAACTCTCAAACCATTTTTTGATTGAAAACCCTTAAATATTATGAAAGGGAAGCCTTGCCCACACCTAGCCATAGAAATAAAACGAAAAGTGAGATTTGGCTGAAAGAAATCTAGACCTAAACCAACTCTCAAACCATTTTTTGATTGAAAACCCTTAAATATTATGAAAGGGAAGCCTTGTCCACACCTAGCCATAGAAATAAAACGAAAAGTGAGATTTGGCTGAAAGAAATCTAGACCTAAACCAACTCTCAAACCATTTTTTGATTGAAAACCCTTAAATATTATGAAAGGGTGAAATATATATGAGGCATTCCATGCCAAATCGGACACTTTCCGACCTCACCCCCTTCGATTTTTTTTTAAATTTTATATGTTTTTAAGGTTGATCAAAAACGCGTTCATGAATTTTTTCAGATTTTTTTGACCATCCGTTTCGAAAATATGAATTTTCTTAAAATTCGGGCTCATTTTTTTCAAATGCTCATAACTTTGCGAAATATGGACCAATTTGATCGTTCTTTTTTTCACAATTTGTGTTTTTGAATGCTCTTTCAAGAAAAATATATAATTTTTTTCGACATAATTTTTTTCTTTGTTTAATTTTTATTTCAAGGACAAAATATTTTCCATCTCGAAACACGTCACCTTCGATTTTTTTGAAAAAATTCTCAAATAAACTTTGATGCATGTAAGAACTATAAAAAAATTTCCATCGTGGGGAAACTCTTCGTTCTATCTTTTTTCTTTTTTTGAAAATATCCATTCTCTCAAATCGTTTGTTCCGTTTCAATGAAAAATGTTTTTTTTCGTGATGTATGCCCCGTCCGATTTTTTTGAAAAAATTCTCAAAAATACTTGGATGGATATAAGAACTTTTAAAATTTGTCCGATCGTGGGGAAACGTTTCGTTCTATTTTTTTTCTTTATTCGAAAATATCTATTCTGTCACATGGTATATTCCATTTCAATGGAAAATGTTTTGTATCTCGAAACACGTCACCTTCGATTTTTTTGAAAAAATTCTCAAATAAACTTTGATGCATGTAAGAACTATGAAAAAATTTCCATCGTGGGGAAACTCTTCGTTCTATTTTTTTCTTTTTTCGAAAATAACCATTCTCTCAAATCGTTTGTTCCGTTTCAATGAAAAATGTTTTTTTTTCGAGATGTATGTGTTAGAGTTGAGCACATCTACGTGCCTGCGTGCGAGGTAAATGGCGCGCATGCGCGTCTGCGCCGGGGCACCGACGACCGGCTCGCGAGAGGGAGTAACGCTCTCTTCCACCGGTGAACGCCATGCGACTCGGATGTGAATACGGACTGATTGTTGTATGATACGTGTACTTGTGACAAATTACTTAAAATATATTTCTATTGTTCGTGTTAAACCACCTGCAAACTCATTAAAACCTATCAGTATGCCCCGTCCGATTTTTTGGAAAAAATTCTCAAAGAAGCTTTGATGCATGTAAGAACTTAAAAAATTTGTCCGATCGTCGGGAAACTCTTCGTTCCATTTTTTTTCTTTATTTGAAAATATCTATTCTAACAAATCGTATGTTCCGTTACAACGGAAAATGTTTTTTATCTCAAAACATGTCCCCTTTGATTTTTTTGAAAAAATTCTCACATAAACTTTGATGCATGTAAGTACTAAAAAAAAATTCCCATCGTGGGGAAACTCTCCGTTCTATTTTTTTTCATTATTCGAAACTATAATATCTATTCTGTCACGGATTCTGTTCGTTTTGGTGGTTAAATTGAAATGGAACATACGATTTGTCAGAATAGATATTTTCGAATAAAGAAAAAAAATAGAACGGAGAGTTTCCCCAAGATGGGAAATTTTTTTTAGTTCTTACATGCATCAAAGTTTATTTGAGAATTTTTTCAAAAAAATCGAAGGGGACATGTTTTGAGATAAAAAACATTTTCCGTTGTAACGGAACATATGATTTGTTAGAATAGATATTTTCAAATAAAGAAAAAAAATGGAACGAAGAGTTTCCCGACGATCGGACAAATTTTTTAAGTTCTTACATGCATCAAAGCTTCTTTGAGAATTTTTTCCAAAAAATCGGACGGGGCATACATCTCGAAAAAAAAACATTTTTCATTGAAACGGAACAAACGATTTGAGAGAATGGATATTTTCAAAAAAAGAAAAAAGATAGAACGAAGAGTTTCCCCACGATGGAAATTTTTTTATAGTTCTTACATGCATCAAAGTTTATTTGAGAATTTTTTCAAAAAAATCGAAGGTGACGTGTTTCGAGATAGAAAATATTTTGTCCTTGAAATAAAAATTAAACAAAGAAAAAAATTATGTCGAAAAAAATTATATATTTTTCTTGAAAGATCATTCGAAAACACAAATTTTGAAAAAAAGAACGATCCAATTGGTGCATTTTTCAGAAAGTTATGAGCATCTGAAAAAAAAGAGTCCAAATTTTAAGAAAATTCATATTTCCAAAACGGACCGTCAAAAAAATCTGAAAAAATTCATGAACGCGTTTTTGATCAACCTTAAAAACATATAAAATTTAAAAAAAAATCGAAGGGGGTGAGGTCCGAAAGTGTCCGATTTGGCATGGAATGCCTCATATATATATATATATATAAATATATAAATATTTTATAAAATTTGTGTTTTCGAATGATCTTTCAAGAAAAAAATATGATTTTAACCGAAAAAAAAATTGTTTGTGCTTATTTTTAATTTAAAGCACAAAATATTTTTTATCTCAAAACACGCCCCGATCGATTTTTTTGAAAAAATTCTCAAAGGATTGTTACGTGCGAAATTCCTATATATATATATTTTCTAATATTCCTTCTGAATATTTCCGTGGAATTTAGCCCTCATTTGGAGATGAGAACGCTCTGCTTGTATAAGATAAGGACGAGGGCCTGGCCTTCGTCAAGACGTAGGTCAACTCTAGCCGTCTCCTTCCCTCCCTCCACTTAGGAGCCTCCTTGTCTTCCACACTTTCCCTCCAAGGAACACTTTCCCGCCAGCCACACTTTCCCGCTAAAGAGCAGTTTCCCGCCTAGAGATCCTGCAACGCAGCCACCCAACCAGAGACTTTCCCGCTCTATTTTCCTGTAACGCAACGATCCAACCAGAGCAAGTCCCGCTCTATTTTCCTCCCACTTCTCTCAGAAAACACAGTATAAAAACCCCGGTCCTGAAGGACTCGGGGAGCACTCTTACTCAGTATAGTCGCGTTAACGAATCTCTGTCCGAAACCCTATCTGAGAAGTAAGTTGGTTTTCCCATAACCTCTTATAACTAAAGTGTCTCCAGCAAGATCGGACATTAGTTCCTTTCGAGCAAATCTCCATATCCAAGTCCTCGGCTAGAGAGGTCTACGGCAAAACCAGGCCAGGCCTGATTGAGCATTAACAATTGTCGAACATTGAGCCTAACCTCACGGGTTAGTAGTTTATAGTGAATTCTCGTTTATAGTTATTCTGACCAAAGAATATAGTTTATAGTTTTCTTTTGTTTGTATTATTTTTCAACAAAGAATATAGTGTATAGTTTTATATTCAATTGAGTCCATTCAATTTGATAATAGAAACCCGTCCTCCTTACTAACGTTCAAGTACTCGCGCCACAAAGGTTCCTTCCGAACCTTTAATCTTAAATCTACGATAAAGCTAGGGCCCACAGGATCTGCATTTTCGCTACCAGCAGATCCAAACATTTCGAATATCCCGACATCCTCCTTCCCTTTCCCCTACTCCCCACATTTTCGTGCAGTTCAGGGTAACTTACGTTACTTCGGAACACGCGCGACCGTCTATCCGCAGTAGCCACGAGGTCAGCCGAGTAACGATTGTTACCAGGATTCGAGTGCGCGGATAGACACCAAGGGCAGTTGCGGTCAGCAACCGTTTCTAGTCGTCGGTATAGGATTCGTCACTGCCAGGTCGAACTGTGCGAGGTGGTCAGCAACCGTTTCTAGTCGTCGGTATAGGATTCACCTCCCAGTAAGACCGAAAATACGTGTGCCTCCCGTACAACGTTCCGTTGTCTATCACACGTGGTCACCTCCTCCCTCGCGCTCAGGCGGTCAGCAAACACCTACTCGGTGTTATAGGATTCGTCTGAGGCAGGGGCGCCGCATATCCCTACATCCTTCCTCGTACCACCCTTTCCCATACTTTCGTGCAGTTCAGGGTGACATTACGTTATCCCGGAACATCACGCACGATCGTCAGTTCGCAGTAGCCACGAGGTCAGCCGAGTAACGATTGTTACCAGGATTCTAGTGCGCGGACTGACGCCGAGGGCAGGTGACGGTCAGCAAACGTCCACTCGACGTTATAGGATTCGTCACAGGCCAGGTCGAACTGTGCGGGGCGGTCAGCAACCGTTTCTAGTCGTCGGTATAGGATTCGCCTCGCAGTAAGACCGAAAACACGTGTGTAACCCGAGCGACCCTGAGTCGCTTATCGTACGTGGAATACACTCCCTTTCCCTTTTCCTTTTCCCTTTACCTAAAAACGTCCCCTGACCAGGCCCCATCGGCCGTGCTAGAACGCGGTCGCCGAGCTCAGGCCCGGCGCCACTTCGACCACGGCCCGGAGCAGGTCAGGAAAACCCCCCTTTCCCCGTGTGCTGCATAACTGCACCACACCACTCCCCCCTCCATCTCGTCGGGGCTCGTAACAGGATCTTGGATGAATATAACAACTTTAAAAAATTGTCCGATCGTGGGCAAACTCTTCGTTCTATTTTTTTTCTTTATTCGAAAAGATCTGTTCTATCAGATCGTACGTTCCGTTTCAATGAAAAATGTTTTTTATCTCAAAACACGCCCCGATCGATTTTTTTGAAAAAATTCTCAAAGAGACTTGGATGGATATAAGAACTTTTAAAAATTGTCCGATCGTGGGCAAACACCTCGTTCTATTTTTTTTCTATATTCGAAAAGATCTGTTCTATCAGGTCGTACGTTCCGTTTCAATGAAAAATGTTTTTTATCTCAAAACACGCCCCGATCGATTTTTTTGAAAAAATTCTCAAAGAAGCTTGGATGGATATAAGAACTTTAAAAAATTGTCCGTTCGTGGGCAAACTCCGCGTTCTATTTTTTTTTCTTGATTTGAAAAGATCTGTTCTATCAGGTCGTACGTTCCGTTTCAATGAAAAATGTTTTTTATCTCAAAACACGCCCCGATCGATTTTTTTGAAAAAATTCTCAAAGAAGGTTTGATGGATATAGGAACTCTTAAAAATTGTCCGATCGTGGGCAAAGTCTTCGTTCTATTTTTGTTCTTAATTCGATAATATCTATCCTGTCAAATCGTCGAATCTGTCAAATATTTTCGTATAAAGAAAAAAAATAGAACGAGCAGTTGCCCACGATCGGACAATTTTCAAAAGCTCCTATATACATACAAGCTTCTTTGAAAATTGTTTCAAAAAAATCGATCGGGGCGTGTTTTGAGATAAAAAATATTTTTCGTTGAAACGGAACGTACGACTCGACAAGAGAGATATTTTCAAATAAAGAAAAAATACAGAACGAGAAGTTTGCCCACGATCGGACAATTTTTGAAAGTTCTTGTATCCATCCAAGCTTCTTTGAGAATTTTTTCAAAAAAATCGATCGGGGCGTGTTTTGAGATAAAAAATATTTTGTGCTTTAAATTAAAAATAAACAATAAAAAATTATTTTTTGGTTAAAATCATATTTTTTTCTTGAAAGATCATTCAAAAACACAAATTTTGAAAAAAAGAAAGATCCAATTGGTGCATTTTTCACAAAGTTATGAGCATCTGAAAAAAAAGGGCCCAAATTTTAAGAAAATTCATATTTCCAAAACGGACCGTCAAAAAATTCTGAAAAAATTCATGAACGCGTTTTTGATCAACTTTAAAAACATATAAAATTTAAAAAAAAATCGAAGGGGGTGAGGTCGGAAAGTGTCCGATTTGGCATGGAATGCCTCATATATAACTAGAAAAATTACCCGGCGTTGCTCGGGTGAAAAATGCGGTGCTTTTTATATGTATTTTGCAATTTCAAGCGGTAGTAATTTGAAATCAACGGTGTTTATGACTCGACACATGCATTATAGGTTTTTTTTCTATTAATTTTCGTTTAGTAGTGAATAATGGAATAGTAACTGTCATTCATTATTGTTTGTGTAAATATTTAACTTCCGTTACATTAGTCAAGGCATATTTCGGTTGTTCCACAGACGTGTATGGATGTGGCCGAAAATTCTGCTGTTTTGTAATTCTGCTATGTAATCATCGCGTTTACCATCGAGGCTATAGTATTTAGATTTATAGCCTTTTCTCTACCTGCATTATTTATTGCACTTTCTTCTCGTTTTCTAATAAACCGCGCGCGTGACATGCAGCTTGAAACGTGGGGTACTCTTCACCGAATACTGTTTTCAAATCGCGGAATGATGTCGGACCTTTAACGTTGTGTAACAGTAATCGCAGATAGTAACATTCGGCGTTACTGGGATGTACTGTGTATACACGACCGATCGCGGTACTTTTTCTGACTCCGGCAAAACCTTCTACAACTGACCCATTTTTTCTCCTTTTAAATATTTTTCTGTCCCATGTATAATAAGTGGGCACCTCATTGTAATACAGGCTCATTGCAAATGTGTCCCTAGAACACAGTTCAAAAAATGCAGTGAGAGTTGTATGGGGTGGAGCCTGTACTCTGTCAAGTAGATTGTTCTCGGTAAAGTAAACCCTCTGGCCATTCTCCAAATGAACAGCTAAATGTACTACTGTAGGGTGTCTCGCGTGTTTTGGAAATGCCAATATTCTCCAAGCGGCTTCGGAAGAACTAATGTAACGCCCTATTTCATATTGATACACTTCGGCGTTTTCTTTATGCATAACAGCGAAGGCCGCTTGATCGCTTCCCTTGTTAACATATTTGCAGACTTATTTGATAGATTTAATGGAACTGCAAAACTCGACATTAATATGAGCGTTAAATGCTCTTGACAGAACGGGACAGTACGGTACAATCCATCGCTTGTCAATATTGATAAGGCTATTATGAATTTTGGTCTGCGCCACGAAACCTCCGTCTTCAGGAGCTCGCCTTTTGTACGTGGGATAGCCATCATCACCGGTTATTGTCTCCCTTACGAACGGTCGCGGATGTCTTTTAGAACATTTACCGTCTTTCATGCAAGGGGACTTGGGGTTAAGTGCACCGCACGGACCGTGAACCATATTTGCCGCAATGATTGCGAAGAGTTTCGGGTCTTCATTCTTATCGGGCAGTTCGGCGCTAATAAAGGAATCGGTTTGGTTAGGTACAATTTTCGTCTCTAACCATAGTAAAATATGTACATGTGGTAAACCGCGCTTTTGCCACTCAATTGAATAAGTGTAACATCTGGCTGTTCCGAAAAGTTTTTCTTTAGTCAACAAATGCATTATTTTATGAACCTTTAAGTTAAAAACTCTACTTACAATGTCATGTCGATCGCAAGCCTTTTGATTGAGTAACAAATGACCAGTAATTTCTGCCCACTTTGGATTCGTTGTGAATGTTATAAAAAGATCTGGTCTACCAAATTTTCTTACGTATGTCATTGCGTCTTGTGTCCTTTCATGCATATATCTGGGTCCGCCGGTGAAGGATGAGGGTAAAATAACTAACTGTCCCAAATTTCTCGCGTTAGCATCGATATTTATGGCATCTTTCAGATGAATGTAGTCATCGGCACGTAATTTCTTTTGATTGTTTTTTATAAATGAAAGGCGCTCCGATTCAATTTTAGCATACATGTCAACTAAATACTGATTATAAAGTTGTTTGTAGTAATGCAAAAAATTGACTGTTGGGCTATTTTAATATTATAACCGTCTTCTCCGTGAGGAAACATGAGAGGATATTGCAAAGCGTCATAGGCTCTATGAATTTCCGAAATGCGTTTAAGTCCATGACCTCTCGCATGTAAAATAATGTCACGTTTTTCGAATTCTTGTCCTACTATTACAACAGCCACTTCATCGTGAACGGGCACATTAAAACAACCTCTGTGCGTATTAGGTGGCCTATTATCTGCATGAATGACAACTTTGAAATTATTATGCGAATTATGAATTTCATTTTCCAACGTGGTTTTAAAACTTCTAATATACTTATTTTCAGAATGCAACATTTCTTGCAACTCCGTAACAATATTTAAATCCAAAGTGGGAAAGTTTTTGCAGCCTCAAATTGGCTTCGACTGCATTGTCTCCGACAAAATACAGTTGGAGAAATTTGGGTTCCTCAGCAGAATTTTCGGGTAAAATGGAACCAGCTAAATGATACACTTGCCCCTGAATTTCAAAAGTTGGCATATAATTATCCGACACTATATTGGTTGCTCCAAATGATGTCATTTGGAAGGCATTATTGTAATTTCTTATTGATTGTAAGAACTGTTTCGAACGAATGTCTGAACCTAACAAAAGCTCTTCGAGCGGTTGTGAGGGGTGTAATAAAGGCTCGAGTTTAATTTTTCCATTGCTACAGCACATACCTGGACTCTCGTCCTTAAATTTCAAAGCTTGGCAATGCGAACACACTACCGTCATCGAATCAATTGCAACGTGAGAACCGTTCTCGTATGAAATAAGTGGATCGTAATTGAATGCACATTTCTCTGTATATTTCCAGGGAAGCTGGCATAAGGTCACGGGTAATCGAAATGACAGTCGTCTTGTATCGGTTAGCTGCTCTGATTCTATGATTCCGCGCAATCGTATTCGTGAAACATCATTTTCGACGTGACTGGACCTTAAAAAGTAGCGCGACTGGCCCAGTTCATTATTCACCGAAACCGTGGTATTATTATCATTATGGTTAATACTACAAATAGTATTGATGTTATTATTGTTGTTACTGCCACTATTATCATTATCGTTATTTTTCCGGTTACTGTTCGGGTCGTTCGTAATTGAGTCAGCCGTTGAAACTTGCGCGGTGTTTAACCCTACATTACGGCGGAAATGTTTTCGAGCAACATCATTTTCAAACTGTTTGGGTCTTCCACGTTTTCTGTTGCATAGCTGACCCTGTATGTTTATACCCGTAGTCTCATTTGCAACATTTGTTTTATCAGTATTACTACAGTCACGATTATTAATTGCATTATTGCTGTTGTTGGTGTTATGCCTAATGAAATCACCGGTCGTATCTGTTGGGGATTCTAACCATTCCACTGTACGGACACACAATCGAACGGCATAATTTTCCGACTTTTTGGGCCTTCCACGCTTTCTCGCGCACGGCCGACCGGATAGCCTAATCACTGAACGTGCATTAGCAACATCTGTTTCTTGAATTTCTTTAATATTACTATTGGTATTATTATTAATTACATCCCTACCATCGTTGGGGTTAACCGCGAATAAATTCCCGCTTCTATATGTTAGAGACTTTAACCGTTCCATTCTACAGACACGCAAAGGAACGGCACAATTTTTCAACTGTCTGGGTCTTCCACGCTTTTTCCCGCACGGCCGGCCGGATAGCCTATTCTCTGAACTTACATTAGCAATATCTCTTTCTTTAATTTTGATAGGTTTTTATTTAGAGAAGTAAAGTATACAACTATGAAACTATATAATACACGTGCGTCTCAGACGGCGTCACAGCGCAGAAGAAGGAAGAAGCAGAGAACAAAAGAGTGTGAAAGCAGGTACACGCAGGAAACACCCAGGGCCGTAGCGCGCAGAGATCTCTCATTCCAACACTCCCCCTATCGATGTGCGCTTACTCGACTCCGGTTATGCCGGTTGATCTATATCATTTTTTTTTTTTTTTTCAATGTAACTGTAACATTTCGACACATGTTTGGTGCTTGCCTCTCATCAGTGCCTTCGTCAAGATATCTGCTAACATTAGTTCAGTTCTTAAATAACGTATAACAATTTCCTTCTTATTAACTAATTCTCTGGTAAAATGATAGCTTATATCTATATGTTTACTTCTTTTATGAAAGACAGTATTCTTAGATAATTCAATTGCACTTTGGTTATCGCAATAAATAGTTATAGGATCTATAATCAGTCTCTCAAATCCCATGTGGGATAGCAGTCTTCTCAGATACACAATTTCACGGGACACTTCTGCCAACGCAGCGTACTCGGCTTCCATCGTGGAGAGCGCTACTGACGCTTGCTTTTTAGATTTCCAACTAACTGGACCCCCGCTGAGTACAATGACATTTCCACTGCATGATTTTCTGTCATCCATGTCTCCCGCCCAATCAGAGTCAGTGTATGCTTTGAGGCTCTCTCCGTCTCTGGCGTACTCTATTCCATAATGTGGTGTTCCTTTCAGATACCGTAGCACACGCTTCGCCAGGTACCAGTGCATTTTTCCAGGGTCGGAGCAAAAACGACTCAATGTGCCCGCTGCATATGCGATGTCAGGACGGGTCGCATTTGCTAGGTAGATCAGTCCTCCGACTAACTCTCGATAGGGCCGGCTCCTCATTTCCTCACGTTCCTCATCGGAGTTTGGGCACATCTGCTTTGTTATTTTTATGCCAACTTCTAATGGGGTCGATACGGTTTTTGCGTCATTCATTTGGAATTTTGTCAGAAGTTCGTCAATGTATCTTCTTTGGGTTAATCTCATGCTTCCCGTTGTTGTACTTCTTTGGACATCTATTCCTAGGATATTATGGATCTGCCCGAGATCCACCATTTTCAGTGTAGATTTCAATCTC
Source organism: Anoplius nigerrimus (assembly GCA_914767735.1). Taxonomy (NCBI): domain Eukaryota; kingdom Metazoa; phylum Arthropoda; class Insecta; order Hymenoptera; family Pompilidae; genus Anoplius; species Anoplius nigerrimus. The sequence goes on from CAJZBX010000979.1 coordinate 225,047, forward strand.
CTCTTAACACATTCAAGTTGTTCAATTTTCTTTGAGGCTAAAATTAGGTCGTCAACATAAATTAGTAATATTACTCGATCATCCCTTTCATTGAACACGTATACGCATGGATCGGCTTCTGTGCGTTTTCCTCCATTTTCCACGATGAACCTGTCAAACTTATTATACCACTCACGGCCTGATTGCTTTAATCCGTATAGTGGTTTCGTTAATTTACATACCTTTGAAGTATCTATTTCTTTATCGTACATTTTTGGTTGTTCCATATATATCTCATCAGATAATTCTCCCTGTAAGTAAGCCGATACCACGTCCATCTGATGTACATGCATCTGATATTTCACTGATGTGGCAAGCAACAGTCTAATTGATTCCAACCTCGCGACGGGTGCAAATACTTCTTCGTAATCTAATCCTTTTCTTTGTCGATGCCCACCAGCTACCAACCTAGCCTTATATTTATCGATGCTGCCATCTTGATTTAATTTTAATTTAAAGACCCATCGGTTCGTTAACACATTTTTGCTCTTAGGTCGTCTCACCAAGGACCAAGTATTGTTCTCAATTAATGACTCGAATTCCTTTTTCATTGCTGCCAGTCACAAGAGCTTATCTTCACGAACCATTATTTCGTCTACGTTTGACGGTTCCGTTTGCGTTGGATGATCTGTATTATTAGGTGCTGGGTGATAGGCTTTCTTTGGTCTTCCTGGTTTCCCAGTCTTTACTTTCTTTGGCCTTCCGCGTCCCCTGCGTGCAGTGGTTTCATTTGGCGGTTCTAGGCTTCCATGGTCTGGATCATCATTGCTGCCATCTTCGTCTGAAGCTGGATCTTCCATGCTGCCGTCTTCGTCCGATGACCCCTCATCTATTTCCTCTGTTTCATGTGGGCTCACGTCTATTGGAAGACAGATGTGTTCTGCCTGTTTATCTTTATATGTAGAATTGATTCGCGTATCATTATGGTCTTTGTGTTTATTTCCATCGTACATTTCTTCGTGAAAGCGTACGTCACGACGCTTTATGACCATTTTTGTACCTGGCGACCATAGTCTGTAAGCCTTTGCTTCCGATGAATAACCTACTAATATATATGGTTTACCTTTGGTTTCGAGTTTGCACCTATTGGGCCTTTTTTCAAGTGCTATTACTTTACTCCCAAAAATTCGCATAAACCCTACGTATGGCTTTGATCCGCTCCACATTTCAAACGGTGTTGCATTATTTAATGTTTTTGTGGGCCATCGATTTCTGATAAAACTAGCCGTGTTTATAGCTTCGGCCCACAAACTTTTAGGAAGATTCGAATCATGCAACATGCACCGTGCCATCTCTACTAGAGTTCGGTTTGCTCTCTCAGCTACACCGTTCTGCTGAGGAGTATATTCAACACTAAGTTGTCTTCTGATCCCTTCAGACTCCAGAAACTCGGAAAATCTTTTTGATACATATTCTTTTGCATTGTCTGTTCGAAGGGTTTTGATCACACATCCAGTTTCCTTTTCGACGCGCTGTTTATAGTTTTTGAATGCTGTAAATATATCTCGTCGCTCTTTCAGCATCGCCACCTCAATATATCTTGTTTTATCATCAATAAACGTGGCAAAATATTTTGCCCCACCTAAGGATGTAGTGCTCATAGGGCCACAAATGTCAGAGTGTACTATTTCTAGTTTATCTTTTGTTTTTGTAGTTGACAATTTATAAGGCAATTGATGGATTTTTTGATGCATCACAGCTTTCACATTTGAATATAGTCTCTTCATTTTTCAAATTAATTCCTATGGCCAGACCTTTCCTTTGTAATTTCTTTAGGTCTTGAACATTCAGGTGTCCGTATCTGCAGTGCCATCGTCGCAAGTTACTCTCCTTACTTTCACTTTCACGTGTAATGTTAGCTGCCTCAGAATCCTCTTCATTAACTATATACAAGTCTCCTTTTCTATTTGCAGTTAGCGCTACAGTACCATCACTGCGTCTCACTACTGCAAAGTGCTTCTTGAAAGTTACGATATAGTCTTTATCAGTTATTTTTGGTACAGATAATAAATTATTTCTGAGGGTTGGCACTAGCATGGTGTCTTCCAGTTTAATTACCTTCTTTGGTTGACCATGAGGTTTGACATTTATCCTTGCTGTACCTGCACCATCCGACATAACACTATGCTCAGCTGCTGTGTATATTTTGGCACGTAGTTTGTTGTTGACCTTTGTAAATTTTCTGCGGTTATTGCACATATGCTTTGTCGCACCGCTATCCAGGCACCAATCTCCACTTTCCTGAGGTTCGACATTTAATACTATAGCCGGCATCGCCTCTTCATTACATTTACCGGCGAAATTTTCTCTACTGGATTTGCACTCGAATGACCGATGTCCCTGCTTTCCGCACTTAAAGCACCTTCCACTAAATTTGTGCGCATTGACTCTTGGGCCTCGTCCTCTGGAATTTCCTCGATAACTCGTGTTTTGGTTCGTTTTTCCTTTGACTAATAACGCATCATCATTACCGGCAGACTCTTTGTTTATTTGTTCTTCTCGTCTGGCCTCCTGTTCGATGAGCTTCAATTTCAGTGATTCAATGCTCGGGATATCGTCACGTGACTCAATAGCGATACAGAATCCTTCGTATTCGGTCGGTAATGAGTTAAGTAACATTATCGACAATAATTCTTCTGGGATCTTTATACCGACCTCTCCCAATTGTTCCGCCTTCGAGAGGAAGTCGTTTATGTATTGCATCATGCTCTGGCTTGTTTCTTTCTTCATACGGTACAATTGTTTGTACAGGGCTGCTTTTCTTACAGGTCCCCTCGATTCGTATGCTTCTTGTAACTGAGTCCATGCTTCTGCTGACGTTTGGGCTTTCTTTATGTGTATTATTTGATTTTTGCCGACACTTAACAGAATTAGCGCCAGAGCTTTCTCGTCTTTAACCGTCCATACCGCTTGATTTTCTACAGTGGAAATACATGTTCCATTTGTGTAGGACCATAATTCATTACATATGAGAACACTCCTCATCTGTAGTTTCCACGATTCGTAATTCGTGTCATTCAGCTTTTCAAGGTGATGCGTCGACGGTATGCCGGACATGTTGCCACGCGGCTTTGTTCTTTTCGCTTCTTTCACACGCACGTTTACACTTTACCGTGAACTCACTTTTGTACTTTTACTTGATCGCGCGCCTGGGCCCATAACCTGATAGGTTTTTATTTAGAGAAGTAAAGTATACAACTATGAAACTATATAATACACGTGCGTCTCAGACGGCGTCACAGCGCAGAAGAAGGAAGAAGCAGAGAACAAAAGAGTGTGAAAGCAGGTACACGCAGGAAACACCCAGGGCCGTAGCGCGCAGAGATCTCTCATTCCAACAAATTTCTTTAATATTCCTACCGGTATTGTTATTATTTGCATCCCTATCATTGGACGGGTTAACCGCGAATAAATTACCGCGTGTTTTTCTGGCGGACTCTAACCTTTCTATGCTACGTATACGCAGTGGAGCGGCATGATTTTTCAACTGTTTGGGCCTTCCCCGTTTTCTCGAACACGGCCGGCAATCTTTTCCATTAGCCGAAACTGTGTTCCTAACATTCGTGTCGTTAATATGATACTCGCGAACGTTGATATTATTATTATTCGATTGGACAGGAAATGCAATGAGATGCTTACGTTCAAAGACTGCGTTTAGGTGGTTCCGCATTGACGAAATGATAAACATTTGTCGACTTGGGTCCATTCCAAATGCAATAGAAATAGCAAACGCTATTGAAAATACACCACAATCGGTGTTATTTTCTTGTTGTTGAACCTTATCATAAACAATTTCTGGTTTCCACGGAAATAGAGCATCAAGAAACATTTGTTGTTCATGTGTTAATTGGAATTGTCTATCCGCGTTTGAACTATCGTATACATGAATAATACTGCCATCGAAATATGTGCATATCCAATGTGTAATACGATCAGTGGCACCCGACGACAGAATTTGAATATGTTTTTCATTTCTTCTTACGGGTGCAATATCACTATACAAATTCCACATCAACAAAACCTCTCGTGGCTTAAATTCGGTGAAAGCAGCCAAAATTTCGTTAAATTTACTGATGTGGTCAGTGGGGAGTACATCACCGTTTAACAATTCACGAATTGCCGATTCCGATAAAGATAGAATTGGCAAAGACATATTTTACTGTTATTTGATTTGACTTAGTTTGATTCGAGATCAGAGAAATGTCTTCGACAGATTATTCGATCCAAAGCTGTATGGTCACAATTTGCGAAATTTAGTATCAGGTGAAATCTAGTACAATTGCGGCCAGGTATGAAACTGTAAATGTACTATGTAATTGTATATATCACAATAAATTAATCTAAACAAAGGAGTACAACTAACTTAGTAACGAAAAGTGAAACAAAATGAGAAGGAAAAGGGATAAACAAAAAACAAAAAACAATGAGTAAGAAAAGTAAGAGAGAAAAAAGAAAGTAGACAAATAAATGGAAAATAAAGTAGAAAAACTTACGTCTATTAGAATTGGTCCAGTATGTTGAATGAAAAACGCACTAAACCCAACACCCACTGCACTTAAAACTGCGATGCGTTTTTAATAAAACTATACACTTAGTTTGTGCTTTCCACTTCGCAGTATGTACTATCTCAGCGACGAACTGTCACGACTGTTCACGCTGAAATGATCACGCTTGTATATTGCGAAATGTGTCGCAGATAACGCTTTCGGCTATTGTTTGTGTTATCGGTAATGGGCTCGGCGGGGGAATAAACGCGCTTTCGGCAACCGCGTTTCCGATCTACGTATTTTGGGATGTGTTTTTGAAACGACAATAATAAACTACGAACTGACTTATTAGCCGTAGTAATGGTGTGTGTGCAGTGTACTGTAGTGTCCGTTGCAAACACACGCAAACTGGTAAGTACGCTTTTATGAACATCTATAATGTTTAGCGTTATTCAATCGAATGAGCTACTAAACATGGCAATTTATAATTGTATCATTAGTTTGCAATGCATGTATTAATAATATGTATATGTATATGAGGCATTCCATGCCAAATCGGACACTTTCGGACCTCACCCCCTTCGATTTTTTTTTAAATTTTTTATGTTTTTAAGACTGATGAAATACGCGTTCATGAATTTTTTCAGATTTTTTTGACCATCCGTTTCGAAAATATGAATTTTCTAAAAATTCGGGCTCATTTTTTTCAAATGCTCATAACTTTGCGAAAAATGGACCAATTTGATCGTTCTTTTTTTCAAAATTTGTGTTTTTGAATGCTCTTTCAAGAAAAAAATATAATTTTTTTCGACATAATTTTTTTCTTTGTTTAATTTTCATTTAAAGCACAAAATATTTTCTATCTCAAAACATGTCCCCTTCGATTTTTTTGAAAAAATTCTCAAATACACTTTGATGCATGTAAGAACTAAAAAAAAATTCCCATCGTGGGGAAACTCTTCGTTCTATTTTTTTTCTAATTTCGAAAATATCCATTCTCTCAAATCGTTCGTTCCGTTTGAATGAAAAACGTTTTTTTTCGAGATGTATGCTCCGTCCGATTTTTTTGAAAAAATTCTCAAAAATACTTGGATGGATATAAGAACTTCTAAAATTTGTCCGATGGTGGGGAAATGTTTCGTTCTATTTTTTTTCTTTATTCGAAAATATCTATTCTGTCACATCGTATATTCCATTTCAATGGAAAATGTTTTGTATCTCAAAACATGTCCCCTTCGATTTTTTTGAAAAAATTCTCAAATATACTTTGATGCATGTAAGAACTAAAAAAAAATTCCCATCGTGGGGAAACTCGTCGTTCTATTTTTTTTATTTTTTCGAAAATATCCATTCTCTCAAATCGTTCGTTCCGTTTCACTGAAAAACGTTTTTTTTCGAGATGTATGCCCCATCCGATTTTTTTGAAAAAATTCTGAATGAAGCTTTGATGCAAGTATGAACTTAAAAAATTTGTCCGATCGTCGGGAATCTCTTCGTTCCATTTTCTTACTTTATTTGAAAATATCTATTCTAACAAATCGTATGTTCCGTTACAACGGAAAATGTTTTTTATCTCAAAACATGTCCCCTTCGATTTTTTTGAAAAAATTCTCAAATAAACTTTGATGCATGTAAGAACTAAAAAAAAATTCCCATCGTGGGGAAACTCTCCGTTCTATTTTTTTTCTTTATTCGAAAATATCTATTCTGACAAATCGTATGTTCCATTTCAATTTAACCACCAAAACGAAGAGAATACGTAACAGAATAGATAGTTTCGAATAAAGAAAAAATATAGAACGGAGAGTTTCCCCACGATGGGAAATTTTTTTTAGTTCTTACATGCATCAAAGTTTATTTGAGAATTTTTTCAAAAAAATCGAAGGTGACATGTTTTGAGATAAAAAACATTTTCCGTTGTAACGGAACATACGATTTGTTAGAATAGATATTTTCAAATAAAGAAAAAAAATGGAACGAAGAGTTTCCCGACGATCGGACAAATTTTTTAAGTTCTTACATGCATCAAAACTTTTTTGAGAATTTTTTCCAAAAAATCGGACGGGGCATACATCTCGAAAAAAAACATTTTTCATTGAAACGGAACAAACGATTTGAGAGAAAAGATATTTTCGAAAAAATAAAAAAAATAGAACGAAGAGTTTCCCCACGATGGGAATTTTTTTTTAGTTCTTACATGCATCAAAGTTTATTTGAGAATTTTTTCAAAAAAATCGAAGGGGACATGTTTTGAGATACAAAACATTTTCCATTGAAGTGGAATATACGATGTGACAGAATAGATATTTTCGAATAAAGAAAAAAAATAGAACGAAACATTTCCCCACCATCGGACAAATTTTAGAAGTTCTAATATCCATCCAAGTATTTTTGAGAATTTTTTCAAAAAAATCGGACGGGGCATACATCTCGAAAAAAAACGTTTTTCATTGAAACGGAACGAACGATTTGAGAGAATGGATATTTTCGAAAATAGAAAAAAAATAGAACGAAGAGTTTCCCCACGATGGGAATTTTTTCTTAGTTCTTACATGCATCAAAGTTTATTTGAGAATTTTTTCAAAAAAATCGAAGGGGACATGTTTTGAGATAGAAAATATTTTGTGCTTTAAATGAAAATTAAACATAGAAAAAAATTATGTCGAAAAAATTATATTTTTTTCTTGAAAGAGCATTCAAAAACACAAATTTTGAAAAAAAGAACGATGAAATTGGTCCATTTTTCGCAAAGTTATGAGCATTTGAAAAAAATGAGCCCGAATTTTAAGAAAATTCATATTTTCGAAACGGATGGTCAAAAAAATCTGAAAAAAATCATGAATGCGTTTTTGTTCAACCTTAAAAACATATAAAATTTAAAAAAAAATCGAAGGGGGTGAGGTCCGAAAGTGTCCGATTTGGCATGGAATGCCTCATATGTATATTAATATATGCATTTAAGGAATACCTATCAGGTAAACGCGTAAGTACTACATGCTCCATTAGGGTGGCATCCTTGGGTAGAAGCGTTCGTAACTTCCCCCCCTACATTCGCTAGGGCACCTTGTGAAGTACGTCGGGGGAAGAAAAGACAATGGGCCAGGGTAAGCAACGAAAAGACATAAACGGTCGAAATGACCATTACAGTTCGTGTCGCCAGAGAGGATATATCGAGGTTGGTAGTGCATACTGTTAAGAACTCACGACAGTATGACCAGCACAATTACACAACCCCGGATTACGATACACGACGGACGGGACAGTATTCACACTTCATAAACAATTCCTCATATCTCACCTCTTTCTTCAAGTTTTATCGTCCCGTACCCTTCATTATCCTATATCTTAATCCCCAATACAATACTCTTTTCACACATATCGGCACCCTTGCAATAGCCTCCCAAATCTCTACCCTGACCACGTCCCTCATGACGCAATTGTTATCAACATCCACCTCCTCACCTTTTACAGTCCCCACTCTACCAATATGTTTCCACCACTCTCTTTCCTTTCCTACGACAGAATTTTCTTGGACAGAGACGTGCGATGAGACGGACAGTTCACCATTGCTCATCACTCGCATCACATATTTCATTACACATTTACATATTGTACAATAGTTTAGATATATTAGTTTTGTTAACCAACTCAAGTTCAAAAAATATCCCGAACGCAAGAAATCGCCAAGGGAATCAGGTATCCTCAGGAGAATCAGGTAATCTTTTCCTACCATACGCGGAGAGTTGATCCCTAAAACACATACTCTGTGTGGTTTGATTGTGTTTCGAAATACAAAGTGCATTGCATCAAGCTTGCGTTATTGGTTACGATGTTGCCTTTTTACTATCTCTTACGCATGTGTAAGAAGACGCGTATTTACCTTCAATAATATTTCAAGTGAAATGTTTGTAACCGTAGTTACCTCTTTTACTTAAATATTACCACGTTGTGGTGGTCGTGCACTGGGCAACAGGCCGAAGGTGTAGGAAGGAATATTACAATTGACTATGGATGATTATGATCTTTAATTATCTAATGAGATTATGAAAATGAGGATGGGCTAATGAGATATGACTGGATGATATACGGGCGAGTCTATGGATATATTACAATGCTGATTATGACGATGCAAGTGAATGTGAGGCGGCGAGTAATGGATTGAGTGAATTTATGACAATATATTACAAATCAGGTGATTCTTACTCTAAATTACACAATTTACAGTGTCGTCGGGCGGTTTGCCAGGCGGCTCGTCGGTTTGACGCACGAGTTGATTCCCTTTACGCCAGGGCGGTTTGTCCTTTTTCGGCGTGAACGCGGTTTGTGTCCGGGATCGTTCGTGGTTTTCGCAAAAGGTAATTCTCTGTTAATTGTCACTAAATCAATTCACTTGTCTTTTCACTCTCTCCTCCCGTCTTCGCTCTCGCGCCTTCTTTTATACTTCCCCTCCCTGCCTAATTTGCCAGGAGCGCCGAGGCGGTCACTCACCGCGTGATTTGGTGACATCGGTAATCGGGGATTCTCCGTCGGTATGGAACCGTACGGTTACATGTTTAATATTATTTTTGCGTGAAAAATGGCACCATGCAGGGAATAATAGTAGTATTAATGTAATCGCAACGTGTTTTGTTTTAGATTCAACAATATGTTCAAGTTCCTCAAGAAAATGCTTTGGGGAAGAGAAGAAAAGCGTAAGTTTCTTGTTAGTGAGAAAAACATTACTTACACCTGATCCTTATTTCATGAAATGAAACTATCTTATTGGTTGAAACGATTATATTCACTGGACATGTAGACTGACCTGCTATAGCAAGTGTACGTACATTGGAACGTGTTATTTTCGATCAGGGGCCTTACAAACAACGAACAGTGTTGAATTACATTTACGTGTTTACGCGATCGTTGCCTCTGCCTACATACAATTTTATACATTTGCATTTTACCTTGGAAGTGCGATAGTTCTATGACATTGTTGTAAATGTCAACAGTTGCACGTGAAATAAGAATTAGCTCGTTGCTTTTTCAATGTATTTAATGCTTAAATGACACAATGGTGCTTCTTTGCATGAACAGAGGCATTGGACGACAAAATTAAGAAAAGTGCAATTGTCTCCGAGGCCACTCGCGCGGTGTTCCACGCACCACAAATATTTTTAATTTTTCTTAATTGTATTATTAGATAGTATATTAGGGTAGGAACTTGTATTTTGTTTAATATATATTTTGAAAAATCAAATCAGCATTGTTGATTGCATATGAGGCATTCCATGCCAAATCGGACACTTTCCGACCTCACCCCCTTCGATTTTTTTTTAAATTTTATATGTTTTTAAGGTTGATCAAAAACCCGTTCATGAATTTTTTCAGATTTTTTTGAGTGTCCGTTTTGGAAATATGAATTTTCTTAAAATTTGGGCTCTTTTTTTTCAAATGCTCATAACTTTGTGAAGAATGGACCAATTTGATCGTTCTTTTTTTCAAAATTTGTGTTTTTGAATGATCTTTCAAGAAAATAATATGATTTTAACCAAAAAGAAATGTTTCATTGTTTGTTTTTAATTTAAAGCACAAAATATTTTTTATCTCAAAACACGCCCCGATCGATTTTTTTGAAAAAATTCTCAAAAACACTTCGATGGATATAACAACTTAAAAAAATTGTCCGATCGTGGGCAAATTCCTCGTTCTATTTTTTTTCTTTATTTGCAAATATCTGTTCTATCAGGTCGTACGTTCCGTTTCAACGAAAAATATTTTTTATTTCAAAACACGCCCCGATCGATTTTTTTGAAAAAAATTCTCAAAGAAGCTTGGATGGATATAAGAACTATAAAAAATTGTCCGATCGTGGGCAAACTCCTCGTTCTATTTTTTTTCTTTATTTGAAAATATCTCTCCTGTCGAGTCCTACGTTCCGTTTCAACGAAAAATATTTTTTATATCAAAACACGCCCCGATCGATTTTTTTGAAAAAATTCTCAAAGAAGCTATGATGGATATAAGAACTTTAAAAAAAGGTCCGATCGTGGGCAAACTCGTTCTATTTTTTTTCTTTATTTGAAAATATCTGTTCTATCAGGTCGTACGTTCGTTTCAATGGAAAATGTTTTTTATCTCAAAACACGCCCCGATCGATTTTTTTGAAAAAATTCTCAAAGATGTTTGGATGGATATAAGAACTATAAAAAATTGTCCGATCGTGGGCAAACTCCTCGTTCTATTTTTTTTCTTTATTTGAAAATATCTCCTGTCGAGTCGTACGTTCCGTTTCAACGAAAAATGTTTTTTATCTCAAAACACGCCCCAATCGATTTTTTTGAAAAAATTGTCAAAGAAGCTATGATGGATATAAGAATTTTTAAAAATTGTGCGATCGTGGGCAAAGTCTTCGTTCTATTTTTTTTCTTAATTCGATAATATCTATTCTGTCAAATCATCAAATCTGTCAAATATTTTCGTATGAAGAAAAAAAATTAGAACGAGGAGTTTGCCCACGATCGGACATTTTTTAAAAGTTTCTATATCCATCCAAGCTTCTTTGAGAATTTTTTCAAAAAAATCGATCGGGGCGTGTTTTGAGATAAAAAACATTTTTCATTAAAACGGATCGTAAGACCTAATAGAACAGATATTTTCAAATAAAGATAAAAATTGGAACGAGGAGTTTGCCCACAATCGGACAATTTTTTAAAGTTCTTATATCCATCATAGCTTCTTTGAGAATTTTTTTCAAAAAAAATCGATCGGGGCGTGTTTTGAGATAAAAAATATTTTTCGTTGGAATGGAACGTACGACTCGACAGGAGAGATATTTTCAAATAAAGAAAAAAAATAGAACGAGGAGTTTGCCCACAATCGGACAATTTTTTATAGTTCTTATATCCATTCAAGCTTCTTTAAGAATTTTTTCAAAAAAATCGATCGGGGCGTGTTTTGAGATAAAAATTATCTTTCGTTGAAACGGAACGTACGACTCGACAGGAGATATTTTCAAATAAAGAAAAAAAATAGAACGAGGAATTTGCCCACGATCGGACAATTTTTTTAAGTTGTTATATCCATCGGTGTTTTTGAGAATTTTTTCAAAAAAATCGATCGGGGCGTGTTTTGAGATAAAAAATATTTTGTGTTTTAAATAAAAAATAAACAATGAAAAAATTTTTTTTAGTTAAAATCATATTTTTTTCTTAAAAGATCATTCAAAAACACAAATTTTGAAAAAAAGAACAATCAAATTGGTCCATTTTTCACAAAGTTATGAACATTTGAAAAAAAAGAGCCCAAATTTTAAGAAAATTCATATTTCCAAAACGGACACTCAAAAAAATCTGAAAAAATTCATGAACGCGTTTTTGATCAACCTTAAAAACATATAAAATTTAAAAAAAAATCGAAGGGGGTGAGGTCGGAAAGTGTCCGATTTGGCATGGAATGCCTCATATACATTGCTCCTTCATCGTCTCATCCTCGTCGAAATATACAATGTTATACAATCAGATCGATTAGTGTATGTATGATACAGTTTAGTCGCAGTGGCCGCTCTCACGTCCACAGTTTCGCAAAAAAATTTTGTCTCAAAATCTCCGGGTCCTCCCCTGTGCCCGCGGCGTCCATCGTCACGCCGCGCATCGGGCCCGGAGCGTCTTCGAGCGCGCCATGCGCTGCGCTCTCTTGTTTTTTCCGCAATATTGGGAAGTGGGCGTCTCCTTACAATATTGGGAAGTGGGCGATCAATTTGGCTATATTTGTAGATTTTTTTAACAATGAAGGAGTCAACTTTTCCAACTTCCAAAAACGGTTTTGGATACATTAGTGAAAAGACTATGAATAGAGATCAAATTTAAATCGCCGACGTTGCAAAATGTAAAAAAAATAATTGCTTAAACAATTAGCAATAAACTTTTACAATGTTTCATAATTATTTTGGTATGTCGGGAGCAAGTCCAAAAGAATGCCGTAAGAACGAAATCTCTAGCATGTCGGGAAGTGGGAGATCTTTTTTGCTATTTTTGTTAATTGTTTTAAGAAAAATCTTTGGGAATGATAAAGACTACATAACACTTAAAGAGTGGTTACAAATAGAGAAAATCGAAGTTTGGAAACGAAAAAAACGAAAAATAGACCATTCTAATACACCGACCAACACTATACAAAATACCAACGACAAAACTAACAAGAACAACCAAGACAACTACTATCTTCAACCACCACAAACAATCATAGAGATATGCACACATCCCATGACCCATCAACACACAGATCACACTCAAGTCACACAGAACTACCACATCAACAATCACAGTTTGAAGACACTGAAATCATGCCAACAAACGACAAATCTTAAAATACGCATACAGACACAGACGAAGAAGAAACAGCGCAAACAAACAATAAAATGCCAGAGCAAGACCCCGAACCCAACACGCAATACATGTTTGAAATGCTCCCACCAGACAACGAATTAAAAACACACCAAGAAACAAAAAAAAGACTCAATCCAGAAAAACCAACAGCTACACATAACAAAATTCAGAAAAAACGTGAAGTCAGAGATTTCCTAAAAAAACCTAAAACACTACATTAAAATGAAGCAAATTACGATATCTCGGACATGGCTACACCAAAATTAGATCAAACCACACACAGCAATCCAAAATAGTTAATATTCTACAATGGAACGCTAGAAGCATACGCAACAAGATAATCGATTTAAGCATAATCGTGGAAGATCATAAAATAGATATAGCAGCCATATCCGAGTCATGGCTAACCAAAGACACACCACTCTACATCAAAGATTACAACATCTACAAACAGGACAGGAATACCATGGGCGGTGGTCTAATATTCTTAGTCCACAAAGCAATTACAGCCTACTCAATCCCCATAACCACACCAAATACCCCTACATAGAAACAATGATGATCAAAACCACCATAGGCACCATACAAACTTACATAGCACTACTATACATTAAACCAAACACAAACATTACATCCTAAGATTGGGAAAATCTACTACAAAGGATACACCAGCATGCAAAGTTCTCCAACAACATCATGATACTAGGGGATTTTAACGCCCAACACCCCAGATGGGGATCCACTATACCAAATAGGAAGAGGACACAATTAGCCAATATTTTATCACACGCCCCATACAAAATTTTAAACAACGGACACCGAACAAGAATCACAAACACCAACAGACACAGTGCACCAGACTTAACCTTAATCCATTCACAGGCAAATTTAACAACTAAATGGCGGGTACTGGATAACAACATATCCAGCGATCATCTTCCCATACTTATACAAACTTACAGCACGCATACAAATACACATAACCACAACCAAAACTGCAAACACATCAATATGACTCCATTGCAGCAGCCCACAACAGCCAAAGCATTCCACGAATACATACAGCAGTTTACATATAATACAACCATAGACAACAACAATATAATAGAACAATATCACAAATGGATCCATCACATTTACGAAGCATTACAACACATCACCATCCATATCAATAGCAACAATAAATTACATCTCCACCCCATAAGACAATCAATAATCAAAAGCAATAGCTGGTGGGACCAAGAATGCAATGAAATTCTACAAAAAAAGAAGGCTGCAGCCAAACAGGTATTACAAAATAACAACCCAACCACTTGGGCCCAGTACAAACGTATAGCCAAACATTTCAAAAACATAATTAACAACAAAAAGAAAAAGGCATTTGTTATGGTTATTACGAAAATAGCCTTTATTGGAAGCACACGAAGTAATACAATACGTCGCTCCGGTAGTCGGATGGCAACTGCGATGTCTCCGCGATCGCGTCGTGAAGCGAGGCGACAAAACATAAACACTAAAGGTCGCACGCTCTCGCGTCCGATGTATCGCTACGCAGTACATCATTCGCATGTGATGGGTGGTCTTAATGTTTACCACAACACTCTCCCTAGAACGCACATCACACATGCCATACATTGTCACACACTACAATATATCATTTTTATCAATTAAACCTAGTGCCCCTCGCATTGACTCAAACTTTTGTTTTTATCGTACCAACCAGTGTCAATCGGTGTCGATGCAGGTTTTGCGTCGCACATCCGAAATCGATCCAACATTTTTCTTATCGTATCAAATCGGACTACCGGACTAAATGTTTCATTGTAATCTATGCCTTCTGTTTGTGAATAACCTTTTATAACTAACCTGGCTTTATAACGTTTCGTACCATCCGGATTTAATTTTATTACGTAGACCCAACGGTTCCCTATGATTTTTTGTCCTTCCTGTTTCTCAACAAGAATCCATGTTTGGTTTTCATGCAAAGATTCAATTTCATCGCGCATAGCCTCTTTCCATACTAAATTATCTACCGAAGTAACAGCTTCCTTATAGTTTGAAGGTACAGTTTCTGCAAGAAATGATACTGGACACCCGTAAAAATCTGTCGGCCTAATTGTTTTTCTATCCCGTAATTCTCTTGTATTAGAGGTATTGCCATTTAATGAATCGGAAGACCCTTCCTCCCCTTTCAATTCTTTATCTAACTTATCGTTATTTAAACTCTCATGTTTCTCAGGACATTCATTACTATTGCTATTGCTATTCCCCTTTTCCGGTGTCTCAATACTGACTGCATTTGGAACAGGATTTTCTGGCTGGAACATTACATCTCTACTTAAAATTACATCCCTTAGACTTGGAACATATACTCGATATCCTTTGCAATTATCAATATACCCAACTAAATATCCTTTCATTGCTTTCTTGTCAAGTTTTCGCCTTTTTACGCTTGGCACATGGACAAAACATTCCGTCCCAAATATTTTTAAATTGTCTATATTGGCTGTTTTCCCATGCCACAACTCATAAGGAGTTTTCCCTGACTCTTTTGTTGGTCCTGTCCTATTCAAAACATAAACAGCTGTATTCATGGCTTCTGCCCACAAAAACAAAGGCAAGTGTGACTTTGAGTAGAGCATAGATCTCGCTGCTTCTACTATGACACGATTATCGCGTTCTGCCACCCCGTTCTGTTCAGGCGTATACGGAACGCTAATTGTATGTTTAATCCCTCTATCGCTCAGGAACTCTTTAACTGCCCTATTGACGTACTCCTTACCACCGTCACTGTGGATTTCCCTTATGCTTTCCCCAAATTGATTCTCAATTTCAATACAAAAGTTTTTTAATTTCGATAATACTTCAGACTTTTCGCGTATAAAATAAATTTGTCTAAATCCTGAAAAGTCATCCTTAAAGAGTACATAATATTGTTTTTTACCAAGCGACTCCTGCTGCATTGGCCCGCATACATCACTGTTTATAATCATACGAACTTTTGTGGCCCGCTCAACTCTTTCGTGAAAGCTTAATCTATGCTGCTTACCATCCATACAGCCATGACACACATTCTCAGAATCCAAAACATCTATACCCAGGTTTTGCAGATATGTCTTAACATACTTCTTATTCTGATGACAAAAGCGTTCATGCCACAGCTGTAAACTTTCTACCTTATTGGCTCTATTACAATGTACCGGTATCGTGACACGCAAATTCATTTTATACAGATTACCGATATCGGATGCCATTGCTATTACGATTCCATCACGTGAAAATGCGATTCGCTTGCCATAGTCTTCAATCGAAATATTTACACCCTTCTTAGCAACTACTTTTACAGAAAACAAATTCTGTTTTAAATCGGGCACATACAAAACGTCATACATAGTACCTTCAATCCACTTACCATCCACTAAAGTCTCTATTTCAATGTTCCCTTTACCATGCGCAGGGATCACATCACCGTTACCAACCGTAACGTTCGTTGGATTCTCGATTTCTTTAAATTCACGGAACCAATCCCTCCGATTAGTCATATGTTCCGATGCTCCTGAATCCATTAGCCAGCAAGCGTCATCCACAGCCTCATTTGTTCCTACAAACGCCTGTCTAGATGATGTGTACCGCCGCTGCGTAGAACTCGTACCCTGCTGTTTTTCAAATCCACCGTTCCTCTTCGGACAATTCTTCCTCAAATGACTCCTTGAGCCACAGATGTAACAGCCTGGACAATCCTTTTTCATATGCCCATCACGTCCGCAATTAAAGCAGCCAAAAGACTTCTTCCTCGTAAACGTATTTAGATTTGAGCCACTGAATTTTCCATCCTTCGAAGAAAACTGTCTCGATTTGGAGGTCGAAAATAATGCCTCGGTTGTCTCCTCCGACGTGTTTTGACCTTGTATCCGCATTTCTTCGGACATCAATCTCGCAGTAAGATTCTCCAGATTTTTCCTTTTATCGTCTACCGAGTCCCAGGCACTATGGAAATGATTGTACTTGGGAGGCAACGTCGAAAGCACACGTGTCAACAGCATCGAGTCAGGAATTTGACCACCTAGACTCTTCATCTTCGTCGCCAACTGTTCTAATTTTGTCAAATTGTGCGCAACACTTTCATTTATATCCCATGTAAATTCAAAGAATTTTTTCTGAACTAATGAAAGATTTTCTTCGGACTTCAGGTCATATACGGTGTTCAGTTTCGACCACATTTCCCGCGCCGTCGTGCAATTTAACAGAAGATCTAAAGGTTTCCTTTCAACTGCCGTAACAATTAGTTTCCTAGCGGCTTTATCCGCTTTTCGGAATTTTTGAAGAACACTGTCATATTCCGGTATACCTGGCTGTGGTGCAATCAAGCTACCCTCACAGACATCCAACAGGTCCTCGTCTTCCTCCAACAGCGTGCGTATAACAAAACGCCACTGACACCAATTGTCTTTATCACGCAGTTTTTCAATCTTCAAACTAGTAGCCTCCATCCTTGTATTTCTATTTGTTCTTGTATACACAAACTCACAATACACTTAACTACCGATTAGGAATCTGGGCCCATAACCTGTTATGGTTATTACGAAAATAGCCTTTATTGGAAGCACACGAAGTAATACAATACGTCGCTCCGGTAGTCGGATGGCAACTGCGATGTCTCCGCGATCGCGTCGTGAAGCGAGGCGACAAAACATAAACACTAAAGGTCGCACGCTCTCGCGTCCGATGTATCGCTACGCAGTACATCATTCGCATGTGATGGGTGGTCTTAATGTTTACCACAACAGCATTCAATAGTTTCATCACAGAAATCAACCCAAACACCCACATCAGCAAAATATGGAACAAAATGAAACAATTAAAAAACTCCAAATATATTCAGAACCCAGGTACAAATGAACTAATAAATGCAACCGGTCTAGCAACAATTAAACACAAACTATTCAGACAGGCACCCAACCATCTGTCAATAACCATCAACTCAATTACTACGGACCAACACCCAACAACACACAATTCATCAACACAGACATCACCACAGAAGAAATCTATCACGTTATCAATAATAGTAAAACAACATCAGCAGCTGGAATAGACCATATTAACAACAAAATACTCAAATTACTACCACGTAACAGCATACACAGACTCACAGAGCTTATAAATGGAATTATCACATATAACACTATACCCCAAACATGGAAGCAATACCAAACCCTACTTTTCAAAAAACCAGACCATATTAACTATAGACCAATTGCAATATCGTCTGCAATTCTCAGAATCACCGAGAAAATACTACAGAACCGAATAGCCCATCACGTTGAAAAACACAATACATTACACGAACTACAATTTGGATTCCGAAAAGACAAATCATCCACCGACAACCTCATATACATAACTACGTCCATATACAAAGCATTCGCTGACAAACAACATTGTGGAGCCATATTCTTGGACATCGAAGCCGCCTATGACAACGTCAACCCTGCAATACTAATAGACAAATTACACAAAATCAACATACCACCAAGAATTACCAAATTCATCAACTCCATTTTATGCAATAGATAAATAATATTATACAACCGCAATATATATCTAACACAGGGGCACACATCTCTAGGGCTACCCCAAGGTTCTCCATTGAGCCCAATACTTTACAATATATACACCGCAACGCACATTACGCAAACATGCAATGGGGAGCACACCCCCCAAACAGTTCACACCTTAACAAACGCAATAATCAGACCCAAGATAGAATGGGGCTCAGAGATCTTCCTATCACCAACCAATACACATATCAGAAATAAATACAACTCCATGATTATTTCCATTACCAAAAAATATCTGGGAATACCCATCAGCGCATCTAGTGATATCACATGGCTCCTAAGCAACCAACCAACCATACAAGAGAACAGCGAAATCAAAACCGTCAAATATTTAATAAAGACAAACAGATTCATCGATGACCCGGTATTAAATAAAATCAAAAGCTTTTCAAGCACTATCTCCAAACTACCTAGTATATCCAGTAGATACATCCCAAACTACATACGCATATGGAACAACATGAACCTTCGACAATATAACATGGCAAGATACACCCACAACCCCACATACCCGGGAGACTACAGCTACTCACATATCCAACCGCAGATTCACTACCAACATGAAAAAATCAGCCAGACACACCATTACCCAAATGCATACCTGAACAATATAATTACAGAAATACCGGACACCCATAATCACATTCTATTATATACTGACCTCTCCAAACAGGCTGCAACAAACTACTGTGGTGCAGGGGTATACGACCACACAAACAACCAACAGATAAAAATATTACTAAACCCTTGCCCCTCCATATTTTCAGCAGAAGCCGCAGCAACATGGATCGCCATCAAACACGGAGTCCATACAATCAAAAAATGCATAGCTATAGACACAACATATTAGATATATATATTTACTGATTCACAAACAGTACTACAAGCAATCGCAAACACACCATCCAATACCAGTTTTAACTTTTTTTCATAGAAATAAAAAAACTAATCTACGCGTACCAACATACACAAATCAACAATCAAATGATATGGGTCCCCAGCAGTCCCCAGTGGTCCCCAGTGGTCCCCAGTGGTCCCCAGCCATATAGGAATATATGGTAATGAAAGAGCAGACCAAATAGCCACAAACACACATATCCGCAGCACACACAATTTTACGATCCTTTAAGGCAATGATATTATAAACATGCACATTAAACACTAAAACAAACACACCTAACCAAAAATATTATTAGCAACAATACAAAATCATAAATACTTCAAACACGTAAACCCGAATAAACCCAGACCCTGGTTTCATAATATGGACCTGACTCGCAAAGAAATCACAATTATTAATAAAATAATAGTCAATCGCATGACTACCAACACCGACGAGATATACTTAAAGACCGCTAGCCTTATGGGACTTTGTGTCGCACGAAAATTGAGCCGTACTGGGACGCCCTCTCGGCGTATAGAGCGGCCGAATCAGGAAACTCAAGGCAACGCAACGAACTCAGTGATTCCAGTTTTTACACCAAGTTACGAAGAATTGCGAAGAACCACTGTCGTGACGATCGTGGTGGGGGAAAGTTCAGATGTGCGATGTCAGTCAGCGAGTCGTCTACTATGTATCGAACGGAGTCAAAGAATGAGCTATGGCTCTGACTCTTCTCCGGCACGATCGTATGCGTGTTTCCTTTGACATAAGCCAGCGGTATTAAAATGCTTTTCCGTTCCTAACCTATCCGATAATCTGATAAAGTATTTTATTCGAAGGGTGTAGTTGGATGATGGGGTCAAAAGTGTTCCCAAAACAATTATAAATCGAAAACGTCATTTGATAGCTCATTAAAAAATACCCATTTTCATCACGTTTTAACTTTCAATCTGGAAGGGCAAGGGGCAGTAGGTTGTAAATTAAAAACTTTCGTTTTTGCTCATTTCTAAAAAAGGGGTGTCCGTGAAAAAATCAAGAATTCTGGCCGTTTCTGGCGTGTTAAAATTAATTTGTAGAACGAATTTTCATGCATCGTTTATAAGATAAGTATATTGTGCAATATTCAATGCTATGAGATGGGGTACAATAAACAAATATAGATGCTAAGAAAACTGCTAAAACAAGGAGAATATGTAGTAATGGCGCTTGTTACATCCGAAAATATTTGTAGTTCCGCTAATATTATCGGTTGCACAACGGCAAAACGTCTTTTTTCTCAGTACTGCTCTCTTTATTATTTTTTCCTTTAGTTTATTATTATTATTTTGTCGTTTCTTTCTTTTTCTTGTTTTTGTCTGCAGCATAATCTCTCTGTATTTTATCCTTTATTTTTCTTTTTCCTAGAGATAAGTTAACATAATATTTAGGTTAAGTTATATTCAATTAGATATTAAAGCCAGCTTCTTTTTTTGACCCATGTTCTGTAGCCCCCGCATAAAACGAATGCGGTGCATGCGCCGAGTTATATTTCATGTAATGTTCAAGCGCATTTAATGTTAACCGGGCCGATTCAAACCTTCCCACTGCTGCGTTCCGGGAACACGTACCCACTTACATTTGCACTTTCGGCATCTCCGCACGAATCCAATTCATAGTCTCAAGATCACTAGGCATAGGGACAGCCCTCCTTCATGCGATTGTCATATTCTTGACGATTGTCATATTTTCGACGTATTCTTTACGTGCATTTTTATATTTTTCTTCTTACAATGTATTTGTACAAGAAAAACTTTAATATATATGCGAAATGTCTAATAGTAAATGTAACTGGCCGGCCTCAGGATCCAATGGTTACGATTCAAACTCCTCACCTGAGTGTGAAATTTTTCCGATCCTGCATAAATTTTTATTAACATTTATTAGCAGCCAAGTTTTAAGAGTTCGCGGAGGTGATACAGTGGAGGCCCGATGAATTTTTCCTGAGATCTGCCAGATAAATTTTGACGCTTAAAGCCCACCACTAGGCGGGATCCCCCTCGCATTCGGCAACTGTCATGCCTGATATCGCAGCGTAATTCCTTTGAATACTAACGTAACATGGTGAAAAGTTGATAATCTTATAAGTAATGTAAGGTGATTCTCGAGGAAACAACTACTATTCGGTTTAACTCTGACTTTCGTTGCGTCTGCTCTGCTCTACTACTCAAAATGCTATATCCCTTGTCCGTCCGTGTCCGTCCGGTGCCGTCCGGAAAGAAACGCGCATCGCGCCTCCCGTCGTACAAATTTTGCCTCGGTGACGTCAGCGGCCGCTAGCCCTAGCGTCCATTGTCATGCGCCGGCTTGCGTTTGTTACAGCAACGACTATGTACATACATATGTACGAACGTGTAATATGTAATCCTTTTAATAAGTACAAATATAAACCGAGTTGTACTGTGTTTGGTCTCATTTAACTCGGAATAATATTACTAATATGTTTTGTCTTCAGTCCGTCTTTTTTCCTTATCTGCCGTTTCTACTTCTGATCATCCGTATCGGCAAAAAGCAAACGAACGAATTCGACTACAGTAGATTTTCTATATGAGTCCGATTTGAGCTACACGATATCTGTCCACGGATGCCCCTTTCACAAACAGGGATCGTCGTCGACCGGGCGGTTCCCCGTCACTTGTATCGCAGTGGCATTTTTTGATGCTGACAATTGAACAGCGACGCGGTCTATCGGTGAGACACTAACCCTAATTAGGAAATCAAAAATTTTTAATTGCAATTTTTCGTTAAAAAGAAGTTTACTGGTATATTGGAGACATTTTTCTGATAAAAATAAGACCAAATACGAAATGGTTACGACACTTGGTTTCGCTATTCTGACTTGTCAAACACACTGTCGCCTAAACGTCGCGAGATCAATGTGGTGTGAAGAAGGAACTTCTATTCGATGGGAATCAAGTACCTGGCGGATGAATCGACGCTTACCGTGGAGCTGGATGAGAAACAAAGTTTTCTTGAGTGGAATGAATGTCCCCTATTCGTTATAAGCCCATTTGTCGGCATTTTTTTTGCGTCTCTTACCGTGTAGGGACACCATTGGCAGGTGCCTCCTCACAAACTCACACAGGGAACCTGCTACAGTTTAGACGGCTTTAAACTCCTCATACGCAAATAAAGTGGCAAGCAATTTTATATGTAAATAGGAGTTTTAATTAGTAACAAAATATAACCCGATTGGTTTCGTGTTTGGTCTCATTTTACTTGGCAAAATATTAGCAATAAGGTACTGACATTTTTATTCATAAAAAGTCAGAGTTGTAAAAATTTCTTCGCTGCACTAGTGTTGCCTCATCGTCATGTGGCATTCAATCATTCAACAATGGCTTCACCTTCACTCCTTCTTTCTATATCAACTGTCCCTACGTTTGGCGGTGTCGGCAAATTACAAAGAGACGGGCGCGTGGCCCAGCGTGGCCCAGCGTGGCCGGCAACGTGGCGCAGAGACGACATTCGTGTCAAATCACCGGATGTATGTACGAGCAACGGAGAAACTTTAGAATTGTAAAGATAGAAATAAAGAAGTTTTGCGTACAGACAGGGTCGTTTTGTTTGTCGTGTTCCGATCATTTGTATGAAATGGAATACAATAATCAATGTAAGAGAGCAACTGTATTGGAAGGCATTTACTTCTTTAATTAGCAAGTACTTTTTGCAACATTTTCAACCTCGTCGGTGCTGCTAGCACTTAAAATTATCACGATACAAAAATTGGGAGTGATGGGATTCGATAATGTATAAAAGTTCGTTCTACAAATTAGTTTAACACGCCAGTAAACGACTAGAAAGGATGATCTTGACTTTTTCACTGACACCCCTTTTTTAAAAATGAGCAAAAAGGGAAGTTTTCAATTTACACCTCACTGCCCATCGCCCTTGCAGATTCAACGTTAAAACATGATGAAAATGGGAATTTTTTAATGAGCTATCGAATGACGTTTTTGGTTTATAATTGTTTTGGGATCGCTTTTGAGCCCCATCATCACCCTTCGAATAAGATACTTTATCAGATCATCGGTTAGGTTAGGGACGAAAAGGCATTTTAATACCGCTGGCTTATGCCAAAGGAAACACTTGTACGCAATCGTGTCGGAGAGGAGTCGGAGCGGTAGCTTATTTCTTGTCTCCGTTCGGTACGTTGTAGACGACTCGCTGACTGAGAGCACGTATACATACATCTCAATGTACATCTTTTCCCCACCACGCCCGTCACGACAGTGGTTCTTATGAATTCCTCGTCGGTGCTTGGTGTTACCTACAAAGTTAGAACCTCGGAATTCTTCCGTGCCGACAGAGCATTTGGGCCCCTTTGAGCCCCCTTGCGTGCCCGAAATTTTACCCAGGGCTAGCGGTCTTTAAGTATATCTCGTCGGTGCTACCAATGATTACTTACATAAAATAGGAAAAAAACCATCCCCCCTGTGCGAGTGTGATAACGTGAGTGTTCAAAACATTAACCATGTACTATGGCAATGCGCCCTAAAAGACAACAAAAGACACTCATTAATCACAATAATAAAACAAACCGAACATAAAGATACAACACACATCATGAACATTATAGAAATCCGTAATATAAAACTAATCAAATCATGAATCAAATTCATATGTGAATAAAATGGTGAACGCAGACAGTAGTGACACACATGGTCGATACAGCAGAGGCGCTGTGTATCCATAAACGAAGAGAAGAAGAACTGGTGACAACGCAACAATGGATTATTTAGTGACCATTTCTCTGCCATCATTTATAGGCGTATAACTTTTGTATTTTCAGTATTGCAATACACTCGATTCCCTCTTGTATTGTACAGTTGAATTACGACAATCTTCAAAAAAGTTGTCATTAATATAGCATTGGCACGTGAGATAATCTACATTGACGAACAGAATACTGAGCACCGACAAATTTTTGACCAGAGAGACTACAACAATGTTACTTTGATTCAAATGCAGCCACAGTATTCTTATACACTAAGTATATTTTAATGAGGAAAATAATGACATGGACATCTGTTAAGGAAACTGGGCACCATAATATATTTTTTTCTGTCTGAAACTTCTTCTATTAATCTTAAATTTAAAGAGTAATTGTAATATGGATCGAAGAATGTGGCATTGTGTAAATTTGTTGGGTGTTAATGAACATCATGTGGTTGAAGAGGCACGATGTGTTTTATTATCCATTTGTGAATATATTTTGGATCATGCACAGGAGACAAAATTCTCTGAACTCTGCTTTGATGACCCATGCTTGATGAGGTTGTTGTCAATACCTGGTGCTGCAGAATGCATCCTTGAAATTGGTTTTACAAAGGTAAAAAATATATAATTACTATTGAAATGTGTTTAATGCTTTATCATACGGTCTCTACAAGATTTACATTATCACATAAATATCAGTACCTTCTTGTACGCACAAATGTAACATTATAAAGAACACTCTTGTTAATAAAAACATTACTCTTCTAGAATCTTTTTTTGTCAAGGTAATTTTTTTTAAATACTTGGTACACGAGGACTGTTGCTTTAATAGGACAACCAAATATTTCTATATAATACAAGCAAAAAATGGCACATTTTTTCATGTAATTTTCATAGTACTATTTTTATGTTCAGGGTCAAAAATATATACTTATGCATAAAGTTATTAATAGTAAAGATATAATATTTACGTATTTCAATTTTTACAGAAAATTGATCATCTTGTTTTGAATTGCTCTTCTTTGGAAATCATAAAACTTAAAATATTAAGAGACCTGCTTTCTTCAACTTCAAGGAAATTATGTACTGATATTGAAGCTAAAAAATACATCGTTTTACCATCAAACTTGAGTGAAAGTGCAATACAATTTTTTACCAGGATTGTTCGGTATTATTGTGATATAATGGTTCATGAGAATTCAAATTTACAAAAAAAAGCCAAGAAAGATATACCAATTGCACAGTTGGAGATAAAAGTAATTGAAAGGATGAGAGCATTGCAAAAGTAAGAATTATAATATGTGACTATAGTTTGTCTAAAAATAAATAAAATTACTTATGTCTATTTGTTTTTAAAGAAACATGAAAATACAATTTTCATCAAGCAACGAAGTAATGGAAAAAGAGTGTATTGAAAATAACATTTGCGTGAGTGACTTGTTTTTATTGGAACTTGTTAACTGGTTTAAAAGCTCATACTTCCAATGGGTTAATCGACCTGAATGCATAGATTGTAAAGAGATGTGCACATTGGAAAGTATTATACCATCTAAAGACATCCAAATCTACAGTATAGAAATATATAAGTACACATACACTTTATTATCATTTTTAGCTATAAATATATGAAAAACTTGTCTTTTATACATATGATTAATTTTGTAAACAATCTTCTATTGTGATACTATTATTACAGATATACAATTTATTATTGAAAATTTGGCATGAGTTTACTAATACAAGACAAATTTACTTTTCACTTTCAGATGTAATATGTGTAAAAAAATTGTTAACATTCCTCGTTACATACATCCAGAACCACTACTGACTTACCGTCGCGGACGATGCGGAGAATGGGCCAACACCTTCACTCTGTTATGTAGATCTCTTGGTTATGATACGCGGTTAGTGCGGGATGAAACTGACCATTTGTGGACAGAGGTCTATTAGAATTTTACAAACTAAGTCAAGTAGTGATACAAAGCATAATAAATAAATTTGGGTAGCGTTATTAATTAACAAGTTTTTCTAACCACTAATTACTTGTTTTGGTTCATTGTTAAAACCATTTGATTTTATGCATAAATAATGCTTAAAACATCCACACATTATATTAAAACTTTATAATAAGTCCTTAAGTATTATCAAGTAAATAATTGCATTTATGTCAATTGTCATAGGTGTGGTCAATGACAAATAAACGATGGATACATATTGATCCATGTGAAAATGCAATAGATCAACCACTGATGTATGAGAGAGGTTGGCGTAGAAAATTAACATATGTGATAGCATTTTCAAAAGACGAAGTGCAGGATGTTACATGGCGGTATACACAGGATGAAGAAAGTGTTCTACAACGTCGAACTCTTTGCTCAGAAGATGATTTACTAGAACTGCTGTGGTCGTTAAATTGTCAGAAGCAAGTTGGTGCCCGCAGCAGTGCTGCTAGAAAGAAATATGTAATAGAACGTCGAATTCTGGAATTAGCAGGCATGCTGCATATGCCTAGAAACAGCATCATTTCAAATGATGAAGAATATAGTGGCAGACATTCAGGTTCCTATGCTTGGAGATTAGCGCGTGGAGAAATCAATGTACAGGTAAAAATAGACTTATCCGCATTTAATCAATCATAAATTTGTGCCTGAAATGAATATCTATTTTATACTATTAAAATAACTACTATTTAAATAATTCAACATTTGTTTAAACATATTTCATGAAAAGCTTTTTAACAAACATGATCATTTAAAATATTGCATAACTCACAATTTTTGTGAAGAGTGTTACAACAGTTAGAAAACAGAATAATTATTCCTGTTAGAGAATAACTTAATGAGTCAAAACTTGTCATAACATATTTCTTTACATAATGTTTGCAAAGTTGTGATGTAATGCAATAGCGCCATATCAAGTACACACAGTGTGATTGGGTTCCTTAAACTCCCACTTTGTCAATCCATGCATAACATGTACTGAATGCGTGAATGTACTCATAATTTCGCTTGAAACCTAAAAGAAAATATTGCAAATATTCGTAGGGCGTTAGTTGAAACGTATAGAAATTATGGTTCTTTTGTTGTGTAACCAAATGTATTTGGTGGCTAGTCTTGCGTTCACAAATGATTTTCTTATATTACTGATCGATACTAACAAGGGGAGGACCAGAGTTGTGGGTCACCGATTTTGTTAAAATTTTGTGCAGACCTTCTTCAGCCGAAAATATTGGACACGTGTTTTGCCAAACGTCGAAAAACTCCTCCATTTTTGAAAAAAACGAGGTCAAAAATAAAAAAATTTTCGATCGCGCTGAAATTTTGCAGACGCGTTAAAAATTGCCTTCTAAAAGATTCTTACACATTTATTTTTCAAATAAACAATGTTTAAAAATATGCATGATGGATAAGTTCCATTAAAATTACTCTGTTGTCATCGAAGCGGCGTGGCAGAGTAAGTATTATATGATACTAGCGTAGTAACTCAAGGTCCAAGGTTCAAGTCTCCATACGGTTTCGCGTTTTGTATTTTCTTTTTTAATTTTCCTTTTCCAACGGCGTTTTCAATTCATGAATATACTTAAAAGCAATTACATTTTATTACATTCTATCAGTTTGCCCACGTTTTTATTGCGGTTTCTACAAGAACATATTACATATAGAATTTTGCAGATTTGAAGAAAATAATAAAAAGAAATAATCCAAACCTCATTAATTTATTGATGTAATGAAATAACGGTCCCGTGGATGGAAGCGGTATACCCAGGTATCATTCGGAATGAGAATAGATTTTCTGAATTTCTTGCTAATAACTGTCACTCATGACGTATCTCATGGTGTCGTTGGTCGTGATTCATATAGATCGCGAGTTCGGTTTGATCAAGGTAATGAATTACAACATGAAAGCGATGTAGTGAGTGATGCAAATCAAGAAAACTTGTTGTTAGAACAAGTACCCGAATCAACTCCTGTCTCAAGTATTAAATCTCACTCTACGTGTCCACCGTCCAGGAAAGGCGAAATGCAACACGCCACGTTGACAGAAAAAATAAAACCTGTTACGCTTGTAAGACTATCCAACGTGGAGTTTGAAAACGTTACAGTTAGAGAAAGGGTTTCACATACAAAGAAACACCAAAGGGCATAGCCGGGTAAGACAGTGAAATATGCCCCAAAACCGATCGAAATTCTAAATGGGCCATTCGATAGCTTATGAAAAAAGAAACATTTTTGTGAATTTTCAACTTTGTATCTCGTCCGTGGGGGGCAGGGGGGTGTAAAATGTACTGTCCGCTTCTCCCACCATTTTCTCGGAATCTAGTGCATAAAAAAATTCTAAAAAATTCAGAGCCATATCTAGCAATGGCGCGCATATTCCAGATTTTTTTTCAGATTTTTACATAAAAAATCCTTTTGGTAAAAAAAAAGAAACCGAAAAGTCAATCAGAAAAACATTTATTTGATACCGAAGGAGGTCCGGATCAGTGATGCCGCTTTTTTCTGTAATGTAAAATTACAATCAACAGCTCTCTGATTTTTTTTATAATTTTTGCTCACCGGCAACAGCGTCGAAAAAATAAAAAACCCGTTTTTTCGATAGTTTTTGGGTGTCAGAACAACGTATGAGGTAAACTTTGGTTAAATTTTTGTCACATAACTATTTCATGTAATGTTTAATGTTATTGATTACATTGCACAGTCGTAATAATGCAAGAAAACTAAATAAATGGAAGAAATCGATGTCACAATGTATGCCTTATGTTCTGAAAAATTGAAGATCAACCAAAGATCGTTGGTAGCGACACGCGTAAGGTGACAGTCTGTTTTGTCGAAGCAAACTTTTTCTTTGGGTTCGAATCCTGTTAGGTGCCTTTTTTTTCATCATTTTTGTGTCCTTTCTCTGTGCAATAATAGTTAATATTAAATGTCAGATGATTTCACATTATTTTTGTCAACATTTTAATGTTGTAATAAATATGCACGTGCCTTCAAACCGCCTTCCAGGTTTCCGTTATTCTAGTCATATATTTTGGCAGTAACAATGACAAAAATGTGTTGCACAGAGAAAGTCATCTGACAATAAATATTAACTATTGTTGCATAGAGAAAGGACAAAAAAACGATGAAAAAAAAAGGCACCTAACAGGATTCGAACCCAAAGAAAAAGTTTGCTTCGACAAAACAGACTGTCACCTTACGCGTGTCGCTACCAACGATCTTTGGTTGATTTTCAATTTTTCAGAACATAAGGCATACATTGTGACATCGATTTCTTCCATTTATTTAGTTTTCTTGCATTATTACGACTGTGCAATGTAATCAATAACATTAAACATTACATGAAATAGTTATGTGACAAAAATTTAACCAAAGTTTACCTCATACGTTGTTCTGACACCCAAAAACTGACGAAAAAACGGGTTTTTTATTTTTTCGACGCTGTTGCCGGTGAGCAAAAATTATAAAAAAAAACAGAGAGCTGTTGATTGTAATATTACATTACAGAAAAAAGCGGCATCACTGATCCGGACCTCCTTCGGTATCAAATAAATGTTTTTCTGATTGACTTTTCGGTTTCTTTTTTTTTACCAAAAGGATTTTTTATGTAAAAATCTGAAAAAAATCTGGAATATGCGCGCCATTGCTAGATATGGCTCTGAATTTTTTAGACTTTTTTTATGGACTAGATTCCGAGAAAATGGTGGGAGAAGCGGACAGTACATTTTACACCCCCCGCCCCCCACGGACGAGATACAAAGTTGAAAATTCACAAAAATGTTTCTTTTTTCATAAGCTATCGAATGGCCCATTCAGAATTTCGATCGGTTTTGGGGCACATTTCACTGTCTTACCCGGCTATGCCCTTTATAGAGGAGAGGAAGAAATAGCCACGGGTGGGACAAATTGTGATAAATATGCTAACATCGAACACTGGGCTCGCAATGGTTTGATTGAAGAAAGAGATATTCGTTGTTTTATGTCAACTTGTGTAAAGTATTTATGTGTTTGTAAGAACGAAGCGAATGTTTTGACCCCGGGATTACGCATGACATATCAAAAATGCCTGCTGAACGGGAAAAAAATCATGTGATGTGTACACAGTGAGGCAAATTGATGAAAGTAAAACACGCTAACTATTTAAGGGGTTAGGCCACTCTATGATTTTCGAAAAATCGTTTTTTTTTTGTTTTAAATGGTCCCTTACGATCTCAAAAATGATGTGCCAAAAGATTATGGCCGGGAAAAGCCCCTAACTACTCGATTTTCGATTTTTATTACAAGGCCGCCTTGTCGGCAGCGCGCTCCTTTTATGAGCGCTGCGGGAAAGTTGCTGTGGGGCAGGTATACGGTAATTGTTATTGAAATTATTTATTGCGTGACTAATGTGGATAATTCCACCTTCCTATTTTCTTAAGTTTTGTCTTGCAAATAGTCGAATATCTGCTTGAGACAGACACAGGCAAAAATTCGAGAAAGAAGCTAGTTGACAAACACCTATTCTTCTCGATACTTTGGCAAACTTTCATTTACTTTTGTCTGTGTACTTATTGATTTGTTTTTACATTGAGTGAAAAGTGATGTATAGTGGGCGGAAAGGAAAAAAGACAACATACAACAACAGGAAGAGACCAAAACCATATCAAAGGAGGCCACTGAATCGCTATGAGTTAGAAACACCAGATGACTTGAATGCCAGTATATCGGCAAGAAAACTGAAGTAATCGGAAGATCTGTATGATATGGAAATAAATCCAGCATTTGGTTATCGTATCATAAACTTTATTACAGTATTTTCGGCTATTTAGAATGTTGTCGTTTGTAACGTATGCCTATCGGAACTAAAATATACTGAAAGTGACAAACGCGGTTCCGAAATCCACTTCAAGTGGGAAAACAGTGTTGGATATAGCGACCAAAATTGCCGTTAGTGTATATAATAACGGTTTTTCTTCAATTTTGCACATAATGGACGCAATGGACTTAGAAATCGGGCCCAACAATTACGAAATGTGTCTACAAGTCGACGAGCAGCGCATAAAGCCCGCGCAGAGAGATCGCTCTCTGAAGAAGTAAAAACGGCAAGGATCACTTCAAGGTCAATAAGAAAACTATTACAACAGCAGGGTGATAATCTTGAAGGTCAATGTATGGTGCAGGTATTTCAGAATGGGGAAATTGTAGAGTAATTCATGATTTTCTACTACTCAAAACTTTAAACGCATTTATCTCGAAACTACATTTTCCTAGTTGGCCGGACTCCTATCTCAGACAATTTTCAACAGATTCACTTTTAATTTTGCACATATCTTTAAAAATACAGTGTCCATGGTAGTACGTAGGGTTTTTTTTTAAATTGCATAGTTCATTTTTAAATTTGACACTTTTCACTTTAGAAGTGCGCCATTTCGCCAAAAATCGATATATCAAAAAAATCCTACGTACTGTTCTGGCTGTTGTTACATATAATCGAGAAAAATTTATTAGCCCATCATAATTCAAAAAATACGGGAGCTGCGAGTCCAGTCGTGGACCCTTGTAAAATAGAGGCGCCACCGCGAAAATCCTGCACGGCCGCCATTTTGAATACAATCTCTTCCAAAAAATTAGTGTATGTAGTCAATGGTATGTATAATACCGCACTCTTTTTGTAATTTTGATATATTTTGTAGTTTGTCTGAAAAAAATTCCACAAAAAGGCCTATTTTTAAGGCCTCTAGAGTGGCCTAACCCCTTAAATCTTATTTTGAAACCATAAGTGAAGAAGAATAAAGGTTCGGTTCATGATTCGAGGACTGGTCAAGTAGTGTCCGCGCGCAAATAACGAGAAAATTCTGAATGCCAATAATGATAGTTTGTGCACTTTGCAAGTTATTCCACCTCTCTGCACACCGGTATGTCAGCTATGTGACGTATATTGTTACGGTCAAGTCAAATTATTTATTTAAACGTGTACAAAATTCAACAATATTACTAAAACAACGATTTGATAGAATGTATTTTTTCGAATGAAGAAAAAAAATAGAAACGAAGAGTTTCCCCACGAAGGGAAATTTTTTTTAGTTCTTACATGCATCAAAGTTTATTTGAGAATTTTTTCAAAAAAATCGAAGGGGACATGTTTTGAGATATAAAATATTTTATGCTTTAAATAAAAATTAAACAACGAAAAAAATTATTTCGATAAAAATTATATTTTTTTCTTGAAAGAGCATTCAAAAACACAAATTTTGAAAAAATGAACGATCAAATTGGTCCATTTTTCGCAAAGTTATGAGCATTTGAAAAAAATGAGCCCGACTTTTAAGAAAATTCATATTTTCGAAACGGATGGTCAAAAAAATGTGAAAAAATTCATGAAAGCGTATTTCATCAGTCTTAAAAACATAAAAATTTTTAAAAAAAATTGAAGGGGATGAGGTCCGAAAGTGTCCGATTTGGCATGGAATGCCTCATATATAATTGGAAAATATAGTCATTTATAAACTGATCGTAGTGCCGACAAAATTTTTGTTTGACATGCTCTTGCGATAAATATCATGCAAAAAGTTGTACATCATATTAATCTCCATAAATGTAATATATATATTATTGATAGATTTTGGAATTACAGTCAAAACTAAAAGTTATAAAAAATAGACAAAAAAAAAACGCAAAACTGCATCGAGCTTCGAACCCCGGGCCACTAGCTACTACGCTAGTGCCATACTTATTCTGCTACGCCGCTTTGATGAAAACCCAGTAAATTTTATGGAACTTATCCATAATGCATATTTTTAAACATTGTTTATTTGTAAAATTAATGTGAAAGTATCTTAGGAGGCAATTTTAAACGCGTGTGCAAAATTTCAGCGCGATTGAAAAATTTTTATATTTGACCTCGTTTTTTTAAAAGATGGTGGAGTGTTGCCATTTTTGGCAAAACACGTGTCCAATATTCTCGGCTAAAGAAGATCTGTGCAAAATTTGAACAAAATCGGTGACCCACAACCCTGGAACTCCCCTTGTAAGAAGCGGAGGACGAGAGTTGTAGATGACCGGTTTTCTTCAAATTTTTCACAGACCTTCATTAGCCGAAAATATTGGACACATGCTTCGCCAAAAGTGGAAAAGCCTTTCCATTTTTTAATCAATCGAGGTGAAAATACGAGGTTTACAAAATCCATTACAATTAAGTTCTATAAAGGGGCATAGCCCAATAAGACTCAAAGAATAAGGGTCAATAGTGTCCCTAAACCGACTGAAATTCTGAATGAGCTATTCGATAGGTTATTAAAAAAGAAAAAAATTTGTGAATTTTTAATTTTGTATCTTGACCATGGAGGACGGCAGAGGACAAAATGAATGAAATGAAGCTGTCCGCTTCTTCCACAATTTTCTCGGATTTAAGTGGATAAAGAATTTTGAAAAAAAGAGAGCTACTAGAGCTGGTGATAGTATGGATATTTAAGATTTGTTTCAGATTTTTACATAAAATAACCAATTTGTAAAAAAAATCAATTAGAAAGACATCAATTTGACACTGAAAGAGTTCCGGATTACTGATGCCACTTTTTCCTGAGTTGATATGTTGCAAATAACATTTCTCCGATTTTTTTTATAATTTTTGCTTACCAGCAACAGTGTCGGAAAAATCGAAAACCCTTTCTACAGTCAGTTTTTGCGTGTGAGAACAACGCGTAAAGTAAACTTTGTTTCAGTTTTTGTCACATAACTATTTTATATGATATTTAATGTTATTGAGTACATTGAACAGTGGCAAGAATGCAAGAAAACTAAATTAATGGAAGCAATTGATGCTACAGTGTAGCTTTATATTCTAAAAGATAGAAGATCAACCGATGGGCATTCGTAGCGGCACGCGTAACGTGTCAGTCTGGTAGATCGGAGCAAACATTTTGTCTGGGTTAAATTTAGACAGTTTAACATTCTTTGTTGGCAATTTTATCAAATAAACCCCATTTTCCACTTCAAACAACATAAACAAATGCCTTTTTTTTTACGCATAATGATTAAATAATAGGATCTTAACAATTTGCACAACTCGCAAAAGTCGTGCATGGGTTTATTTTAGCGGTGACTACGACACCTCTCAATGGTAAACTCTGCGCCATAGTTTGCTATTAAGCTGCCGAAAGTCGACACTATACAGATTAATAACGTTTGATGCATTGCAGCTTGCGGTACCTTTGTTTATTTTATTTTTTTTAAGTGTCAAGTATTGGTACAGTGTCAACTTCTGGTGCGTTTACTTTACTTACTCTGCTATGCCGCTTAGATGAAAGTTGAGTAAAATTTACATGACTTAATCATAATGTATTTTTTCAACATCGTTTATTTGTATAGTTTACGAGTCAGTTTTAAATTTTGATTTTTGATTTTGATTTGACAAAAATGAGTCAGTAATGCTAAAGAAGGTCTGTGCAAAATTTAAACAAAATCGTTGACCTAAAAGCCTGGCCCTCCCCGTGTAAGAATAATATCCGCAACCTTTAATACAATAAAGTAAATGTTGTGGTTAACGCCACGATTGACTTCAGTGACAACCTGATATCATGTATCATCTAGAAGTAAAGTACGTTATATAAACCTGTTTGATATGCTCACTGTACAATATTGCACGACTGTTTTCAGAGTAAATCTGGGAAGAAGAATATATGGCGAATTCCAAGTAATCAACGAAAATTTGAAATTAGGTATTTTATTGTTAACGATGAATATGAATTCGTATGTTCCTCAATTGAACGGAAATCTGGGTGGCAAAACGGAGTAGATATTGTCGACGGCAACGTTTTCCGTAAAGTAGAAAACGATTGGAAAGTGGTCTACTTAGCACGATCGCCTAATAGCACCCGAGCCACAATTAAGTGGACATTTAAAACTGAGGATTCTAAATTGCGCATACACATGTTACATTTGAAGGCCTTAACAACCATATTTCACGGAGCTAGCATTTCTTGGGAAATAGAAGGTTATTTCGAGGAGGAAAAATGTAGTAATGTGCATATGTCAATAACTGATAGTAGTAATTTTACTACTGACGCATTAAAAGGAACTATAAAGGTATCAGTGGCAGTAACGTTAAGTGGTGGCAAAAATGATTCTGCGTGGCAACATGCCCAGTTATTTCGGCATAGTTTAGTTGATGATGAAGAAGAACCATCTATGGTGCTAACAATACAACTTGATGATGTATAACTATGTAAGGCGAAGTAAAAGGAATAGAGGGACATGCTTATTTTACTTGAAAATCTTACGAATCTAAGATGATAAAACAAATGTTTATTATGTACACCAGGCATAAAATAAAAATCGATAAATTCTGTTCCATATTTGTACGTATTTTGTATGCACGAAAAGCACCACATTTAAAACATGCAGGGTGAGCCAGAATTCGAGGGAGAACATTTAGGGGGTGGTAGAATACATGAATACAAGCATTTTTTTGTGAAATAATATATGGGGCGTAACTCAAGGGATAAAAAGTTACAGGGTATTTTTGCACCGTCACATTTATCGCGCTAACTGACCTGGCGGCGAACGTGTTAAAAAATTATCACAAGAATGAGGGCAGGTATTTTACAAAACACTATATTGACACTAATATTATTGGTTTACATACTGAAAAATAAAAAGTTTAAGAGTAACGCGCTAACTGCTACGCGAATTTATGAGGAAACAACCGTCAGCCATGCTCGCTGCTCAGAACTGCGCTGGTTTTGTCGGATAGCAATGCGAAGCGTAGTTCTAAGATTAAAACTTACTCAATGCAGATTTATACCATTTATCATTTTTATAAGCCGATTTTGCTGATTTGGCCGACTTCAGTAAAGTATTATCTAGCGAGCCAAACGATTATCAAGACAAAACAGGATTGGTGTTTATCGTCTTTAATAAATGTCTTGAATGACGAGATATAATGGTCCTGATATTTTTACACATCTGCATTGAGTATGTTTTAATCTTAGAAGTACGCTTGGCATTACTATCTCACAAAATCAGCGCAGTTCTGAGCAGCGAGCATGGCTGACGGTTGTTTCCTCATAAATTCGCGTAGCAGTTAGCGCGTTACTCTTAAACTTTTTATTTTTCAGCATATAAATCAATAATATTAGTGTTAATAAAGTGTTTTGTGAAATATCTGCTGTTATTCTTGTGATAATTCTTTAACACGTTCGCTGCCAGGTCAGACATCGACGACGCGCGCGCCGGTCAGCATGTTAAATGTGACGGTGGAAAAGTATCCTGTAACTTTTTATCCCTTGAGTTGCGCCCCATATATTATTTGACAAAAAGTGCTTGTATTCATGTGTTCTACCAACCCCCAATTTTTCTCCCTCGAATTCTGGCTCACCCCGTATATGTGCTACATTACACTGATGTATTATTGCACAAAGTTTTAGAACAAGGCAACTTGTAGTACGACTAAGCAACCAGTGATTCTGCGCGGGAAAACATGGCAAAAAATATAATATTGCTGTGTACCTACCTAAGATTTATTTTTCCTGGGACATCATTTCTTTTCTATTGAACAACAAATTACGTGAAACGTTTTTCTGGTAAAGATACGAATCAACTACTGAAAACAACCCAGATTTTATAACAGAATGAACGTTTCTCTATATGGGGCATTCCATGCCAAATCGGACACTTTTGTACCTCACCAACTTCGATTTTTTTCAACATTTTATATGTTTTTAAGACCGATAAAAAAAGCGTTTATGAATTTTTTCAGATTTTTTTGACCATCCGTTTTGGAAATATGAATTTTCTTAAAACTTGGGCTACTTTTTTTCAAATGCTCATAACTTTGCGCAAAATGCAGCAATTGGGACGTTCTTTTTTTCAAAATTTCCGTTTCCGAATGCTCTTTCAAGAAAAGTACTTATATGATTTTAATATAAATTATTGTTTTCATTGTTTATTTTTATTCTAAAGCAAAACATGTTTTTTATCTTAAAATACGCCCCGATCGATTTTTTTGAAAAAATTCTCAAAAAAAACTTTGATGGATGTTAGAACTTTTAAAATTTGCTTGATCGTGGGAAAACTGTTTGTTCTATTTTTTTTCTATTTTTGAAAATATCTATTCTATAAAACGTATGTTAAAATCAATGATATTTGAAAATATCCATTCTGTTGTGGTGAAAATAAACGGAACATACGATTTGACAGAAAAGATATTTTCGAATTAAGAAAAAAAAATAGAACGAAGAGTTTCCCCACGTTCGGACAAATTTTAAAAGTTCTTACATCCATTAAAGTTTTTTTTGAGAATTTTTTCAGAAAAATCGACCGGGGCCTGTTTTTAGATAAAAAACATTTTTTGCTTTGGATTAAAAATTAACAATAAAAACAATAATTTAGATTAAAATTATATTTTTTTCTTGAAAGAGCATTCAAAAACAGAAATTTTGACAAGAAGAACGATACAATTGCTGCATTTTTCGCAAAGTTATGAGCATTTGAAATAAAAGGGCCCAAATTTTAACCCTTTGCGGTCGGCCACTTTTTCGGCCAGGCGAGGTGGCAGGTCGACGCAACTTCTGCGAATGAGGTGAGCGCCTTATAGGTACAATAAAACAATCTTACACATGAATTATCTTACAAAAACGTTATATTTTGACAGTTTATTTATGTTTGCATTTTTAAGAATATAATTTCGCAAACCTAATCTTTGTATTTTACTTTCGTGTAGTATTTATGAAACATTGACCAAGATGCATTTTTGGTTTGTCTGGACATATATCGCAGTAAAAAGTCGTCTTGCGTCTTCGACCTGGTGTGTTTCGGCAAGACCTAACTTTGCAATCCCTTTTCGAACAAAACCACACTATGCAAAATTTCCAGACAGTTTCGACACGATCGTCGAGCCTCAACTGAGGTCGGTGACATTTTCAGAGTCACAGTCTTGGAAGAACCCTTTGCTAATTTTATCTTACTTCCGTTAAGATGTGTGATTTGACACTTCATACGAAAGAACATCAATAGGTAAGGAACCTCTTCAAGTACCAATACTGCGTTCCTATCACTTGAAGATAACGAAGTCTAACATAAACACCGATTGTCGCCGCTCAGGCGACACTCCACCTGCGCCTGCGGTGCGAATCTACGTGGCGCCCAAGCGGCGTCTTCCGACCGTAAAGTGTCAAGAAAATTCATATTTCCGAAACGGATGGTCAAAAAGATCTGAAAAAATTCATATACGCGTTGTTCATCAACAAATGTGTCCGATTTGGCATGGAATGCCGCATATATACCCTGATAAACTAATTTTTCAACCAACATGAAAAAGGAGTTATGTGACATGCGATAAAATTTAAAGATTACGTTGCAACTGATGCGAATATTCTGGCTGTTTTACGTAATTACGATCCCAGCGATCATTAAAACATAAAAGGACAATTATTTTTATGCACTTTGTTCGATGAAGATAACAGGTTGCAATTTTGTGTCAATACGTCAAAATCTCAGGAACTGACACAATGGAAGTTGCATAACGGAAAAGATGTTTCCTGAGCAGTAATATCAATGTTAAAGGCATAGCCTTTGCTTAGCCAAACTTGAAGTTTGGAATGGGCCATTCGATAGCTTACTGTTATGCCGGCCTATTGGTATATACTATTTTATTTAAAGATACGCGAAAATGCGGTCGTGGACGATGGAAATACGAATCGAAAGCTAGCCACTTCAAGAACAAATTTTTATACTGCCTGAAAGAGTAACGGTGTCTGCACGGTATCTTAACTATCATAATTTTGACCTAAAAGTACTGTACTTAAAACTACCTTTATGTAATAAGAACATGCTACAACGGTCGGTGGTGGAGATTTGTAGAAGACAGAATTTCCACGAAAAATGGAAGTCGGATCGGTTCTAGGAATTCAGAATTTAACAAAAAACCGGTAATTTAGAAACTCTGAAAAAAGGTGCATGAGGCATTTATGATATGTCCTCAGGTCAACTCCTTGGGCCAGGTCGATAACGGAAAAGAGAAAAGGGGAAAGCGTAATATTACGAAAAAAGAATAACTTTTGTGAATTTTCATCTTTGTATCTTGATTATGGTATGCGGGAAAGAGTTAGATGTACTGTCAGCTTCTCCCACCATTTTGTCAGAATCTAGTGGATAAAAAAAAGTGAAAAACATCAGAGCTACATCTGCTAATGGTGCACACATTTCAGATTTTTTTTATTTTCACATAAAAATGAAACTAGTAAAAAAAACTGCTGTCAGCTCCTTGCCGAGGCGACACAATTACTCCTCAATGTAGCCATGCCCGGAGAACACCTGTACCGCCTAACTGTAATACAGATTGGTTTAACAATATTTTTATTTGTATTGGCCGATTCGCCACGGCGATCGGCTACCGACTAACCAATGTTACGAGCCCCGACGAGAGGGGTGAGGTTATCCCGGTAGGGATACAGTGGATGGGTCCTACGACACCGAGCGGAAATGCCGTAAGGATCGTTCGTGGCGATCGTTCGATCGTTCCCGTGTGCGGCTTCGACTGGATGTCGTTGGGATACGCACACGTTGTCAGTCTACTGGATCAACGAATTATATAGTGACGACTGGAAACACTTGTTAACCGTTGATCAGACAGCAAACCTGGTAGCGACGAATCATGCGACAATGAGTGGATGTCCGTTGACCGTCGCTACGCTTAGTCAACTCGCGGGCTCGAACCCTGAGTAACAACTGTTACTCATCGGCCGTGCACCTATTCGAATCGACGGTCGTACACTGTTCTTCTATAACTTGGGTTACGTCGAACAGGACGAGTGGAAGATTAGGAGGGATGGGGTACAAGGGTATCTTAAAAGAGGGCTCGCTTTGTTACTCTATATGATCCGCTTGACAGCAATTGCGGATCGTCGTGGGCCCTGGCCTTGTCGTGAATTTAAGATTGAATAAATGGCAATCCGGAGTTAAGGTCTTTCGGGAACGAAGTGGGCAATTTCTCAGACAATAATATATTCTTTTGGTAAAATATTACAATAAAAGAAACGCGGTAACTATATACTACTAACCCGTGTGGTTAGGCTCGACTTGTTCTATAATTTAAAGTTTTGCGCGATCAGGACTGGCCTGGTCTTGCTAATAATCCTCTCTAGCAGAGAATATGGATTGGGGGTTTGCTCGAAGGGAACTAATGTCCGATCTTGCTGGAGACACTCTGGAGTCTAGACGACTAGGTTGTGGCCTACTTACTCGTAGTCTTTAACGGAGTACTAGCGACAGAGATTCATCGTCTGGAATGGACTACTCAGGAATGCTCGCAGAGTCCTTCAGGGTCCGGGTTTTTATACACAGATTCCGAGAGGAGTGGGAAGATGCTGTGGCTGGGTACTGTTCTTGGCGGGAAAATCAGGCGGGAAAATATAGAGGAGAGACTAAGAGAGGAGTGTGTGTAAGGGGCTGGCTAGAGTAGCTAATTGATAGACCTGGCCGTTCCTTTCTTGTATACGAAGAGGACAGAGCGCTCTTATCTCCAAATGAAGGCTAAAACTCGGCGAAAAATATTCGGAAGGAATATTTCCTTTAATATTTATAACATAGGAGTTTTCGCACGTAACAGCAATAACGCGAGTGTCCAAAACATTAACCATTTACTATGGGAATGCGCCGTAAAAGACAATAAAAGACACTTATTAATTAACATAATAAAACAAACCGAACATAAAGATTCAACATATATCATGAACATAATAGAAACCCGAAACAAAAAATTAATTAAATCATTAATCGAATTGATCTGTAAATAAAATAGTGATCGCAGACAGTACTGACACACATGGATGGTGTCACGGATGGGAAAAACAACGACCTGTCGTTGAGCGTAGAGAGGCGTGGGGCGTAGAACGAGCGGCGCCCAAGACAAAACGCATTCGATCGCGAGACACTGAAAGAGTTACTTGTATTGCCCGAATTAACCCCTTAACCTACAACTACGGGCATTGCCCGTGTACGGTGATCGGTCCAAACGTAAATATTACGGGCTATGCCCGTATTACACAAGTCGTGCGAATGGCTTGAAGCACGAAACTGTTTACGTTTCTGGCCCAAAATTCTCGAACATAAATTGTAGGTTAAGGGGTTAATAAAACGAAACAATTTCTTTACTAAAATTCTCGAGTTTGTTTCCTCCAGTGTTACAATAGTGAATAATAATTGTGCATCACCATGAGAAGACACCCACATAGTCGATACAGCAGTGCTGCTGTGTATCCATAGACAAAGGGAAGAAGAAGAAGGCAACCCAATTCCCCCCGCCGGTGCCCCTAACCCCGTGAGAAGCCTGGGTCACCAGCAGTAGTACTATGTGCAAACATTAACCCTCCGACGGCCGCACGTCGACGGCCAGGACAGAGTCAGTTTGACTCGTCACACAGATTTTCACTAAAACATACTTAAGTCGCTCGAGCTCCTCACCGATATGTGACTCATCAAACGCTTGCTCGAGCCGAAAGTCTCACGGATACACTACTACTGGGTAATCTACATTGTCGGATAATTCAAAGGAGTTGGAACAGCGGACTGTCGCGGAGTTTCGGGTTTCTGTCTACATACATTGAGCATATAATAAGCCTATGTTCAAAAAATATAATTTTATTATTTTTGATTTTGTACAATTCATTTTTAACTTCATTCGTGCAACCGTTCACGTAATTGTACGAGTTTGTGCAGAATGGTTACCACACACATATCTCGTACATTTATGACAGGTTGTTGAGTAACGGTTGTTACTTCCACGACAAACTCAATATCGCGTACGTTGTTACACTTGTACAGTGGAATTTTTTAGAATTATTCTTCCCGTTGACCCTTTAGCCCAAAGGTGCGCACTGTTCACAGATCTGTGGCGAACTGAATTTGTTTTCCGCACTACACCGCATGTTTCAGAATGTGGTGGGGCAGCGTTAAGCCGGATGTCGTCGCCGCGCGAAAGCGATACGCACACTCTCATGTCTTTCGGCGAACGCCGTCAGCTATGAGAGTGTATGCGTTACCGCTCTCGCATTGCGAGTCAAAGTGACTCCGTCCTGGCTTGCGGAGGGTTAACACACCGCCGCCTGCCCCGTCGTCGCCGAGACGAGCCCGGCGACACATTGCTATCGCGGTCTAAATCTTTCACTCCCCGTCCGCGTTATTAGTGTGGCTCGTGTCATTCTTCTTTTATCGTTTTTCCGGAACCATTCACTTTTCAGTGCTACCTAGTGCTTTTGTCTACGACCGCTTATTCGGTGGCGCGGAGCCCGTTGCGTGTCCCTTATTTCGTGGTAGTCTTCATGAGCTATACCGAGCCGAAGAAATTGGTGCCTTTGCGCAACCCGGGGACGTGCCAGGTCGAGATGACACCTTCCCTTCAGCTCGCACGCTTGTGGCGCTTTCGTGATTGCAGCTACCAATCATATCTGCGATCCACGAATCGCTTGTCGCTTACCGCGTGGTCGGAAAGTGACCTCGACGGTGGCTTACGCGGTTATCAACACTACACGTTCCTCCCAGCCGATGTTTCTAACCCCGAAAGGAGTCTGACGCTCCAGCCAGTACTATATGCGACGCTTCACACCGGGACTTCCTGGATCATTGCTGTGACGTGCCCGATAGCACGTTGAAGATTTTCCGTCGTCCATACAGTCTTTGGACGCGTTTTCCTTAGTAACCGCAGTCTTTTTCTCGCTCACATTTCGGCGAGGAACCATCCGGCGACCCTCTCCACATTCATTCCCGAGTTGAAAACTCGGCTCGTTTCGTTCTACGCGAGGTCGATGATCCGATTTTTCTGATGTTACGTGCGAGTTAATGCCGCAAGCGCAGCCGATATTTTCGTTGCAGTTGCTTGAGAGACAGAGAGAGAGAGGGGGGGGGGAGGCGGGAGGGGAACCCCCACCTTCCTTTAGATTAGTTGCAATAGTTGCTACCCAACAAGGCACTATCATTAGGCTGCGTCAAATACCGACTATTGTTACGGTTCTTATGGAGAAACCTTTATTGATCAAAAGTAATAGTATGTATCGCTCCGGAAGCTCGGAAAGAACTGCGTGTCTCGGTGACCGTGTCGTCAAACGAGGCGAAGAAACAAAACAAGAAAGGTCGCACGCTCTCGCGTCCTATCAGTCAACACATCACACGCATGCGATGAGCGCTCTTAACGTTACCACACAATTATATTGTTACGGCCGTGAAGATGGGTGAAGATATTAGACGAGCGTTGTTAGACATAAGAACTAATGTTGTTATTAGATACAGAGTCTTGATCTGGACACGAAAGAGATCGGACGTGTTCCAGTAATAAACGTTGTCTTGTGCCTTTTTATAAACTGGTCTATTCCTTAATCGTTTCGGTATGCCGCGCCCACGTAACAATATAATGACGGATACGACGTCCCGGTGTAATAACGTCACCCAGTATAGCTGAATAGTAACGCGATGCTTTGCTTAAAGATATGCTCGCAGCAAGCGATGTTT
Organism: Anoplius nigerrimus; assembly: GCA_914767735.1. Taxonomy (NCBI): domain Eukaryota; kingdom Metazoa; phylum Arthropoda; class Insecta; order Hymenoptera; family Pompilidae; genus Anoplius; species Anoplius nigerrimus. Next base: position 268,670 of record CAJZBX010000979.1, read on the forward strand.
AGGTTTGTTAGTTTATCTGAGCTGGGCTCAAGTATGCCTCGGGTGGTAAAGTGGCCTACGTGCCAAACTGACCAATCTTTTGTCGCCCTTCGTTAACGTTCGACGATATTCGAACTGGCGACCTCACTTGTATCCTGCACTTCGTAGCGGACAGACGTTTTGTACTTTTTCTCATTCCATACTTTTACCCTGGTGTCGCGCCAGTATTTCAATATTCAAATAAAGTTAAGTTAGGAGTGAAGGGCGTGAGCGTTCCATTAATTCACCCTCAACGTAACACCGGTGTTGCCCAATCTACTCTCATCGTCCATCTTAAATACCTCTCCTGCATTCCCCCTGTCCCTTCCCCTCCTTCCATCCCCATACCTCCGCCCCGTACCCGATCACTGACCACACCAATGTATCAAAGAGTTACACTCTTCTTTCCCAATTCTTCTCCCCAGCCTCCATGCCTCCCTTATTGCTGCCGCTGCCTTCCTTCCTCTCTCTCTAAGTTGTTCCTCTTACCCTGCGCTCCTTTGCAGTACATACCCCAAATATTTAAATTTCCCTACTCCCTCTAGTCTCTCCCCTGTCCACCTCCAGTCCACTTCTTTAACTTCCCCCCTCCCTTGCTAAACATTACTACCTTCGCCTTTCTCATGTTCAACTCCAGCCCTTTCCTTTCCAGATACCTTTCCAACCTCTTGATCATTGCCCTCATCCCGTCCTCGTCCTCCGCCATCAGTACCACGTCGTTCGTCTACGCTTGGGAGTACACTCTTTTTTCCCCCAGTCTCACCCGGCGCGCTGCCCCTCACTTTCCCTTTTCCGTTTCCGGCTCTAGGTGCGCTATCAAGATGTTAAATAGTAGTGGACTCAGCGGACATCCTTGCCTCAAGCCTTTTTTTGGGGAAAAGGCATAGATGAATACGATAGTGAAATGTGTCCCCAAACCGATTGAAATTGTGAATGGGCCATTCGATAGCTTATGGAAAAATAAACATTTTTGTGAATTTTCAACTTTGTATCTCCATCGTGGGAGGCAAAGGAGGGTAAAATGTACTGTTCGCTTCACCTACCATTTTCTCGGAATCTATTGGATAAAAAAAATGAGAAAAAAACAGAGATACATCTGGTGCTGGTGCGCATATTTTAGATTTCTTTTCAGATTTTTATATAAAAAATCCAACTGGAAAAAAAATAAAAACCAAAAAGTGAGTCAGAAAAACATTAATTTGACAACGAAGGAGGTCCGGATCATTGATGCCGCTTTTTCCTGTGATGTAATATTAGAATTAACGTCTCTCTGGTTTTTTTCACAATTTTTGATTTAGTGGAACAGTGTCGGAAAAATCAAAAACCACGTCTTTGGTCTGTTTTTGCCTGTCGGCACACCGTATGAGGTAAACTTTGGTTTCCTTTTTGTTACATTACTATTTCATAGGATATTAAAGGGGTCTGGCCACCATGAGCGCTCGCCAAATGAGTACTATTCTTAAAAAATTCATAAACGCGAAAATATAGAACAAAATATTTTTATTTTCTGTCACATACTAGAAAACGGTTTAGTGAACAAGTGAAAAAAATTTTGTGACAAAAAAAATAAAAAATAACGGCGGTTCGTAAATTTTGGTGAAGGCCCTCGGCACGAAACGCACGTGGGCTGTACCATCATTATCTTCTTCATTTTGCATCTGAAAAAAAAAATTAGCTTATTCCTGGATTGTATCGCAAGAGAGTAGCGTGGGAAAATTTTTTTTTAACCTTAGGGAAATTATTGTGAGCCACAGAATTTTTTTTTCACATTTTTCATCGAAATTTCACGAGAAAAAACGTCATTAAAAAAAACTAATCAAGTAATCGCAAAAATCCCACGTTACTCTTCAGATAATGTATCTAAAAGTACTGTGTACAAAATTCACAGCCCCAGTTCACTACCGGCAGTCATACCGACAAGATGTAGTCCGCGAGTGCCGTGAGTCAACGCTTTTAAAAGAATACAATACCATTGTGACGACAACAAATAGGTGCCATAACCTGGCCAGTGCGAGGTTCATGGACGAACCTCCAAACGAATTTGATAAATTGATCTCTGAGTACAGGGATCAAAACCCCACCTCAACCGAAACTCACCCAACTAATCAAATCACTGAAAATAAAAATGTACCAACTCGCCGATCATACGCGGGAACCACCAACAATATGTCCCTCCCCAAAAGAGAGCAAGCCATAATATTGGAGTCAGTTGAGGGAATATTGTTGCGGCGGAGAACAGCTGAGTCTAAGGCCACTAGTCAAAACATGTCATGTTTACCTGTCTCCTCCTTCGACTGTCCCACTATCTTTGTCTCCCTCTCTCTCTCTCTCTCTACTGTTTCTTTCTATGCTACTTGCGACTCTTCGCAGACTTTCCTCTTTATTGTTTCCCCTTCTTTTCTTCCTAAGCCAATTAACTATGTTCCCGCCTTTCCGTTCCTCTCCCCCTAATTGTGTATCCTAACAACATGTGATTTTAAAACCATATTGACCAGAATAGATCTGACTATTGTACGACACACTTGTAATAAAGACCTTTAACAGAAGAAAACTGTCCCAGTGCACTTCATTGTAGTTCAGTTCAGCTTCAAAACGCAGCTCGCGTGTTTTAGTGTCAAAATCATAAAATTACATAGCCTCACTGAGGTATCTTAAAGATCCGCTTGATCTTTGTTTCAAACAAATATCGATCAAGGACTACGCCAACGCTATTGGAAATAAAATTGGACCCGCGGCGATGAGATTCATCTCTCGCATCTCTAATGGAAGAGTATGTATGTAGCTAAACTCTGAGAAAACCGTCACTGACCTAACAGAAAAACACAAAACCATCACCATCAACGACATTAAAATCAACATAAAACCACTGATCACCCCAGCCCAACGTATCATCCTGTCCAACGTTTGTCCAACAATCCCCAATGAAAACAAACAAAATATATTTAAGAAAAACAATATCCGTACTATGTCCGGTAAAGGTAAAGAAAGACGTGCTCATCGCCGATTTGTATGAAACTTCGTGTAATGGTACATTTTTGCATAAAAATAAGATCTGCAAAAGCCAAAAAGCGCGCTCTCGTCTAATTAAAAAGTTATTAAGCGTTAAAGTTTTGTTATAAAACCTGCCTTACCGGCAGCAAGAACGCTATCTGCGCATGTGCAGGCATCAGCGCGCATCAAATCTTACTTTTCGTTTTATTTCTATGGCTAGGTGTGGGCAAGGCTTCCCTTTCATAATGTTTAAGAGTTCTCAATTAAACAATGGTTCGAGAGTAGGTTCGGGTTATATTTTAATAGCAAAAGTGCAGCAACATCATTTCTATCGACAAAAGCACTACGAAAGGGAAGCCTAGCCTACACCCAGCCCTTAAATAATACAAAAAGTAAGATTTGGCTGAAAGAAATCTAGACCTAAACCAACTCTCAAACCATTGTTTGATTGAAAACCCTTAAACATTATGAAAGGGAAGCCTTGCCCACACCTAGCCATAGAAATAAAACGAAAAGTGAGATTTGGCTGAAAGAAATCTAGACCTAAACCAACTCTCAAACCATTTTTTGATTGAAAACCCTTAAATATTATGAAAGGGAAGCCTTGCCCACACCTAGCCTTCGCCAATTCAATCTTATTTCATTTCAAATACGTACACTCTACCTGCAAACTTGTCCGTGCGCATGCGCAGACATCAGTGCAGGTTTTACAATAAACTTTGACGCTTAATAACTTTTTCATTAGACGAGAGCGCGCTTTTTGGCTTTTACAGATCTTATTTTTATGCAAAAATTGATGTTTCTGCAAAGTTTCATGCAAATCGGTGATGAGCACGTCTTTCTTTACCTTTACCCTATGTCCAAAATTACATATCTCAGAGCGGAAATACAGGAACCGGGCTTTTCACATATACTGAACTTTAGGAGACAAATCTTTATTAACCCAGAAGACGTAGAAAAAATTCCTTCATCATTCATCGTCACCCACGAAGAAACACCATATAGAATCTTCGCAACGACAGACAAACGAAACTGTTTCACATGTAATGGAGAAGGACACATAGCCAAGCAATGCCCGAGAAGCGACCTCACAAACAGTAAACACCAGACACACATACACACCGAAGAAACAAACAAAAATCTCCAAACACAGATAAGTACCATCAATCTCCCTCAGCCAACAATAGAGGAATCTACCATTCCAACCAATATAACCAATAAAAAAAGAGCACACTCTACATCCACGACAGACACAACTAACAATGAAATCATCACCACAGATCCCCAAAACTCTACGACCACACCGAGCATGATGCCGCCAAAGGCAAAAGCAAAAGTCACCAAAAAGAAGAAAATTAGTGTAAATCCAATACTAACCGTAAAATACATGCTAGAACCAGCCAGAACAATAATTGAAAATAACCAACAAAACTTTCCAATTAATTACAACCAAACGCTAAGTTTTCTAGAAAATTCATTTGGATCAGAAAATCCAACTATAATAGCCAATGAACACACAGAAAACATACCGGCTCTAGTACAAATGTTACGGGAGATATATCCCCACCTTAAAGAAAGAAGCATTAAAAACCGCATCCACAGGCTAACAAAAAAACTAGTAGATAACCTACCGGGCACAATAACAAATGACATGGACAACGTATCTCAGGACAGCACCCCCTTCTCTACAGACTATGAATCAGACACTGACCCTCACCAACAAAAAATAAAAAATAAAAATAAATGGCTCAACAATATTACAATGAACCTTAAACGGGTACTTTTTCACGCCTACCACAATTACAAATACTAATTAATAAATACCAACCAGACGTCATCTGCTTACAAGAGACTAACTTATATATGAAAAATGGAATGACCACTGAAAAACCCAAGCTTCTCCAAAGATACTTGCGGACACCCCAAAAAGTGCAACCAATGCAAGGTCGTCATGACAATCGACCACATTCTCCGAGAATGCCTGGCAGCTGAAGACCAAAGGGAAACACACAAGATACCAAAAAAAATAAATGAAGCCCTCAATGGAAAGATACATCCAAGAGCAGTAATCTCGTTTATCAATGACATGCACCTAAGGAACGACATATAAAATGTATCAACAAGAAACAAACCGCCAAGTAGTCGCTAATAACCCCTGATGTTGATGCGTCTATAAATAGATTTATTTTAAAACAAAAAAGAAATTCACAGCAATCGGACCGATAGTTTACGAGATTTACGCGGTACCGTTTTGAAAAACATAGTTTCGAGATAATCGCAAAAGAAAGTAAACGTGCGGCTATTCGGCTGACGGTGCGGTTTTTGTGACTCTTACCTTCAATCAGCGATTCCTGGTCCATACATGTCCTCTTCGGAAGCTGTTTGAGCATCCTGGGCCTCTTTTTGAGAAGATCTACGTGCATCTTTCGTGCTTTTTTGTGCTCGGACATTTGCTGTAGCGCAACGCTCCTCGTCGACTGCCCTACAGAAATCGTAGCAGCGATCTCCGATGCTTCGATCCATGAGTTTCATCATCAGCAAAATACTGTTGTATCCATCGTTGAAAGTGCCGATAGCAATGTAACTGGCAATTTCGACGGTTTTCGCACCGCTGGAACTCGTTTTTGGAGCCATTGACCAGATGACGGAGTTGACGGTTTCGTTGGCGTTTTGCGTGAAGCCTCCATCGCATCGTTCTAACAATTCATCTGAAGTGAGGTCCTCATATACAGGTCGAATGACATCTTGAACAATTTGAGGCAGAGGATTCTTGTGTAGATATTCATCCAAAGTGCCAATCGCTTTTGATATTTGCCAAGAGCACCACGAGTCTTCTCCCGGAGGACAATTTTCATGCTGCGGGAGTTCGTCGGTCGAGCTCTTGTGCTTGAATGTTGCCCAACTAGCTTTCTTCATTTCGTCTTTAGAGTTAGAAAACCTTCGAATAGCGAGACCGTAATATACTGTTAGCTCGTTAATTAGTTTATTGATTAGCTTTCCTTTGCCAGCAAGACCTTTCTTTTCTTTTTTGATTTTACGAAGTCGTGTGTCCATCCTTTTCTGCACATGACCTATGCATTCTTTTTTCATCACTTTTTCTTCGTATGGATCCGAGTAAACAATTCTACTAACCCATACGAAGGACACAATAGGACAGCTGCACGTGCTGAACCGTGCGAGTCGCATACACTGATCGAGCGCGCGGTCGACCGCTCGCAGCGGCTCGACCTAACTACCGAGAAATACCTGTAACTTTAGCAATTTTGCGATTTTCAGTACCAACTATGGATTAAATGATGCGTAACGTTTCAAAGATGATTATAACACAATAAAAAAAAAAAAATAAAAAAAAATGTTCATGGTGGCCAGACCCCTTAACCCTCCGTTAACGGCCCCTCACTCTCCCATAATCATTTCATAATAATAATAATAATAAAAAGAAAAGCGCCAGCGATAATTCCCTTGTTCCTACTTTTTACGTATTCAACTCTTACGTTGATAGACTTTTATATTTTACTGTTCGTCACGCGCACCATATTATAAGCTAGTTTTATGTATCAACATTTATAATAAACTTTAATTATATTTCATATTATTTTGTGTCGCGTATTGTGAACCCGCGTAATCGTGATATCACCCACCCGTACGACAGATTATCACCGCGAAGCGCGACAACGGGCCGCCGGGCTCATGTCAGCGGAAGGGGAGGGGCCGACCTATACGCGAACACAGCGCAATCAGTTGCGCTGTACGGCGCGCCTGTGTGGGCAGCAGAGTTGCGGGGCGAGAACCGAAGCACTGCTGTCCTCAGAGCAGGGCAGAGGAAAGTTGCTCTGCGCATAAATAGGGTTACAGGACGCTGTCATACGACGCTGCCCTCTTACTGGCGAGAACAATGCCACTTTATTTAATAGCCATGTATTATTATAAACGGTTTGACCTCAAACGTAGTACTTATACGCCGGGATGAATGTCAGCCACCAGCACGGCTAATACGAACGTGGCGCCGTCGCCTCTGGGTAAAAGCCCTCCGTGATTGGAGAGAGGTCCTCGGGGAGTGCCCAACGGAATCGGGCCGTAGAGTGGCGGACGCTATCTTGCGTATCTTCGAACGCTGGAACACCGGATAGGTAAAGAGCCAACGAAGGCCTGTATGCACTGTGGGTGTCACTCCGAGGTTTCGGAGCATGTACTTCTTACACGCTCAGCCTGGAATGAGCAGCGCCCGACACTGCGAGGGGTTGTAGGGCAAGATGTCTCTCTGCCTGCCGTCACAGAATCAATGGTAAGGCTGAGGGATGTCTGGGAACCGTTTGCGGGGTTCACCGGGGACGTCATGGCGTAAAAGGAGGCTGCCGAGAAAGAGAGGGAAAGAGAACCCAACTCTCAACGCAACATCTGCTACCCGCATAAGTTCAATACGCGATTCGCGGGGTGGGCACGGGAGGCGGCCGTGTCACGTCACTGTTAAGTGGCCCTGGAGTCGCCCGTGACGAAGAGTCCTGAAACAGGGCGGCTGCTGGGCGACCGCATGACAAGAAGTCGCTACGACTCTCCGGTGGGCAGGGGGCGGCGAGTAAATCACTCCCACACAATACTGGCATGCCATCCTACATTTTTTTCAAAGTCACACTCGGGGTGACCGAGCTAATGCGCTCGATAGTGTATCATATTTTTAGCTTTTTCTCAGACGACAATCGGAGTGTTTTTGTCCTGCCGCACGCGGATAAGGTATGTTGTATTGCCGAACAGACTGCATGTGCCCTCAGCCATGCAGTTTTTTGAATAGTTCATGCCCCCCCCCCCCCCCCCCGTGTGTCGCAATCATCGCGCTTAACTTTCGCTCTCACCAACCATTCTCACATATACTTTCATCCCATATCACCATATCTTCATCCATTTCGTATCACAATTATTATGTCATCCTCATATAACCATTTCGCCGCATTCTTCATCACTCATCTCATTGCCCCGTCCCCCTGATATTTCATGTTCATTGCTCACCTGGTGCGGCAATACATCGAGAAAGGGACGGGAGCGACGGAATGTCGCTTGGAGTGAACTTGTTCTGCTTGCCCGGCGGAGATCATGCGGGTCACTGCCGGGACGTGAACCTACATTTGTAAAAAACTGTGTGCGTAAAGTGAATGTATGTGTGGTAACGCCTTGCCAACCGCGCAAACCGTTGAGTGCAATGGCACTAGGTCAATGCACAATAACGGTGGGTGGGTAGAGTGGCGGGAGCCTGTCTGCTCACTACGCGCGCCGTTCGGAACCATGTAAGCGGAACTTGCGTACTCCTGTTCCGCGGTACGCTTAGCCGTTTAAGCCGAGATAGTATAGACTAAATTCTTCATTAGGAGCCGAAGGTATTTGCCCGCAAATTAGTCTATTGTTTTTACTTTGTTTATTAGCATGTCTAACTCTTCTATGAGTGAGACATTGGGCGTGACATCTTTGGTCTGAACGCAAAATTTAATTGCATGCTCTGTCCTCTGGAGTATTTAGTTCTGGCTTTCACTTTTTCTTCAATAACATCCGCCAGAAGACTCTGTCGCTATCTCTTCTCCTTTCTCACTATCTATTACCCCTCTGTCCTTGTTCTTCTCCAACCTGACAATGTATGCGGGGGTGTGTACATTAGCCACTACAGGGCCTTACCCAACAAACATCCTCCTCGACCGGTTGCACTTTTGCCCCTCTCTTTTATCATATCCGCTCCTTCTGACGGCCAGTGGCTGTTAGAATAAGAATGGATGGCGCGAAGTACACCTCCCCCGCTCGGCCCTCAGCCGCTATCAAGCAACCAATGCAATATCTGTGACTGAATTGTTCAGTCGTGCCCGCAGCCATCAGCTGCCATCCCGGCCATAAGCCACAGCTCTGACTTGCTCAACAGAGTATGGACGGCCTCTCAGCCACAAATTGTGATTACTCCGGGCTGTTAAGAGTGACCGACCTGGAGACACCTACCGCGATATGCATTGTCTTTTCTAGCACTTTTACTTTCATATTTCTCTTTTTCTCACTTTTTATGCAGTGTTCTTGTCTATTTTCTCTTTACAACCGACATGTCCTTCATTCTTGTTCGCTAGCGATGAGAGACGCGAATTTTTGTTCCCCCTTTCGATGTAGTTTATATAGTCTATTATTTTCCATTTGTTTTTACTTGCACGAAATATAAAATGTCCTAACTTTGTTCGCGTCGCTGGTGGGAGATGCCGCGGTAAATGCTTACGCGATACCGGAGTATCACCTACTACCCAGTAGCGAGTACCGGTGTGGGTTTAGTCAATCAAACCTGACACTATCAGTGACTCCCCCCGGGGTCGCTGATGTCTTTTTCAAGATTCCCCATAGTTAAGAAAAAAAAGGGGGGGGGGGGCCCGACGAGGTGTATTAGCGCTCCGAAAGAGAGCTTGAACCACGTGGCGAATAAAAGATTAGGTGGCAAGCGACCAGCGGGTCGCGGAGTGAATGACATTGAACACGCAGAGAGAACACGCGCAAAGTTATATAGAAAAAATTGACATAAAAAGTATAAATGTTTAATAACCCGTTCGGATTGTAAAGGGTCACAACGGGAAAATTTTCTAAAAAGACAAAGGTGCTTAGTCCAAGCACAAATGAATGGCGATGCATCAGCGGATGCAACGCAGGCGGTTTTCACGTGGAGTCGTACAGGTGACAGGGATTACAGGGGTGATCTGTGAAACCATTGCACGATCACCTTGGCGGTAAGATGGGATGCACTCTTACTCCGTGCATCGCGGTATGTAGCGTAGCGCAAGTAATTTAATAAAACCTCTTCGGCGATAAAGCGATTAATGTATAATATTGTATAATAGATATAAGTGACACTTCACATAGCGACTTGTCATAAAAAGAAAGGGGAGGTCAGCTGAGGTCGCCCTCTAGGGCCGCGAAGTAAATCTCTCCTGAGCCATAAGCTCTCCCAGCTTACAGTTGATATCCAAGCACACCCGTGGGACCGATGATAAGTAGATTCAATCATGTACTATAAAGGTTAATATTGGCTGTACGGGCAAAAAACCCATCCGGCTACTGTCGTCCCTCTTGCTGGTGCGTAATAACAAGAATGAGACGCGGGTAAAGTAGAAGCAATTTGGAGTCATAGTAACATTCAATTATCACTGAGAAGTATGACAGGCCAAAGCAGGCTCGCTGATTAAAGCCAGGTTCCCTCCCAAGGGGAAAAACGCTCAGCGGCTCATAAGTGTAATACACAAGTGTAATACCTAAAACAAAGCCCTGCCGGACGGTACGTTCTAATTCCTCATACTTTGACACTGAACGGAAACAAAGGAGTTGACAATATCGAGCCTTATCGCCAAGATCACTCCGCCCGTAGCCGTCACCATGTTGGTCAATTCCCGAAATTTTAGAATTGTGTCCACGGTTGACCTCCCACCCCCTGTGGAACCGAATTGACATCGTGTAGATTGATGCAAATGTCTCTCGATGCTTGACGAGGCAGAATACAATTATTCTTTCCTATTGTAAGAAATATGGATAAAATACAAGACAAGTGCCCAGGTTCTAGATGTATCTATATTTTTATAAATCGCCTGCTGCTTGGTAAAGATGTTAGTGGACTGTATTTTTTATGTAGATGTTAAAGAAGGGAGGAGAACCGGATTCAAATAAAGAGTCTGGTGACAGGCAAGCATAAATAATCGGACAAATTAACAATGATAATAATTACACAATTTTAAAGGTGATCCTGCCTGTTAATTTGTGGTGATGTCTTATAAACTCGTGGATGACTTACTCGCTATCTCACTCACTACTCGATTTGCACACGTGTGTACGGTACCAAGTATAAGATGATAATGGCCGATCGATCACGCGGGAAAGATCCTCGTGCGTAATCGATGTGGACCGAAGCAGGAATTTTCGCAAAGAGCTGTTCGCGAATATGATTTTTCCCTTTGTATGGACAATAGCGTGTCACGCGAGCCGCTGATAGGCGAGCCATTCATGGAACAGTGTATTGATTTGCGATCTAGAGTGGGGCAGTGTCACCAGGACGTGCCGTCACTCTTTCTTCAAATGATCCGTGCCGACAGTGACATATAGTCACTACTGCTCTCTTTCATTGAGCCGCTCTCAATGCGGAACACACCCTGTACACATTGAAAAACAACCATGCTCCTACCGCGAAGTGATTCCATATTGTTCCAACGCGGCGGGTCCTATATCTCTCGGCAAGTATTGTCATCATACACGAGGAAAGAGGAGGAAGGTGATGAAGAAGGAGACTAATAGATGAGTGACAGATATAGGGAAAGATTGTCAGATGGATGGATGAATGAATTGTTGGAAGAAGTAGAGAAGGCGGAGGGAAAGAAGCGGAAGGACGAAAGAAAAAAAGAAGAAGGAGAACAAGAATATCTCATGATCTGTGTCATTCTGAATGTTAGTGCCTCTCTGCCCCCCCCCCCCCCCCCAATCCACTATTTGAAAACGGGTACGATTGCATTCACCAGTCTCCGGCTTGATTTCGCAGTGTGAAAGGCGATACCAATGTTTTTTTTTATTGGGTTTTATAACGGTCGAAAGTGACGCACGAAAACTATATTAGGACTAGTCGCACCCGCAGATACATGAAGTGCCCTATACCTTTACGGTGTGGCACCTCAAGCTTATCATCACTTGCATTCTTACGTTTCCAACCACTGCCGATCGGCATCGATGGTGGTTTTGCGTCGCACATCCTTAATTCCCCTCAACTTGTAATCGGTTAAGAAATGCGTGAAATGCTCTGATCAAACTCGCGGTGCCTGTTTTAAACCGTATAGTCTTTTGAACAGCCTACAGACACGCGATGTACCATCCTCTAAACCTTCGGTTTGTTTCATATAAATTTCTTCGTTAATAATCCTGTACAAAAATGCTGTTTTTATGTCGAATTGTCTTTAATGCAACTTTTCACAAGCAACAATACTGAATATTATTCGCTCCGTGTTCAAACGCACTACCGAACTAAAGGTGTCAACATAATCAACTCTTTCCCTTTGAGAACAACCTTGAATTACAAATCGATTTTCTGACGGGACTAATTCTTTTTTATATCGATACACCCGTCCACTTTTAATAAAGCATTTTTTTGTGTTTTGTCTATGAAAATGTAAGTATTATTCTCTCAGTTTTTCGCGTTTTCCGAATTTATGACTTCGTCCTAACTCATTGGTTCTGTTTCTGTATCAATTTGGAACGGTCTCGTGGTTGTCTACTCCCCTATCTGTGTGTCGTATCCACTCGTGTATCCACATTTGTAACAGCGCTTCCGATTCTTCAATTTGCAACTATTTATCCCATCCGTAAAAAAAAACACTCTTCCCTTTTCTGCCCCCATAAGGCCTTTCCCACGAATGACTTCCTGATTTCTTCCAAAAGCTAGATTTCAGGATTCATTTTTGAGAACAAGGCTACTATCGGTTCTTCCAACTCACCGCCTTTTTGCATGCGGAGTTCCTTCGTCATTAGCCTTGTCGATAAATTTTCAATCGTCCATCTTGTAATGTCCGTCGAACCCCAAAAAAATGAAAATGGCTGAATATTGGTGGCAGCGTTGAAAGAATTCTTGTGATAAGTATCGTAGATGGAATTGTTTCTTCGAGTGCTTTCATCTTACTCACCATTTGCTCAAACGCTGAAATATTCTGCGCCACGCTTCCTGTTGGATCCTGGGTAAATTCAAAGAACTTCTTGTACACTAAGGGCAGGCTTTCTTCTAACTTCATATCGAATACATTGAGCAAATTTTGTTACATTTCCATGACTGATTTATAATTGATTAGAAACTGCAACGGTTTTCACTCAAGAGTGGTAGTGATCAATTTCTTCATCGCTTTATTAGCATTGGGCCACGTTTCCAGGAGCGATTCATAATTCTGAGTTCTGATTTAGGGTTTCAGTAGCGTGCTTTCGCACTGTTATACCGTGAGTGGCGAATCTCGGTCATTCTTCATTACGTCCACTGACTTCGCACTAAACTGGATTTAATTAAAAGTAGGTTTGAAGACGATGCTGTTTTATTTCGGACTTGTACTTACTCACACAGTTTTGGAATATGACTATTCTTGGTTGTGATGATCCTTAATATATATTCGGAAAATTGCGCAAGAGAACGGATAATGGATATGAGTATGTACCGGTGGTGTAACAAATTGAAAGGTCGGAAAAGGATAATGGTAACGCACAGGTATAAGGTTTAGGGAAAACAGTATGATGCATCTATGTATGATCATAGGGCTGTTAAACTGCACAGTGAGCGCAGAGATAACAGCACATTCTCAGTATGTCGTCGGTCTTCATTAGAGTGTGACTAACCAACTGCCATTCCTGCCAGTTTTTGGCAGCGCACATGTTGGAAAAACCCCATTTCAACTGCTCCTGTCTCGCACTTTATTCAAATGTATTACAATGCTCTTAGATATTCGTTTCGCTGTGCAATGTATCACGGGTTTACCAAAAATGCCCTTACCCTCGTGGGTTCTGTCCGACCGCTCCCCGTACCCAGTCCAGGTGTGATTTGTCTTAAGGGGGCAGTAAAAGTAAACCTTTCATAAAATTACATTTTCTTTTGCATATAATGTTAGTATAATGTCTTAAAAATATGTCAGCAAATTTTCAAAACTTAATTCAAAATATTTCCCATGTTATAACTTAAAAACGTGACCCTCCCATACTGTGCGTTCGGGCGCCGTCAGAAGTACTGTTGAGCGGTCGACTTTGTCTCCCAGTCCACATTTCCAAATATTTCCAATCCGCAGAAACACTTTATAGTCTTTAGTCATTCTATACGGACTATATATACACTATATGTGGACTATATGGTCCAGGAATATCTCACTAGCCGAAAATTGCTGTACGTAACCAATACTTCATAGTGTGAGCATCGAAAACTTTGAACCCCTTTTTCTCCACTATCTATTTTTGCGTTTCTTCCAAATTGGCGGGCAGGATTAAACAAAAACTATTCAACCGATCCGAACGATTCAAGGTTCATTCTCTTTATCATGAAATTCTCTTCTATGTGAACCTCTAATATGGTAAAGAAAATCTTTTTCACTATTTTTTATAGCAGGTTGAAGCCAAGATTTTATTTCAGGAAACTCACAGCTTTCGTTTAAAACTGCATAAATTTTTTATTTTCGCATTTTTTTCCGCGTTTTTGAGGTTCAAATAGAAGAGGAACCTCTAATACTAACAAATTGCTTTGGATTTTTTATTTGAGACAAAAATTACGAGCTGCATACTGCCCGCCAATTGACAGCTACGAGGACGCGGCAGTCTCTTTGGTAGCCCATAAATCCGCCATTTTGTAATATTTTTTCACAACAAAATTTTAGTGAGGTCTTTGATAGTACTTTGAAACTTGCCTGCAATTGCTCGAAGATTGCTGATTTCTTTCCTGTAAAAAAATCGCGGAAACAGCTCGATTTTGAGCGTTTACTTGTACTGCCCCCCTTAACCCCTCCGTGCGTCTCGTCAATTATCCAGGGCCTACGTCATCTCAACGCCTACATGTAGTCTTACTCATACGCTTTGCTATCGGCTTTCTTTTGGTAGTTGTGAACAAAAATAGTGTGGCGTGACCGACACCAACCATACTTTCTCTACACACAATTTTACCATCTTGATTCTGCCAATTTTCAATTTCTCGACACACAATTGTTGAATGCTCCTCCGACATTAGATACAGTTTTCGTATCCCCTGTCTATTCATAAGGAACCACTTTGGTACAATCTTTAACTCGATTGGTTCCCCACGTGGTTACAGAAGCAAATAACGTGTCAGCATCACATGTATGCGCATGTGCGATCCTAATATTACCACAATAAAAACTCCACAGGGATCCAGGACAAAGTGCATAGTAAAGTGCATGAATCATCACCAAATAACACAAATCTGAAAATTCAGATGGCTCTGTTAAATGTTACATGATTTTAGCAGCCTCTAAGATTTTGGATGAAACTACGAATAATGAATTACAATGACCTGGCATGCCTACTACAATTAAAATATATAAATCTTCGGTGTACTAGTACAAGACAGTAATGAAAAAAGTGCTTTGGCAAAATTGTTAAAATATGCTTTATTAATTTAATGATATAGGTACACGTCTGTACAAAGCGATGGTTATACCTCGAGTGAGGTGACCGAGCGGTCCTCGGCCACGTCGCAGAACAAAAGGTCTCTCGGCCTAAAGCCCAAACATAAACATACGCGACGCGTTTCCGTCTCGGAGTTCGGGATCGCCTAGGCGGCGAGACACCGCGTTCGCGCCTCACAACACTTACCCTCGGGACCGGACAGATCAGCTGATCGCGTTACGCGTCGCTTAAACCAAACGAATTAGACATTTATTGTGTGTGGAGAGAAGAATTCTCCACGTGCGTGCTCGTCCAACCGGACTACTCGCCACTCATCCATTTTCCACTCTCAAAGCAAAAAACTGGCCAGTCGGTCGGGCAATGGAAAAATCCTTCGACTTCTGCTGACGTACGTAGCGGAGAAAGCGGTTTGGCTACGTCGTGGTTCGGAGGACCGTATACAGGAGGCAAGCCTCCTGCGCACGGCTATCCCCGATCTCACGCCGCAAACACACGGAGAACCTCGGGTAGGCCCGGTTCCTGCGTCCCGCCTGGACACAAGCCCAGAAAGATAGGATGCAGGATTTGGATGATGGTAGGGAGTTTGTGTTGTGTTGCCCTATCCGCGAACGGATGCCGGACTCACGTTGCCCCGAAAAGATTACGGGGTCGTTCGCCCATCACCGGGGCTTCCGACATAACCCCGGCCGGCATTCGCTGTTTTTCGTACGGAATTTTTCTAATTTGTCGCACGGTATCGCTCTTCCGCGTTTTCGCGGTTTTTCAACCATAGCGCTTCCTCCGAGAAGCCGCTAAGCGCCGAGTACGCCGATGCTGATTTTACCAGCAGCTTGCACGCTTCTGGCCATCTGGCCCCGACAACTATGTCCAGCAGAGCCTCTCTCTGTGGAGCGAAAATTGGACACTCGTGCAGGAAGTGCTCGACCGTGTCCCATTGCCCACATCTGCAGTTCTCGTTGTTGACAAGCTTAAGAGCCGCAAGGCGTGCTCTAAAGTTGCCATGTCCCGTGAGAATCTGCGTGGTGCAGTGATTTGGACGAATCCAATCATATGCTAGACGATCCTCAACGTCTGGTAGGAAAGCAAACGTCGTGCGGGCTTTGGTTGAGTTCAACTATCGTTTTTGCCACAATTCAAGCGATTTAATTTGTGCGAAAAGTATCGCACAGGGATTGCGACACGCTATGGACGACCGAGTGTCCTATCCTGGCGTCTTTTACTAATCTAAGGTCGTATATTGCTCTCCTCTCTTCGAGCAAAATATCGATTGGAATCTCTTCTGCGATGATTTGGAGAGATTCAGTGGACGACGTACTGTACGCGGATAACGTGGAGAAGAGAGCTTTGCGCTGCGCCGATTGGAGGACCTTCAGGTCTTTGGCGGTGCACAGGTCAGACCATCCCGCGGCCGCATAGGTGACCGTCGGGAGGAACACGCCCTTGTACACCGTTCTTAGAGTGTCCGAATCCGAGTCCCCAGGCTGCATTTGCAACCATTCTAAGTCTTGCGAAGAGCGACCCCACCCTGTCGCTTAAATATTGACAGTGTGTACTAACACCCAGTCCTTTATCAAAATCGACGTCAAGATATTTAACCGAGTCTTTGAATTTCATCGAAATTCCCCCTAAACGGATGGTCAGCGGTTTGCTGTCTAGTTTTGGTTTTGTGCTATTCCTGCGTTTTCGATCCGGCCGTCTCCTCCCCGTTTTCCTGTGGGCTTATTCCGTACCCAGTCACTACGCAATAATATTGCTTCCGATTTACTAGTTGAGAGTTGGAGCTTCGCTTCTCTACACCAGCTCTCTATTTCCGGGACGATCCGTTGTCCCTTGCGTTCTAGCTCTGCACGCGAATTGCCTCTAACTATGACCAGTATGTCGTCTGCGTACGCGACAAAGTCTGCTCCTACAGCTGTCTCAAGGGTTCGCAGTAACCCGTCGCACATAATGTTCCAGTAGGCCAGCCCCAGGACAGAACCCTGTGGGCACCCGCGCGTGGCCTGCTTACTAACCTCAACCGGCGCTAATGAGATCTTTACCCTACGTCTCTCGAAGTAACTTCACATCACCTCGAAGACGTTTTTTGGGCAGTCTCTTTCGGGCAGACTTTGCATGATTAGTGGCCACCAGACATTGTCAAAGGCCCCTGAAATGTCAAATAATAACGCCGCAGCGTACTTTTTATCTGTGGCATTTACGAGCCTTCTCATTTCTACAATGGCATTTTCTGCCGACCGCCCTTTTCGAAATCCGTATTGGTGGTCTGAAATTTTCTCGGGGCCATGACTGTCTCTGTTAGCTGCATTTTTAATAATTTTTCGAATAATTTCCCTACTACGGAGAAGAGGCAAATTGAGCGGTACAATTTGGGGTCGCTCGCATCTTTATCCTTTCCTTTTGGGAGAGCTATTAGGGAGCCTTCTTTCCAGACGGAGGGGAAAACTCCCCACTGGAGACACCCGTTGAACAGCCGTACCAGTTCATTGAGTATGACTTTGGCAACTCGCTTGAGGACTCCGACTTCGATGAGATCGGGTCCTGGAGCTTTGTTATTTTTGGTCACTTTTAATGCTGAGAAGATTTCAGCAATACAGAATTCCTCTGCGTCAGAGGTTTCGGTGGCTATGAAAGCCCCCGCTCTAATTTCTTTCTGTGAAATGCTGTCATTGTCAACCCTGTCATCGGGGACGTGCGTATTCAGTAGTAAGCGGGCGGTTTCTTTCATGTCCATTGTGGAACATTCGCCCCGCCGGAGAGAGCTGAGCACACTCCCAACTCTGAATTTCTGCGAAAGGATTTTATATACTGGATCCCAGCGGTCCGAGTTCCAGTTCGACGAGACAAACTCCCTCCAGCTTTCGCGTTTGGTCCTCCTCACCAGCCTGCTATACTCCCGCAAAGACAAGCGGTACGTGCTAAGCTTTTCTTGGCGAGTAGGACCATCACGCTCTCCCTTGTACGCACGTTTAAGTCGGCAAACGGCTTTTCTTTTATTAGCTAATTCTTTTGTCCACCACGGGTTGGACTTTCTAAAATAACGCTTGCGTGGCATCGACTTAGTGCGGGCTTCCGTAAGGATAGCCGTGAATGCTTTGTCATATTTTCTACACAGACTGCGGAGTCTAGGCTGACTGCCGTAAGCTTTTCTTTTGACAGGCCCTTGATTACCTCGTCAAATTTTTCCCAGTCGGCCTTTCGAAGGTTAAACCGACTGGTTGCGGGCTTACTTCCGACTTGTGCTTTTGGCACGCTCAACACAAGTTCCAACGAATTATGGTCGCTACTTGTCCAGTCCCTTTTCACCTTCCAGTCCCGAGCGAAGTGGGACATGTTAGGCGTACAGAGGGTAACGTCAATATATGACGAACCACTCGTTGACCAATAGGTCGGGGGCTGGTTGCAAACGTTCAGGATATAAACGAATTAGACAATTATTGTAAGTGCTGGCTAGTACCAGTCACATGCGGTCTTCGCCCGCCCAGGCACGCACTACGATTTCCCATCTACTCCGAAGAGAAAACCAGCCAGAAGGCACGGGCATAGAAAAATCCTTTGACTTCCGTTGGCGTACTTAGCGGAGAAAGCGGCTTGGCTACGCCGTGGTTTGGAGCTCCGCGAAGAAGAGGCGAACCGCTTCAACTCGGCTATCTCCAATCCCACATCACACTCACGGGGAACCTCGAGAAGGCCCGCTTTCTGTGTCCCGCCCGGACACAAGCCCAGAAAAAGAAGGATGTGGGATGTGGATGTTGGAAGTGGTGATTTATGACTACCTATTCGCGTGTGAGTACCGAGTAGCCGTTGCCCTGAGGTTTCAGGATCGCCTGTCCATCGCCAGAGCTTCCGACATAACTCTGGTTGGTTCTCACGAATTATACGCACGTCTTACTTCTGTCGCGTCGCGGACTTATCCTAGTATCGCGTCTTCGCGAGCCTTTATCCACAGGCATTCTTCGGCGTACGCGTTGAGTGTTGAATAGGCTTCGGCTGACGACACTAATAAGTGCGCCGCTTCTGGCCATCTTCTTCCCTCAGTATATTCTAACAGAGCTTCTCTCTGTGGGGGCGAATTTTGGACATTCGAGCAAGAAATGCTCGACGGTGTCCTTTTGTCCGCATCTGCACTTCTCATCGTCGACAAGCTTCCGAGCAGCGAGGCTCGCTTTGAAGTTGCCGTGGCTCGTGAGGATTTATGTGCTATAATGATTCGGACGAATCTAGTCGAATCTCAGACGTTCTTCAACGTCTGGCAGGAATTTGAAAGTGGTGCGGCCTTTGGTTGAGTTCAACCAACGTTCTTGCCACAATTCCAAAGTTTTAACTTCCGCGCGGATTATCGCGAGGGCGTCTTGGCTATGGAAAACCGTAACACCCCTCTTGGCGTCTTTTCCTAATTTCAGATCATATACTGCTCTTCTCCCTTCGAGAACTAAGTCGATCGGGGGAGCGCCGGCGAGGACTTGAAGCGAATCGAGAGACGCGGTTCGATACGCGGATAAAACTGAGAGAAGAGCTTTTCGCTGGGCTGACAAAAGGACCTTCAGGTCTTTGGACGTGCACAAATCCGACCATCCAGCGGCCGCATACGCGACCATCGGGACAAATACGTCCTTGCACACGGTCCGCTCAGAGTTCCGAATCGGAGTCCCCAGGCTGCATTTGCAACCTTCCTAAAATTTGAGAATAGCAACTTTGTCGCTTAGGTATTCGCAGTGCTTACTAACACCCATACCTTTGTTGAAGTAGACGCTAAGGTATTTTACAGAGTCTTTAAACGCGATGCTATTTCCCCCTAGTCGAATAGTCGGCGGTTGTGTTTCTAGTTTGGGCTTTGTAGGCGTTTTCCGTTTTTGATCCGGCCGGTCTCCTCCGCGTCTACCGAGTGGCTTGCTTCGAACCCAGTCGCTGCGGAGCAAAATTGCTTCGGTTTTGCTACTGGAAAGTTCAAGTTTAGCCTCCCTACACTAGTTTTCGATAATTGGGACAACCCGCTGTCCTTCGCGTTCAATTTCCGCGCGCGAGTCTCCGCGAATTATGACTACTAATTGTTAGTAGCTTTTTTCGATCGCTTGAATTCGATGCCCAAACAACAGTTTACGCTGCCTAGATCCTCGAAGGTATTTTTTAAGTAACCTTTAAGACGATCAATCTTATCGGAGTGACGCGAAGCAATGAGGATATCGTCCACATAGACGAGCGCTAGTAGAACATCCTTTCCTTACCCCGATAATAAACGCACGAATCGGCTCCGCTCGGTACTAACCCGTATTTCTTCAATTCGTTGTCTAGCTTGTGATGCCAGCTGCGGCCGGCTTGTTTTAAGTCGTAGAGAGTTTTTCGCATTAGGCAAACCTTGCCTCCGCACGCCAAGGCGCGCTGCATCTCCAACGCCTTTGCTTTGATTTGCTTACATTTCTCCCGCTCAATGAAGAGACGCAACGCAACATCGATATGATCGGGAACTTCCATTAATATCTCTTCGTCGAGACAACCGTTTAAGTACGCGGATGTTTTATCTACCTGGTGGATAAACATATCGCATTGGGCACTGAGAGCGGCCATGATTCTTATCGATTCTAAACGCACCACGGGCGCAAAAGTCTCGTTGTAATCGATCCCATAACGCTGCGAGAATCCTCGTGCTACTATTCTGGCCTTTTGTCTCTAGTTCGCCGTTCGGACCGAATTTATTTCGCAAAACTAATCGGCTTCCGATAACCTTCGCGTCCTCCGGTCGTTCCACAAGCTCCCAAGTGTCGTTTTTAATTATTGCCCTTAACTCGCCTGCGATGGCATCGTGCCACTCGCCCGGCCTCCGCCGAACCGCCGGTTTCGGCCATGTTATATATTTTTCGAGGCCTTCCTCTCGTTCCCGTTCGTTCTAGTCGAGGCTTTCCGCGACCCCTTTTTGCCGTCGCGATTTCGCGATTCGCGTTTTCGGCCCTTTCTTCAGCGTTCACGCGGTTTTCGTTCCGAGTGCTTAAATCGATCAAAACGCCGTCCTCGCCACGGTATTCGTGGTCGCTTTCGTTGCCCACTACGCATTCGCGTTGGAGTCTGTCGTACTCCTTATGCGGGGACTTGCCGAACTTTTACACGAATTTTACGTCCCTGGCTGTTACGACCCGTCTTTTCTCTGGCACCCATATTCGACAACCTTTCGAATTTTCCGAATATCCGATAAATGTGCCTTTTTGCGATCGGAGCTCGAACTTCCCCTTATTTGGATTGTCATCCAACGCATACGCGACGCATCAGAAATCTTTGAAGTACTTTGTGCACGGCAACCTCTTGTACATGATTACAAAGGAGGATTTTCCATTTAACGTCTTCGATGGGCAGCGATTACGGATGTAATTCGCCGTTAATACGACCTCTGCCCAAAACGACGGAGGTAAATCAGATTGTATGAGCAAACATCGCGCGACATCCAGTAACGTTCGGTTTCTTCGCTCCGCTACGCCGTTTGGCTGCGGATTATACGCAACCGCCAGTCTACGCTTTATCCCGTGACCTTTCAAGAAGCCATCGAAACGCGCGTCCGTTTGCCTTTCTATGCAGGCCGCGTAATCCCGAAAAGCGTCGAATACTTCATCTTTCGATTTTATGAAACGTATTTCGCACCATCTAGTGCAGCGGTCGGGGAACCGGGGTAAATTACCCCAAATGGGGTAAAAATGAAATTTTTGGGGGTAAAAGTGAAACTTTTGTGAGTAAAAAGTAAATTTTTAGTTATTGTTTTCTTTTCAAAATTATCATGGGGCTATAATATGAAAAATGCTAAAAAGAGGCGATTTCGTTTTTTTTTTGCTCTTCGCCATGGGGTAATATCAACTTACACAAAAATATTTTGGGGTAATGATTAAAAAAGTTCCCCGACCGCTGATCTAGTGTGGTCATCGATGGATGTTACGAAGTATCGATTACCGCCATTCGACGACGTCCGCATCAGACCGCACACGTCGCTGTATATGACCTCTAACGTGGATGTAGCGCGCTCAGAATTCGCCGGAAAAGGTGACTTTACCATCTTACCTCTTAAACAAACATCGCAGTTCAATGTTTTCTTAAAGTCTTTAATATCACCACTAGATATGATTCCGCTACGCCTTGCTTGAAAAAGATCCGCTTGGTTGGGCTGTCACAAACGCCTATGCCAGGCCTCTTTTGCGTTGTTGTTCCCTTCTTCTTCCGATTTAACTGCAGACATGGCTCTCTGTGCGGTGCTCGTCTGCCGCACGTAATATAGTCCGTTTCTGCGATCTGCTATCAGCTTTCTGTGTCCGGCTTCGTCGACTACTTCTGCTCAGTCCATTTTGAAAGTCACTTCGTAGCCGTGATCTGTGATTCTTCCGACGGATAATAAGTTTGCGCGCAAATTCGGCACGTGCAATGCGTCGTTCAGCGTCATGGCCGTCTCCGACCCGTCATGATCGACGAAAATCTGCACTGTGCCACGCGCGTTTACGTCCGTCGTCGCACTGCTCGCGAGGTTCAGTTTTTCCTGACTTTCTCCGCTAATTTTCACAAAGATGTCCAAGTCTTTACACAGGTGAGAGGTGCAGCCGCTGTCTAGGCACCACTCGTTGTCCCTGTCGACGCCGTTCGCACGCGACACTTCGCGACCTAGCCCCGCATCGATACATGCGAACACCGACAACTCAGAACTGGGTAATCTTGTCGGTTGTCGCGAACGACATTGTGATGCCTTATGTCCAAATTTTCGACAACGGAAACACTTTATTTTCGATTTGTCCCATTCGGCAGGCTCCTTGAACTTTGCGTCTGTCGCCTTTCCGCGATTTGTTTTCGCACGTCCTCCAGCGGTCGTCGCGTTCGGCACAACATCGCGTGTCCCGCTCTTACGCGCGTCGCTCGCCTCCGTCACTATAATTTCTAAGATCTCAGGCGACCGTAGTTCGTCGCGTGACTCGATCGCGCATCGAAAATTTTCGTAACTTTGCGGCAAGCTGTACAGTAATAAAATCGCCAACAAATCCCGATTTATTGTGACGTCCATGTCGTTCAGTTTGTCCACTGCGTCGAAGAACTTGCTGAGGTGCACGCGAATATCTTCGCCCTCGTTCATCCGCTGCAACGTTAATTGTTTCAATAACGTCGCCTTGCGTCCGGGACCGCGTGACTCGTAGATGGCTTCTAGTCTTTGCCACACTTCGCTCGAAGTTTTGCAGTCGTTTACCTGCTTTAATTCCGACGGGCTGATTGACAATATGATGTGCGACTTCCCCTTCTCGTCATTCGTTAACCATGCCTTGAACGCGGTTTCCGATGCAGCGTTTTGGGCTGTTACCACCGGCGCTTTTATTTCCCCGCAGACGTACCCCCACGCGTCGTTTTTAACTAATAACGCGCGCATCTGGATTTTCCAGGTATCGTAATTGTTTTTTTTTAAATTTTCAATTCGCTATTTCCTTATATGTATATGAGGCATTCCATGCCAAATCGGACACTTTCGGACCTCACCTTCTTCGATTTTTTTTTTAATCTTTTATGTTTTTAAGACTGATGAAATACGCGTTCAAGAATTTTTTCAGATTTTTTTGACCATCCGTTTCGAAAATATGAATTTTCTTAAAATTCGGGCTCATTTTTTTCAAATGCTCATAACTTTGCGAAATATGGACCAATTTGATCGTTCTTTTTTTCAAAATTTGTGTTTTTGAATGCTCTTTCAAGAAAAAAATATAATTTTTTTCGACATAATTTTTTTCTTTGTTTAATTTTTATTTCAAGCACAAAATATTTTCTATCTCGAAACACGTCACCTTCGATTTTTTTGAAAAAATTCTCAAATAAACTTTGATGCATGTAAGAACTATAAAAAAATTTCCATCGTGGGGAAACTCTTCGTTCTATCTTTTTTCTTTTTTTGAAAATATCCATTCTCTCAAATCGTTTGTTCCGTTTCAATGAAAAATGTTTTTTTTCGAGATGTATGCCCCGTCCGATTTTTTTGAAAAAATTCTCAAAAATACTTGGATGGATATAAGAACTTTTAAAATTTGTCCGATCGTGGGGAAACGTTTCGTTCTATTTTTTTTCTTTATTCGAAAATATCTATTCTGTCACATGGTATATTCCATTTCAATGGAAAATGTTTTGTATCTCGAAACACGTCACCTTCGATTTTTTTGAAAAAATTCTCAAATAAACTTTGATGCATGTAAGAACTATGAAAAAATTTCCATCGTGGGGAAACTCCGTTCTATTTTTTTCTTTTTTCGAAAATAACCATTCTCTCAAATCGTTTGTTCCGTTTCAATGAAAAATGTTTTTTTTTCGAGATGTATGCCCCGTCCGATTTTTTGGACAAAATTCTCAAAGGAGCTTTGATGCATGTAAGAACTTAAAAAATTTGTCCGATCGTCGGGAAACTCTTCGTTCCATTTTTTTTCTTTATTTGAAAATATCTATTCTAACAAATCGTATGTTCCGTTACAACGGAAAATGTTTTTTATCTCAAAACATGTCCCCTTCGATTTTTTTGAAAAAATTCTCAAATAAACTTTGATGCATGTAAGAACTAAAAAAAATTTCCCATCTTGGGGAAACTCTCCGTTCTATTTTTTTTCATTATTCGAAACTATCTATAAGAAATCTAAAGATTCTAAATCTAGAAATCTAAATCTAAAAATTTTTTAAGTTCTTACATGCATCAAAGCTTCTTTGAGAATTTTGTCCAAAAAATCGAAGGGGACATGTTTTGAGATAAAAAACATTTTCCATTGTAACGGAACATACGATTTGTTAGAATAGATATTTTCAAATAAAGAAAAAAAATGGAACGAAGAGTTTCCCGACGATCGGACAAATTTTTTAAGTTCTTACATGCATCAAAGCTTCTTTGAGAATTTTTTCCAAAAAATCGGACGGGGCATACATCTCGAAAAAAAACATTTTTCATTGAAACGGAACAAACGATTTGAGAGAATGGTTATTTTCGAAAAAAGAAAAAAAATAGAACGAAGAGTTTCCCCACGATGGAAATTTTTTCATAGTTCTTACATGCATCAAAGTTTATTTGAGAATTTTTTCAAAAAAATCGAAGGTGACGTGTTTCGAGATACAAAATATTTTGTCCTTGAAATAAAAATTAAACAAAGAAAAAAATCATGTGGAAAAAAATTATATTTTTTTCTTGAAAGAGCATTCAAAAACACAAATTTTGAAAAAAAGAACGACCAAATTGGTCCATATTTCGCAAAGTTATGAGCATTTGAAAAAAATGAGCCCGAATTTTAAGAAAATTCATATTTTCGAAACGGATGGTCAAAAAAATCTGAAAAAATTCTTGAACGCGTATTTCATCAGTCTTAAAAACATAAAAAATTTAAAAAAAAATCGAAGGGGGTGAGGTCCGAAAGTGTCCGATTTGGCATGGAATGCCTCATATATATTTACACTCGTTCCGATTTCGTCAGAACACCACACGCGGATCACACGACACGTTCTTCTTCCTTTTTATTCACTCGCGATTACCTGGGCCCATAACCTGTTAGAATATTCTTTAATAATCTAATGATATAGGTACACGTCTATACAAAGCGATGGTTATACCTCGAATGAGCCTCTCGGCCTAAAGCCCAAACATAAACATACGCGGCGCGCTTCCGTCTCGGAGTTCGGGACCGCCTAGGCGGCGAGGTGTCACCGCGTTCGCGCCTCACAACAAAAATTAAGTAAAGAAAATGTCATTTTCATAATTTTGACTCTTGATTTATTTAAGAATACAGTACATAATCTTAAACTTTTTCTTGCAGCTACGCTTGTTATACTTAATTGAATGTTATGAATGTATATACCATGCTCTCAATACTGATTCAAAAGTTCTCTGATGTCAGCACACAGTTTTGCAAAGTCTGGTCTCATATGACTATGAAGCTGCCAACATGGATACATGAGTTTAGTGTAAACTGTTTGTGGACAAGTTGGCGGACAAGGAAGTCGAACTCCTCTTTCTAGAGCTGCAAGTAATTCGGCGCTCCCTTCTTCAACTTCCACACTTGAATCACCACGGCCATTGTTCTTTCGTAAATTTGAACTGATTTCAGGTAATTTTGGATCTTCCCCGAAACCAAAAGTTTCATACATTGTAACACCAAACGACCATACGTCAGACCGAGGTGAAAATTTTCCATCTCTAAGACTTTCTGGGGCATACCTATCACAAACAAACATTTTTCTGATTAGTTAGAGCATTAACACGTTGCGTGCCGGACTGATTTTGCGTGTCCGGCGCGTGGCGCCAACGTGATGTTCTTATTATGCGTTACATATTTTTTCGAAATTTTTTGCACAACAGGTAAATTTTAGTAGTGAGAACGGTGACGGCCAGACGGACCAACATAGTGGCGGCCACCGATGATGTTCATGGCAAAGACGTACGTTTTACTGTCTTTGTATAATTTTTTGAATAATTTGCAATAGTCCGTACTCTCCATTCACTCCAGTGAGTAAGTTAATTATTTCTTTTATTTCTTTTTTTCTGAGTGCTTCCGATAGTTATGTAATTACATGTATTACATTTTTATAAGATATAAATGTTTGAACTTTGAATTCTATAGTTATTTTTTTTTTGTAGCCTGTTATACAATGTGTCTCGTATCGGGTAACAAAATGCATAACTTGCATTTGTTCTGTACAGTTAGTCCTTGTCGTAATCTCCTAATCTTCGGACACTCAAATGCTTACAACTACCCAGTATTTTCCTTTTGTATTCTTCAATCTTAAGCCCTACAATCAGTCCCAAATAGTAACTCATAGAAATTCGTAATGTTCCAACAAGTATAGAGAGTCGTCATTTTCAAACAAGTAACTCATAGAAATATAGAAATGCATAATTTTCGAATGAATATAGCTATGCATATAACAAAATGCCGTACTGGAAAGATATTTTGCGAGGAAGAGGCTCGAGGTGAACGTGAAAAAACTAAAGTATTGAGGTGCAGGGGGGGATGGAAAAGGGTGAATTGGAGGTGGGCGGGGAGGATGAGGAAACGGAGGGCCGGGGGGGGGGGGGGGGTGACTTTCGGAGGAGGGGGACGGAGGTGCGAGCGAGCGTGCGGACGAGAGGGGGTGCGAGTGGATGTGGGGGTGTGAGAGAGAGTGAGCGAGCGAGAGAGCGAGAAAGGGGATTTAGCATAAGGCATAAGAAGAAGGTTAAAAGTAGGTTAAGGTAATTGTAAACGGCGATATAAGTTAAGGTAAGATAAGGATCGTATGTAGAGGAGAGGTGTAAACTAGGTTGTAATCCCATAAGGGAAATAAAAATAAATTACATATAACAAAATGCCAAGATAATAAAACTAATGATTGCCTTTCTCCACGTACGACTCTGCTGAGAAATCCGATTCCTGAACGTAAAAAAATGCCGGGAAAAGCTAGAATCACACGACGGTTTTGTAAAATCTGTTATGAAAAAAATGCTAAAATACTTGGTAGGACAAACGCAAAAAAAAAACAATACAAAAAAAGTTCTGACATACTGTGGAGACTCCAATGATTCACCTTTCGTTTGCTTGGAGTGTTTCAATACATTACATCGAAAAAGGCGCGCGAAATACTGAATCATGTTACACAAATAAATAAGCTAGTTTTTATATGTTCTCTATTGCATTTCTTTCCTCACACCTTTTAGTGACGATGATAGTATTGAAAAATTCAAAAACATTGAAAATTTACTCGAATTATGTGTTTCTAATAATCTTGGCTCCGCCGGTCACCGGTGACCCCCACGGCCAGACGAACCGACTCGAGATCTAGTTTGTTACAGACCTTCTATACTTCTACATCCGAAATATTAGTCGTTTGTATTGCTCAGCGGGGTAAGAACATAAATTTCAACGGGAATTACGATGTAACTGCAAAATCGTTAAATTCAAAAAGTCTCGTGGACAACATCTGTGAAAGTAGGTTGTCTAAGTGATTATGGTATCTTTTTACATTAGTACTATTTTGCCTGTTGATGGTAATAATTTATTTTATCGTCATTATTATTTTTTTTATAAATATATACATTTGTACACATCTGAGCACAAAAGTTTACCTTACGAGGCACTCTACATACTGCTATTAGGCAATCGGTGTCTATTTATTGCAAGTATTTTAACGCAGGTGTGTACAAAAATATATTTTATATATTACAACTAATGAATGTAAGTTAGATTAAGGTAGAAGCCTGAAGGAAGAAATTGTAACTCGTAAGGGAAGAATTAAATAAATCATACCATACCATACTACTACTAATGATTTTATGGGCTTATAAAGTATGGGATCTCAAGTCTGTGAGTCATTTAATAAAAACTTCCGAGTTTTCGCATTTGTATTGGTCCTTCATTTGTGATGTGCCGGGTTTTAACTTTAAAAACTAACGATAGAACACCATAGCCGAGATACAAAATTAAAATTTGGTATATGATTATATATTTTGTAAAGCTTCTGGATGATGCCCTCTATTCTACACGATTGTTTCTCACACAATAATTAAAAAATTATGCAATAAAACTTTTGTCCGAGATTGTGTTTCCTGGTATGTTAATAACTTAAGAAATATCGTGCTTACCACTTTATAGGCAAGTCTCTATTCGTCTGCAAAATATAGTAGTCATTTTTCCCAGTGACTTGAGCGAGACCAAAGTCACTAATTTTCACACGGCTTTCATCTGCTACTAAAATGTTACGTGCTGCAAGATCTCTGTGGACAATACTTTTTCGGCCAAGATAATCCATTCCTGTAGCGATGTCTAAAGAGAAACTTAATAATTTCCTGTGTGTCAAATTTTGACGATGAATCGATAAGTAACTTTGAAGGGAACCATGTTTCACAAACTCCATTACCAAACATACTTCTGGTTCTGATATTACACCCAATATCTCTACCACGTTTGGATGTTTTAGTGTCTGCAAAGAGAATACAGTTACATAGAAAGAGTAGATGAGAATGTACAAGTACTAGAAAAAAACTTAATAGATTCATAATGTTAATAATCATATCACACTGGATAAATGACTAGAGTATGAATACAATTAATATGCTATTAGATGTTCTATGTATATAATAGACGACTGTTCAGAAGTATAAAAACCATAATTTCCTTTTTTTTACAAACATTGCACGAATTACTTTGCAAATCGACTTAAAAAATCGACTTAAACTTGTAGCTATTTCTAATTTATACATTTTGGCAACATGAAAGTTTTGGAACAGTTCAGATCCGTCTAAAACATGACAAACAACGTCACGACCTAGTTCTAGGGCGCACAATTTTGTAGCCTTTACATTTACTGAGTTCGTTAAATTCCGTAGAACAAGTGATTCAACCCGTAATACATTAAATAACCTACGATACAAGGAAAAAAAAGCTTCTTTATTAGTTGACTTATTTCTAATCGCATAAGATGTTATGCCTGTATTGAATGTATTATTATTATCTCTAACATACAACGGTCAAACTCCTTTTACTTAACTTAGTATGGTTGGAAAAGAAAAAAAACTTTTTTTTTTTTACTTAACTTGGAAAAGAAAAAAAAACCGCTCTTGAAAATTTCAGCATCTTTTGAGATTAGTTAGAGGTACCCAAGAAAAAAAATTGAGCCGAATATTTATAGGGGATCAGCGATTTTTAAGATTTGTTAGTTTTCAAAATTGTGCAAATCAGCGATTTTTTCGAAAATTTTTTTCACAATAATTTTTTATTACAGTTACAAGTATGCTCTTTAAAAAAATGTGGCCCATTTCTGTAACTATAATAGTTCTCGAGATATTTAAAAAATAAGATTAAGAAACTGGAAAAATGGCAACATTTTCAAGTTCGCATAACTTCCAAAAAAAATTTTTTTAATTTTTTTCCCTTGGCAAGACTTCGTTTTATGATAAAAGAAAAGTTCTGACCAAAATTCATCCAAATCAAAATTGGTCGATTCCAACCACTGGTCGATTTGACATGGAATGACCCATATACATATAAGATCCAGTTGTCAATATATAAATTAAAATTCCCAAAACCTTTGAAAATGTCACAACTGAATTTATGGCTCGGTTTTTATCGCTTTAACAAAAGTGTAAAATATCTTATGTAGAAATTGAAAGAGTCCTGTAGACATAATTTCCGACATAAATTGAAAATAACTGTTATCGTATGTTGCAATGAATAGTTGTTTGACATGTAAAGCACATAATTCGATTACCTTCATAATAGATATTTCTCTTTCAAAATCACGAAGGTCTGCTTCTAATGCTCGTGTTTTTAACTTTTTTATAGCTACTTGCTGTGGCTCATCTTTACCGTTATCCCTTTCCAGTGTTCCTCTGTAAACTTCACCATAAAAACCTTGACCTATTCTACCTTGAAGTATCACATTACAGTCTGCATCCAACTCAAAAATACTCTGCATTTGACCTAAGGTTTCAGTATTACTTCCACCAGCACAAGTGTTTGTAATGTGACTGGCTGTATTATTAATTGCTGTTATATCACTGAGTCGATTGTTGTGAATTCGCAAAGAGCATGTGGGATGCTCTGTGGAATTGAAGCCTGCCGCAATTGCATGAACATCGGAACCATCTATATCATCGGAGTTAGATTCTGCAATCCAGCCCATATATCTTGACAGTTCCTCACGACTATTCCCACAAGTGTCACTGGTGCTAATCAATTCTCTGGTACCTGCAGGACAATTTATCCTTTACTTGTTTTACACTATTAGAAGGGTATTAATTCGAAGAGATTAGCAATTTAATGTGCTATATGAAATTAATCATAACTGAATAAAACATAGACTTCATACGAATTACGTTAAAAAAAATCCAGTTATAAATCTATTCAATAGTTGCATCTTTCTCACATTATACGATTTTGTATTTCTTATGTGATGTGGTTTATTAATTTACGGTTACTATTTTTGTTGTGCAGTGGAAAAAAAAGTAAAATAATCTGATAGTACCATAATATGGTAGTGAAGGAAACATAAATAGACTAACAATGCTGACCTTTAATCCCTTAACGTACGATTTCTTTTAAATAAACTGGCCAAAAAAAATCAATTTTTTTTATGTAATACACACGGTAGAACATAGTCTTTGCAAAGACATAAAAAAATAAAAAATTAATCAAAATTTTTATTTTAAGTTTAGCAGCATCAAATATAACACCGCCCGAATATACTCGGGTGTGCACGGTTTGGCGGGTTTAGCGCACCCGAATATACTCGGGTGTGCACGTTAAGGGGTTAAACTACTTCATCCATTTGGATAAAAAAAACTTTAATGACCCGGGCATTTGATCAGCACTCATGTAATTGAAAATAAAAATGGTGGCATCTCTATGTATTCTTTTAGTCAGTCTGATAAGCAAATGGAAAAGTGGAACTGTGTACATTGCATTAAAATGGATGTAATCGAAGGAAAATGTTTCTATTTCTTGGGGTTGCGCTATTTTTTATAAAAAAAAAACACTGACGATAATTAGTTTCATTCGCACGGAGATTTCTATTCAACTGTTATTCCATATAAATATTGATAGCCATTTAAGGTTTACTTACTATCGTCAATCTCATCCCACGATAAACTGGTATGATCAGTAAATAGACTACTGGCGCGAGAATTACACGTTGACGACTTTCCATTGTCCATAACATCATCAGTATGCTCAGCATCATTAAACAGTTTTGGAAATGCAGTAGCATAAGCATGTGTTCTTCGAGAATTATACACTTGATATAAAATTTGATTGATATCACGCATTATAGCTTGCGGCTGCTTTCTTGATCCATTACACTCTCCCCAACATTCAGTCATTAGTTTGTAAACTTCTGTAGGGCAGCTGGTTGGTATAGGTAACCGTTTACCACTTGCATAATACTGAAACGGTCAAAGACTTTTAGATGTACTAAAGGAATATTTAGAATTATCTGGATATTTATTTCATTATAACGCACTTTATTAACAATCCGTTATCATAGAGTATGCGTGCAAACACATTTAATATTCATATAATATTCTTTACTAATCCGTGACGAAAAAGAGCTTAATATCAGATATTAGATGACAGCCATCCAGTACTTATTGATAATGAGTTAGTTTCCACCTTTTGTACGTTGACATTGCGACGTCAAACATAAAGATCAATTTTTGTTAGACTTTTTTCACACTATTACTATTTCAACGTCTTCAATGTTTTAAAAAGTGAGTGACATCGAAGTGTTTTACGAACGTAGAATTCTGAACAATTTCCCTTCTCTTGCTGGAGGCAATAAAATAATGTAAGAAAACTAAATAAATGGAAGGAATCGATGTCACAATGTATGCTGTATGTTCTGAAAAATTGAAGATCAACTAAAGATCGTTGGTAGCGACACGCGTAATGTGACAGCCTGTTTTGTCGAAGCAAACTTTTTGTCTAGGTTCGAATCCTGTTAGGTGCCTTTTTTCCATCGTTTTTGTCTCCTTTCTCTGTGCAACAATAGTTAATATTTACTGTCAGAGGATTTCACAATATTTTTATCAACATTTTAATGTTGTAATAAATATGCACATGCCTTCAAAGCGCCTTCCATGTTACAGTTTTTCTAGTCGTATATTTTGGCAGTAACAATGACAAAAATGTGTTTCACAGAGAAAGTCATAGTCAGTTTCACAGTAAATATTAACTATTGTTGCACAGAGAAAAGACACAAAAACGATGAAAAAAAGGCACCTAACAGGATTCGAACCCAAAGAAAAAGTTTGCATCGACAAAACAGACTGTCACCTTACGCCTGTCGCTACCAACGATCTTTGGTTGATCTTCAATTTTTCATAATATAAGACACATTGTGACATCGATTTCTTCCATTTATTTAGCCTTCTTGTATTACTACGACTGTGCAATGTAATCAATAACATTAAACATTACATAAAATAGTTATGTAACAAAAATTCAACCAAAGTTTACTTCATACATTGTTTTCACACCCAAAAACTGACGAAAAAACGGAATTTTCATTTTTCCGACACTGTTGCTGATGAGCAAAAATTACAGAAAAAAACGGCATCACTGACCCGGACCTCCTTCGGTATCAAATCGATATTTTTCTGATTGACTTTTCGGTTTTTATTTTTTTGCCAATTAACTTTTTATGTAAAAATCTGAGAAAAAAATAGAATATGCGCGATATAGCTAGATATAGCTCTGATTTTTTTTTCATATTTTTCTATGCACTACATTCCGAGAAAATGGTGGGAGAAGCGGACAATACATTTTACACCCCCCGCCCCCCACGATCGAGATACAAAGTTGAAAATTCACAAAAATATTTGTTTTTTCATAAGCTATCGAATGGCCCATTCAGAATTTCAATTGATTTGGGGGCACATTTCAGTGTCTTATTCGTCTATGCCCTTTCGGTCGGTTTGGGAGCACATTTCGCCGTCTTACCCGGCAATGCCCTTTAGCCTGAGCTACAGTGAGTAACTTTAATATTCGGACACTAGGAGATTTTTAGTTTATTACATTATAATTTCATTCCTAACAGTAAGAAATCATTCGCGATGAAGTATTGCATCAAGCTATACGTCTAGTAAAGAATCATAAAAATTTTATTTACATAACTTACAACAAAGTTTAAATAAAACAATTTTAATGAAGTAATGTCCGTTTTCCACGTTACTTTAATATTCGGACACTTGGTAGTGTAGCACTTTTTTTCAGTTTTTATGGTCCTAGTTAGAATATAATGTTTGTTTACAAACATTGACCGACTGTTCGGACGATAGTATGCCTCTTTACATTAGTTTTTCAACGACAGTTGTTAATAATTCTAGTCCAATGCCACGGAAAGGGAATACGAATTTTGATATGCGCCAACTTGTGATTTTTCACCATGCAAATGGCAAATCATATAGACAGATAGCCACAATGTTCAATATAAGTAAGAGCACAGTAGCCACCATTGTTAAACGTTTTAAAAACGTGGATTGCATTGATTTTATACATCAAAAATGTCAACCAAAGAAGTTGGACGTACGCGACATGAGGAACCTTGTCCGAAAAGTAAAGAAAGATCTGACAGTCAGTGCACCAAAATTGACAACAGATGTGCTGAAAGAAACTGGGAAAAAAGGGCGCCCCCAAACAATCCGCAGGCCTTTGAAAGAAAGCGGCTATAATGGAAGAGTAGCCAGTCGAAAACCGTACGTCAGCGAACAAAATCGGAAGAAGAGACTTAATTTCGCTAAGGAATTTGTTTCCAAAGATGAATCGTGGTGGAATAATGTTATATTCAGTGATGAAAGCAAATTTAATATTTCTGGTTCAGATAGACAAAGAATGGCGTGGCGGAAATAAAATTAAGAATTTAAATTTAAGAATCTTAGACCATCAGTAAAGCACGGAGGAGGTAATGTGTTTGTCTGGGGCTGCATATCGACATTCGGACTGGGCGAATTAGTGTTTATTGATGAAATTATGAACAAATATTTATATTTGAACATCCTGAAAAATAATTTACACAAAAGTGCAAAAAACATGGGCATATTAAACACTTTTAAATTTTATCAGCACAATGATCCAAAACATAAGGCCGCATTGTACAAGAATACCTTTTATATAATTGCACAAAAATTTTACAATCGCCACCTCAATCACCAGATATTAATCCCATTCAAAATTTATGGGATGAATTAGACCGACGAATTAGGACAACAGTAATAACTTCAAAGAAAATGTTAAAAGATCGATTGAAGGAAGAATGGAACAATATAGGCATTGATTATCTCGAAAAAATAATTAGAAATATGCCGATGCGCTTAATAGAGCAGAACGGCTACCCAACAATATATTAAAACTCATAAAACTATAAAAATTAATACAAAAATAAGTAATTGTTAAAAGTGTCCGAATATTAAAGTAACGTGAAAAACGGACATTGTCTCATTAAAATTGTTTTATTTAAACTTTGTTGTAAGTTATGTAAATAAAATTTTGACTATTGTTTACTAGACATATACCTTGATGCAATACTTCATCGCGAATAATTTCTGACTGTTAGGAATTAAATTATAATGTAATAAACTAAAAATCTCCTAGTGTCCGAATATTAAAGTTACTCACTGTATGTAAACAAATAGGCTAAACATTCCTTAAAGTGTCAACTACTGATACCTTCACCTTATTATGTGTTACACAATATTTACTACCCTCAATTTTTTTACCTGTTGAGAGAAATCTGTCCGCAATCTTTTATACCATTTTGTTTAGAACTATATTTTATACGCTGTTATTATTTCTTAGGACGGCTCTACTACTGTTCTTCGCCCCCACTATCGGTCGCTACGAGACGGCAGGTCCCTCCGTAGGATTAAGGTATTCGCTCGTCTCAATAAACATAATGTATTGATACGTGGATCATTTTATGCCTGTATTCTTTTGCGACCCACACTTCCTCGACCAACAATATTTCTCACACATTTTATGTCTATTTATGTTTGAAGTCATTATACTAGTATGTAATTATTGCTATTACATTTCCTTACATATGATGCAGGCAAAGACAATTACTCAATGATTTTCTAGATTTTATCAATTGTGGTGGCCTTATTCCTTTTTTATATTTTACGCCGAAAAGCCGAAAGCAAATCCATAATTTACAAAAAAGGATGTCAAGCTTGCAGCCTGTATATGTTTATGTAATCGAAAGACATTGATGTGTGCTTGACAGACCACATTTCACACTAGTGGCCTAACTAACTGACTAAGTACAGAGCCATGTGCACCTCCAAATGTGCCGTACTTCGAGGGTTATATAACTAATTGAAGTAAGGAAGATAAATTACTGGAGTTCTGTATGCAAAGAATAGTAAAGGACATTTATGAATTTGTGAAAATTTTAGTCTATGCAGCATTTGTAAAAAAAATCTGTGTAATAGTGTACCTTTTTAACGATTGTAATGTCATGACATGCAGGTGGAGCAGCACCTCGTGAAAAGATTTGCCAAATAGTTGTAGCAAGAGACCATATATCAGTTTGAAAGCTGAACTTTGCCTGTTGAGGATTTCCATAAAATTCAGGTGGTAGCCAATGTACACTGCAATGGAACAACATATCCAAAATATTGCCACAAATGTTTCGTAAAAGCCAATTTTCTCTACTTACTCATTTTCAGTATAATTAAAAAGCCCAGGATCTGCCAATTTAATGATCAGACTATTATCTGTATGAGCATGAACTAATAATTTTTTACACCGGATATTACCATGTACTACTTCATTTTCTTCCTAGGTTTATAAAAATGTATTACTTGCAATAGGTAAACATGTTAATTCTTGTGTATAATACAACATAATTTTCTAACAAAAAATGTATGCAAGACATTGAGATACAAAATTAGAGAAACATTAGTTTATAAAACAGAGTACAGGAAGAAATAGTGATACTATCACATAGAATATATTTGTTTGCTGGTTTCCTTTACGTTTTCTGAAAACGGCACACATGTTCAAAGCAATTATTGTCAATTTTTTATCCGTTATTTTACAGTGTAACAGTTCATCTACAATTACAAGATAAAGTGATACTCCTGCTTAAAGAGACATAGAATGAAAAACCTAATATCTTCATATTCAAATAGCAGTATTGGTCAAGTGAAATAAAATGAAACTCACTAAATGCCAGAGTGCTGTAGCCAAGCAAGCAGCTGCTTCAACCATATCTACTGTCTTAACAGTTTGAGGAGATGTATTACGTAAATATGTATCTAGTGGTCCTAGAATTACTAATTCAAGTAACATGCCAATCGGTGGGGCTAATGTGACACCGTATAATCTAAAAAACAATATATTTGATTAACGGATATAGTTATAAAAATCTGATAAATTGAGACGCGCCTGTTTAGTCTTTACCTCACTAAGGCACTTGAACGTAATCGACCCCATTTACTGGCTAATTCAAGGAACTGTTTTGTGCTGTTCCAATCCTCTTCTTTTAATACTTTTAATGCCACTTCAAGTCTTTTACCTTTAGCGACTCGCCACATTGTCTGATATAGTTTCGTTGCAGATGATTTTTCCAAACTTTTGTCGCTGCGCATGATCAGTGATTCTAACTGATCTCGTGGTACACAACGAGGTCCACTTTCCAAAAGGTTTGTAATAATTTCTTGATCAACCGCCTCATCATGACCAGCATTTTCTTGTGCACAAATCAGCAATGGTGATTTATCTAGAACGTATAAATGGTAAAAACTGAACATTTTATAAAACTGAGATTGGCTGTAAATCAGTGAGTAGTTGAATCAAAGAATGTTGAACAGAAAGGAAGGTGTACAACAAGTAGCAGTTAATAGGGTAGGATAGACTTTGAATTGAAAATTTCCGAGCCTATGTATCAAATACCATAATAAGATACCTGAAAAATATAACGCGCACTAAACCAGGACCAACTCTTGCCTGTAAGGCTAACACTGCATGGTAATTTTTTAAAAACATTTATTTATTACTTCCATGTAAGATGACGATAAATTTATTGTTGTAAACAAATTCTATTGATTGTGCATAAACTAACTATTGTCCAAATCGATGAATTCAGGTTTTTTACCTTTATTTTAATTTGATCCACAAAGCGTGCAATCGATATTTAAACTTTTATATCAGGAATAAAGCTTGCAAATCGACCAAAATAACTCGCGGCCGATTTTGTTCGAATTTTGTACGTATTTAAAATTCCTGCACGATAGAGTCTACAGGCTGAAAGGTCCTTGTGACCGATTCCTATATGCCTCCTCGAGGTGCCGTGTCCCCACAGTGTCCCGAAGCACCACCCTACCAAAGGTGCAGTGCAGGGCCGCGATTGGTAGTGGCTTCGGAAATGAAGATACGACCACTGATCTAGATTGGTACCGCAGAGATCGGGCAGTCCACAGGGTGGGATACTGTTGACTGTTGCTACGGGAGGAGTACTATCTGAACGGATACCAGCCTGCTTAGCTGGGAGAGTTTGGAATGTAACTCGCCTATACCAGTAGGGTTAACCCCTTAACGCACGGTTTCTTTGAAATAATAGCGTGTTATAGCTTACAATCCTATGTAAATGATAAGTTTCAATAAAACAATTTTATTCTTAGCTTTCACATTGTTATTTTTAATTCTCGATTATATTCGAGTGTGGAAAATTATAGCACCATCAAATACAACGCCGCTCGAATTACGTCGAGTGTGCACAGTTTGACCTGTTTGAGCGTGTACGTTAAGGGGTTAATACACCCTGCAATCTGCAACGACACTGATAGCTCTGGTCTACAAGGCGTGCCGATTGGACGTATCCCATGCCAGGTACACCGCCACGTTCAATCACTCTCAACATGCACTTCTTGTAAAATGGTCGCCATTTTGGTAGATTATCTTCCGGGAACAACGTCCAAGATCCCGAACTACTTAGATTCACTGTATATCAAATATAAAAAATGTGCTTCCAATGCTTCCATGATAATTGTCCATAGTCTTCCGAGTGTTAAGCATTATGTAACATGAATTTTGCTCTCCGTGTCGGGACAAAGTAACCCTTTTGCTAACGCCTTAAACGTCACACAGTGTTAAAGAACTCAAAATCAACTAACATAACTTTGGAATATTCCAACTTATGTAAATTGTTGAAATGTCAAAGTGTCAACGAATCGATTATAACTTCCATATTGTAAGTGTAAACTCTGCAACGTAGAATGCTTAAGTGAAGCTCTCTTTAAAAAGTAATTTCCCCCAAAGTATTTCCTGATTAAACTTGATGGTATATCTTGAACTTTGACACCCTCACGCTCCACCCTGAGGAGCATGATGATCAGCATCAATGATCTACCAAAGTGGGTGACCCTTACATATGTATCTAGAAATGCGCCAAAATTGAAACACATTCATCGTAGTGCAATGTTGTTTGACTGATGACCATGTCTTGTCTTATGGGTCTAGTGATTTGAGTTCCCGCAATGCGAAGCTGCTGTTTCCTCTTCATATTGAAACCAGCCACGATATTTGACCAAGAACAATTAACGACATGTTGAGATTCTGCCTAGGTGAACACGCTCAACCTTAATAATGCACGTCAGTCACACTGTTACCTCTTTTCTACAAATCATAGGATCTTGTTAAATAAAAACTGAAAACAGTCGAAATCTAATTGTAATATGGCAAGGGCTTCAGATATTTGCAGTCCGAAAATATTCACAACTCGTCAACAGATTCGAAAATCTGTTTCATAAAAATAAGAATGTAATGTATGTTGCTTCTGAATGTTAGCTAAACAAACAATTTCGTCATTTAGTTCTTTTGATGCAAACGTTTAAACAAGCCCTGATACAAATGGTTTACAGAAACAAACCCTCGGGCGGCTGACGCCGGGTCAAAAGTGACCCGTTGATGAGATTGTTTCTGCGTTTTTGAATAATCAAGCGGGCCTTCTGTTACACAGTTTTTTTGCTTTGTGTCTTATTGCACTCATTGCACTCCACTCATTGCAACGCAGAATGGTCAAAGGAGGGACTGTCCGCGACTGTCGCATTCTTGGACAAAGATATGTAGAAGTGTTCTATACGTAATCAAAGTGACCAGCAGTACATAAGTACGTAACAGTACACATTACACCGAAAAAGGGTCATACTTGGGTATGTGGCGGTTCCGCACTCATATGTAGATGCTCATTAATTTTACTGGGGTCACCGGTAACCCCCATGGCCAGACGGGGCGACTTAGTTTTGGCGACTGGTGACTCCCACGATCAGGCGGACAGACGTGTCGGCCACCGTTGATGTTCATGGCGAAGACGTACGTTTTACTGTCTTCGCATAATTTTTTGAATAATTGGCAATAGTCCGTACTCTCCACCGTTATTTTATTTGTGTATTAGTATCCAGTGAGTGAGCTTATTATTTTTCTTGTTTCTTTTTTTCTGAGTGCTTACGATAATTATGTAATTACATGTATTACATTTTTACAAGATATAAATATTTGAACTTTGAATTCTGTAGTTATTATTTTTTTTTGGTAGCCTGTTATACAATGTGTCTCGTATCGGGTAACAAATTGCATAACTTTCATTTGTCCTGTACAGTTAGTCCTTGTCTTAATCTCCTAATCCTCGGACACTCAAATGCATACACCTACCCACTATCTTCCTTTTGTATCCTTCAATCTTTAGCCCTACAATCGTCCCAACAAATTAACTCATAGATATTCGTAATGTTCCAACAAGTATAGAGACTCGTAATGTTCAAACAAGTAACTCATGGAAATAAAGAAATACATAATTTTCGAATGAAAATAGCTATGCATTTAACAAAATGCCAAGATAATAAAACTAATGAGTGCCTTTCTTCACGTACGAGTCTACTTATAATGAGAAATCCACGTCGTGAATTTAAAAAAATGCAGGGAAAAGCTAGGATCACACAAAGATTTTGTAAAATGTGTTATGAAAAAAATGCTAAAAAACTTGGTAGGACAAAGGCAAAAAACTGTACAAAAAAAGTTGTGACATACTGTGGAGACTGCAATGATTCACTTTTCATTTGCTTCGAGTGTTTCAATACATCACATCAAAAAAGGCGCGCTTTATACTGAATCATGTTACACAAATAAATAAAATTATTTTTACATGATCTCTATTGCATTTATTTCCACACACCTTTTATTAACGATGATAATATTGAAAAATTTAAAAACATTTAAAATTTACTCGAATTATGTGTTTCTAATAATCTCGGCTGCGCCGGTCACCGGTGACCCCCACGGCCAGACGGAGCGACTCAGTGCCGGTCACCGGTGATCCTCATGGCACGCAACGTGTTAATAATGAGACAACAAATTTGATTAATGAACAGCTCGGACGTGTATCTTAGTATTGTATTATTGAATATGAAAATGTTTGTCAAGAATTGTAGCACATGGACCGAAAATGTTGAATATAATGTCGCATGAACATTTACGTAATACAAAAGCATAACAGGCTTTTTAGGGTGCGGCTAGTTATCTTTATTTACTCTCTATAATACCAATTAAAGTTCAAGAAACACTACAGTGTTTATGTTGGAAGTTTTTATCATTCTACTGACATTCTCAGAGAGTTAGATATTGTCAAAACAATGTACTCTCCTTGGTTATTGGTTGTGATGTTTAATGCCTGATAGATTATTCAATAGTGACATAGATTTTTTCTCAACTTTTTAATAAAATGGTAATATTGTTTTTTTATGGTTTTAATATTTTGCCATTTTTCATCAATTTGTAAAATGACAAATTAAGTAATATCTTTTCGTCATGGTTTATGTTGTAAGGTCCATAAGTTATTATATGAAGTACAAATGAAATTTTATTTCGTAGATTTTGTATGTTCAATCGCCAATAAAGTGTGCATAGTAATTTGAATAATGTATATGAAGCATTCCATACGAAACCGGCCACTTTTTTGGGTCACCTTTACGATTTCCTTTCAAAATCGCATGTGTTCTTGAGACCGATGAAAAACGCGATTATGAATTTTTTTTAATTTTTTTGACCGTCCATTTTTAATATATAAGCTTTCTGAAAATTTGAGGTATTTTTTTTCAAATCCTGATAACTTTACAGATAATGGACCAATTGCATCGGTCTTTTTTTGAACATATTTGTTTTTGTATGCTTTTTCATGAAAAAATATTATTTTAATCTAAGTTTTAAATCTAAGTGGCCTTTCCATCGGACTCAAAAACATAAAATTTTGGAAAAATCCGAAAGGGATGGCCTAAAACAGTGACCGATTTAGCATGGAATGCGCCGTATATTAATCCTTTGACTGCAGCGCGTTCTCGGAGGAATCTATCCGTGTGAACGGCGTTATATTCGCATGCTACTGCGACTGGCTGGCCACTGACTAGTGCTCAAAACAGTACCCAAACATTTGATACCGTTCTTTCGGTTTAATAAAATAACAACTCCAAATAAATCAAAAATATTCATTTTCTCATCTATTTTAAGTTGTTTTAAGAGTTATTTTAATTTACTTTACTTAATTGATACATTCCTTCAATAATAATCGGTAATTAACACTTAGCACGCGGGTACACTTCGCAGCGAACTTACGCGTGCAGCTTGCATTTTTGCGTGACCCTCGCGGGAATTTGGTCATTCAGTAAAACTGCAATTAATCGAACACTACTTTGTTTTAAAATTGTGGATACGGTAGGACAAGTAAAAGTAGATTGCTTGGATTGGGATGAGGAGGGACGTGGGTAAACGATTGTGCGTAATGCCTATTTGGGTCAAGTATGCCGAATTGCGGCACAAATGTACTAAATACGTATTGTTACGTGACTCGCGATCCAGTGACAGACTGCAAAACCCGTCAAAGTACGTTTCCCGCATGCCAAGTGTTAACTGTAAA
This sequence comes from Anoplius nigerrimus, assembly GCA_914767735.1. Lineage (NCBI taxonomy): Eukaryota > Metazoa > Arthropoda > Insecta > Hymenoptera > Pompilidae > Anoplius > Anoplius nigerrimus. Next base: position 311,222 of record CAJZBX010000979.1, read on the forward strand.
TGAAAAAATTTGCTTCGACAAATTTAACATAGTAATAATACAGATAACAAAATGATAATAAAAAGTAACTAAGCAATATTGAAATAATTACTGACATTTAGTTCCTTTGTTGCATAGATCAATAAATTCCAGATTGAATCAACTGGTAGAACAGTTGAGATTTATTGTGGGGACGGATATATACGCCTTTCGCAGTCAAAGGGTTAATACAATCATTAATTCAAGAAGAAAATTGAGAAAACATACCGTACTCTGAAGGAGGTAAACATTCTCCGAGATATAAATCATTATCAGGATCTTGGAATGATGCTATAAAATATCCCAACGATTGGTATCTCTGCTTAGTATCTGTTGCAATAAAATCATTGGGACTAACTTCTTCTACACGGTGCGACACCAATTTGCCGTCTTTGTTGCATACATCAAAGTAAAAGACGTTGTATTCCGTTTCACTTTCACGTATAATGTATGTTCCTGGTTGGTTTTCTCGTTTCTCTTTGAGCTTTATGTAAGAAAACGCCCCTCTGACATAATAAGTTTACTAATACTTTCTCATCCTCTTTCCTGAATTACAATTTGATTCAAGCACAGTTTAATAGAAAGAAAATGCAGTTTATATGTTAGAACATACCCAACTGGTCCATGACATTTGAGTCTGTGTAACCTTTCTAAACTTGGTGTAATTACATCCCTGCATAGGTTGAATGTCCATTTGACAGACAAACGATAATATCCATCAAGGGCAGACACAAATGACATTAACAGTGCGTTTGTACCAAATTTTAGATACGATGGTATTCCATCTTTTCTCGATATTTCCACTGTACTATCTTGTCTATAAATAAAAAAACGTTGTTTTTAATTTAACTATCTGTATATGTTTATCTGAAATACGCCATACAAACACTTATTCTTTATAATTGCATTAATTACCTTATTGAGATAAAACATAAATCCTCTATAGCACATAGTTTTTTCCATATACCAGTCTCTGTTTCACAATATTTAACTTCACTAACATTTATCCTGAGCAAAATCTTCGAAGGAGGATTAGGAATTCCTTTATCCATCAAGGCTTTATACTCTTCATATGGATAATTGGGTGCCATGCATTCAAACTGTTTTAGGTATTGTTCTTTAACATATGATGCATCATGTCCAGATATTTTACTTAATGCATCATGAATTGGTTTTTTTATAAAAAATGCATGTCTTTTTATGCATTCTTTTGGAATATATTTCTTGTAATCTGATTCCACAATTTCTCTTGTAACCTGCTTCTCCAGCATTACCCTAAAATATGTAAACAGTGTCATAATGTGCTTGTAATATGTAATGTATTATGGGTCTTACCTATACATGTCACTAACACCTAGGCCAATTAATTCTCGTTTGTGCCTTTCATAAATAATATCAGGTACTTTATTTTCCATAACATCTGAACGAGCCTGTTGAAAGTAATAGTTATAAGCTTTTTCATCAATTTGCTTTAATCTTTGCAAACTTGATGGCTTAAATCTTATACGAAAATCAAATTTTCGTTTCTCTTTGTCCTTAAATTTATGTCCAGGGGGAAACCATAGCTTTGAAGAGTAGCTTCGTAATGCAAATATGTGACGGGCTATTGGTGCTATGTCCATTATTTTACAAATCTGTAAAGTAATATAATTTTTAGCTACATTAACAAATCTTATAGTAATCTTCAGATAAAGTTATACAGAGTTGTAAGGTCTTGATGTTCCAAAACACACATTACATCATTTGTTTTATTATCGCTATACGTACATACCTTTACACATAAATCCTCTGCAGTCCACCCAACAACAAATGTTATGTTTAATTCTTTTTCCTCTGTTGCTAAATAAACAGCAGCTATACGATTATTATCCATGTCAAACTTCTTTTAAACTCTTTTCTTCAAGCAGTTCTACACTGAAATATACTCAAATTCCACTCATTTTACATAGCAAAAGAATTTGCTCAGTACAAACCTAATAAAGTAGATTTTATTTGAGCAGTATTACGTATGGCTGTGTAGACATTAATTTCTAGGTTACTCAGTTTTCTTTGTTAATATTCAGCACATTTGTACATTAACGTTTAATGGTCGATCGCACATTGAATGAACTTTACTTACACAAATTACATTTAAAATTGTATTTCTTTTGTAGTACACCATTTATATTTATGAAATTAGTATATAGACTGTAAATTGAGTATACATTAATTATTTGTATCGTTTTAATAACACGTCTTTATAACAGTTCGTTTTGTTTTAACTATATGTAAGATTATTATATTTTAACCTTCTTCATTATTCCACCCAATTTCACTCTGTTGATAGATGTCCGTACTCCGTAATACGAATATGGCTGATACAAATGAAGCTTCTCATACTTGTCAGACAAGCTACAACGGTTTGCAGCGACCTCTACGTGAAACTACATAGAATCTAATTGAATGTTCCTACTTGGCAGTAGGAGGCACAATTTGGCACAATTAGTGTAGTTATATCTTTACTGCTGCAATTGTAATACAGTAAGTCCTGTTTTTGTGCGGAGGGTAGGGACCGCATAAAAGAAATCGTACAACAATATATTCTGGAATTTTATAGAAACTTACACATAATAAGCAACTGCATACGATACACAACAAAATTTTTTTTATGCGTCGGATAGGGACCGCATAAAAAAAATCGCACGTAGGAGATACATAAATTATTTACGAAATAGATGAGAAAATGCTTTCGAACAAATTAAATAATTAACTAGACTTGGCAATATTTTCAAAACATTTTATTTTTCATTGTAACTGTATGCATGGAGTAGTTTTCAAAATGCACATGCACTGATACTCATCGTGATCCAAAACGCGCATCTTCTTGTGATGACTTGGACCAAAATCGCTTTCCTCGATTGAAGATACCATTTCAATTGATTGACTTTTTGGCACGATGAAGTCCGTGATCAGTTTTTGTGACGACAGTCGATTGGTCAGTTGCTTGTAAGCGTCACCATAGCGAGACATGCGTGATCTTAGATCTTTTTGAAATTTTAAACTTCTTTCGGAATAGGATACAATCTATTTTAAGAAAATGCGTTTCCAATTTTTTAGAAATCTGGATCCCTGCATGTATTTCATCTACTGCTATAAATTCCGATTCTTCTTGTCTGTCATCATAAACTATGAAATTACTGACAACGTCACTGTCATTGACAGTTTCCTCCCCAATCATTTCGTCCAGATCATTTTCGTCGAAATTATCGAAGCCTTCTCCGCTGATGGTATGTGCGAGCGCAGTGATTTCTGCAGGGCGGTTTCGGATAGGATAACTTTCGTGCATGGAACAGAATAGAGACAGAGTTTGGAGATACGATTTGGGGTAATAAAATGGCGGTTGGGTTGTGTATTGATGAGGGGATTAACGCAGGGTATTACACTTCGTGTTGGGCGGTTCACGCGTCCAGCGAAAATATGTACGTAAAACTGACTGAGCTTTGTCAGGAGATTGTTTAAGTCAAATGAACAGAGTGTCGCGAAGTGCACATACATTGCCGTCAAGGAGTCTCGTAGGCAGGATTCGTCCACACATGTATATGTACACTGATAGGAAACAAAAATAAAATAGAACAAAACAAATTGCACAGAAAAGAACCGCGCAAAAACAGGACTTACTGTATGTTACAGTAAACTTTAATAATACAATAGAGTAAACCTATTCTTTAGGCATTTTCGGATTTAATTGTACTTTGTATTTTCATGTGATCATCCAGCTTCTTGTGCTGTCCAATCGATAATTTAGTTTGAGGAAAATCTATGAAATTCATTCTAGGGTTAGGATTAACATTTTAATGAGAACTATCAACGGGGGTTCTCATATGCAAGTATAGAACGTATTACGTATATGACGCAAATAAGTAATAGAAACTAATTATGTTTCTTTAAAAAATTAAAAAAACTTTGATTGTTATCGGAGGTCGTGAAACCAGCTTGAGTCACGCTCTTTTTGCAAAGAGTTTTCAGAATAAATGTTGAAGCTTAAGATATCGTAAACTAAACTACTATCGAGTTGTACTATTTTGAGTGATAGTATTATTGAATAATTTTGTACAATGACACTTTGGATAGTAAAAAATTGGAGAATTTCCAAGTTTGAGGCTTTCGATGCTACAAGTATTACAAGTATTGACTTCCGGATGGTTGCAGCATGTATATTCGTCAAACCGACGTTAGCAAACGTTACCTTGCGGTACAGTATCCGAGCAACCCTGCCCTGATCATGCAAACTGTAAAGTTTGCAAAACGTCCACAATTAGCTGAGTGTAGATGCGGGAACTATCCAGAAGCTAATACTTCTAATTTGGAAATTATTTATCTAATGAGTAACCAAAGGCTTACGTTTCTAATCTGGGTGGCGCGGCTCCTAGGAATGAAAAGGGCATAACCGAATAAAACGCTCAAAAGAGCCTCTCAACCAAATGAAATACTGAATGAGCCTTTCTATAGCTTATAAAAAAATAAACATTTTCGTGAATTTTCAACTTTGTATCTTAACCCCGGGGGGGGGGGGGGGGGCGATAAAATGTGCTGCCGCCTTCTCCCACCATTTTTTCGGAATCTGATGGATAAAAAAAATTGAATAAAATCAGAACTACAACAGATAATGGTGCTCACATATCAGAGTTTCCTCAGATTTTTACATAAAAAATGCAACTGTTAAAAAAATAAAAACCAAACAATGAATCAGAAAAACATCGATTTGATAGTGAAGGACGTGCAGATCAGTGATGGTACTTTTTCCCAAGATGAGATGTTATAAATAACGTCTCCGTGGTTTTTTTATTTGGTACAACAGTATCGGAAAATAAAAAAATCGCATTTCTAGTTAGATTTTGCGTGTCAAAACGCCATATAAGATAAACTTTAACGTTATTATAAAAAACATCCTAACGACACACTCCAAACTTTCCTCTTCCAACAAAGATATTACCATCGCCTGGGTACCATCACACCAGGGAATCACTGGAAATGAAAAAGCAGACATAAACTCTAAAATAGCATCAACCCTCCCGCCAAACACAATAGAAGCCCCAATCCCATACGAGGAATCTGCAAAACACGTTAAAAAACAAATCAGGCAGGAATGGAATCAGACATGGACAAACACTAATAGAACAAAGATCCACACCATAGTAGGAAATGTCTACCAAGAAATTCCGACCAACAACCTCAGTAGAAAGGAAAAAATAGTATTGGCCCGCTTAAGAACTGGACACACCAGAATCACACACGAATACCTACTGAAGAAGATAGCCCCACCTGAATGCAACACATGCCGGAAACCCACAACAGTCCACCACCTATTATTTGAATTCAGGAAGTTCGAAATTCACAGGCGGAAACACAACATCAACCCTGACAACGCCCTCACATCACAAGGAAAAATAAACAATACAATCAAGTACCTAATTGAAACAGATCTTTTCCACCAAATATAATGTATCCCACACAGAACCCCGTCGCTAAGGACCCAGTAGTCGATGCGACGTAAAGCTTTCAATAAAAAAAAAAAAAAAAAAAGATAAACTTTCGTTTACCTTTTGCCACATAACGATTTTATGTAATATTTAATGTTATTGAGTACATGGAACAGTTGCAAGAATGCAAGAAAACTCAAAAATATATGGAAGAAGTCGATGTTACCGTATAGCCTTATATTCAAAAAGAATCCAGATGAAGTCAAAAACATCACTAGCGCTTCGGCAAGGTATCAGTCTGTTAAGACTAATCTATAAAAAAATGTTAAGACCTATAATGTGTTGTCCAACACCAGGCTGGAGATGCACAGCACGTACTTTAATACTACTACAAAGCTACAAAATAAATATCTCCGTGTAATACTCAATGAAGATAGATACGCCAGGGTCGCAGAATTATATCAGCATTCAAGTATGGAGTACATTTCAGAATACATCAATCAATTAGCTATAAGATTTTTTCAAACACAATTAATAGCAAACCCATTTATACATGAAAGTATACAGAACAGCCACTTATACACATATAAACACAAATTCCCATACAGCGGGTTTCAAGTTCAATGCAACACGTAGGGATCAAGCATTGATCGCTGGCTGTGGCAAGTCTTACGGGTAGGTTTTAAAGATTACTTTTCTTAGAAAAAACGAGAATGTAGGTAAACACCGCAAATGAATATGAATATTCATCACATAGTAAACACTTAATTTATAGACACGTTATTCCAATAAGACGGAAAAATTGTGCCTGACTAGGGAGTAAGACGTAGACGATATAATAGGTTAAGGTCTTCGCAGAGAACTGTGACTATCAAAACACGGGGTGAGTCAAATGAACATACAAAGAATAGAATATACATATACTGCATATACTTGCTATATATATATATGAGGCATTCCATGCCAAATCGGACACTTTCCGACCTCACCCCCTTCGATTTTTTTTGAAATTTTATATGTTTTTAGGTATGATCAAAAACGCGTTCATGAATTTTCTCAGAATTTTTTGAGTGTCCGTTTTGGAAATATGAATTTTCTTAAAATTTGGGCTCTTTTTTTTCAAATGCTCATAACTTTGTGAAAAATAGACCAATTTGATCGTTCTTTTTTTCAAAATTTGTGTTTTTGAATGATCTTTCAAGAAAAAAAGATGATTTCAACCAAAAAAAAAATTTTCATTGTTTATTTTTAATTTAAAGCACAAAATATTTTTTATCTCAAAACACGCCCCGATCGATTTTTTTGAAAAAATTCTCAAAAACACCTCGATGGATATAACAACTTAAAAAAATTGTTCGATCGTGGGCAAATTCCTCGTTCTATTTTTTTTCTTCATTTGTAAATATCTGTTCTATCAGGTTGTACGTTCCGTTTCAACGAAAAATATTTTCTATCTCAAAACACGCCCCGATCGATTTTTTTTCAAAAAATTCTCAAAGAAGCTTGGATGGATATAAGAACTATAAAAAATTGTCCGATCGTGGGCAAACTCCTCGTTCTATTTTTTTTTCTTTATTTGAAAATATCTCTCCTGTCGAGTCGTACGTTCCGTTTGAACAAAAAATATTTTTTATCTCAAAACACGCCCCGATCGATGTTTTTGAAAAAATTCTCAAAGAAGCTTGGATGGATATAAGAACTATAAAAAATTGTCCGATCGTGGGCAAATTCCTCGTTCTATTTTTTTTCTTTATTTGAAAATATCTCTCCTGTCGAGTCGTACGTTCCGTTTGAACGAAAAATGTTTTTTATCTCAAAACACGCCCCGATCGATTTTTTTGAAAAAATTCTCAAAGAAGCTTGGATGGATCTAACAACTTTTAAAAATGGTGCGATCGTGGGCAAATTCCTCGTTCTATTTTTTTTCTTTATTTGAAAATATCTCTCCTGTCGAGTCGTACGTTCCGTTTGAACGAAAAATGTTTTTTATCTCAAAACACGCCCCGATCGATTTTTTTGAAAAAATTCTCAAAGAAGCTTGGATGGATCTAACAACTTTTAAAAATGGTGCGATCGTGGGCAAAGTCTTCGTTCTATTTTTTTTTCTTTATTTGAAAATATCTGTCTATCAGGTCGTACGTTCCGTTTCAATGAAAAATGATTTTTATCTCAAAACACGCCCCGATCGATTTTTTTGAAAAAATTCTCAAAGAAGCTTGGATGGATACAAGAACTTTAAAAAGTTGTCCGATCGTGGGCAAACTCCGCGTTCCAATTTTTATCTTTATTTGAAAATATCTGTTCTATCAGATCGTACGTTCCGTTTTAATGAAAAATGTTTTTTATCTCAAAACACGCCCCGATCGATTTTTGTGAAAAAATTCTCAAAGAAGCTTGGATGGATATAGAAACTTTTAAAAAATGTCCGATCGTGGGCAAACTCCTCGTTCTAATTTTTTTTCTTCATACGAAAATATTTGACAGATTTGATGATTTGACAGAATAGATATCGAATTAAGAAAAAAAATAGAACGAAGACTTTGCCCACGATCGCACCATTTTTAAAAGTTGTTAGATCCATCCAAGCTTCTTTGAGAATTTTTTCAAAAAAATCGATCGGGGCGTGTTTTCAGATAAAAAACATTTTTCGTTCAAACGGAACGTACGACTCGACAGGAGAGATATTTTCAAATAAAGAAAAAAAATAGAACGAGGAATTTGCCCACGATCGGACAATTTTTTATAGTTCTTATATCCATCCAAGCTTCTTTGAGAATTTTTTCAAAAAAATCGATCGGGGCGTGTTTTGAGATAAAAAATATTTTTTGTTCAAACGGAACGTACGACTCGACAGGAGAGATATTTTCAAATAAAGAAAAAAAAATAGAACGAGGAGTTTGCCCACGATCGGACAATTTTTTATAGTTCTTATATCCATCCAAGCTTCTTTGAGAATTTTTTGAAAAAAATCGATCGGGGCGTGTTTTGAGATAGAAAATATTTTTCGTTGAAACGGAACGTACAACCTGATAGAACAGATATTTACAAATAAAGAAAAAAAATAGAACGAGGAATTTGCCCACGATCGGACAATTTTTTTAAGTTGTTATATCCATCGAGGTGTTTTTGAGAATTTTTTCAAAAAAATCGTTCGGGGCGTGTTTTGAGATAAAAAATATTTTGTGCTTTAAATTAAAAATAAACAATGAAAATTTTTTTTTTTGTTGAAATCATCTTTTTTTCTTGAAAGATCATTCAAAAACACAAATTTTGAAAAAAAGAACGATCAAATTGGTCTATTTTTCACAAAGTTATGAGCATTTGAAAAAAAAGAGCCCAAATTTTAAGAAAATTCATATTTCCAAAACGGACACTCAAAAAAATCTGAAAAAATTCATGAACGCGTTTTTGATCAACCTTAAAAACATATAAAATTTAAAAAAAAATCGAAGGGGTTGAGGTCGGAAAGTGTCCGATTTGGCATGGAATGCCTCATATATATTATTTTTCTCAACATTTTAATATGTAATAGACATATACATGCCTTCAAAGCGCCTACGATGTTACCGTTTTTCTAGTCTCCTTTTTTGGCAATTTTGGTTTTGTTTAACAGTCTCTAACGCAACGTAAGCAATGATGCCAGTTTTTCAACTTGTTATATTCAAGAATTGTAAGTACACTGATTTAAACCGGTCTGCTAAACCACTAACCCAAAACACAATGTTGCGTTTCACTACCGGTCAAAAACCTTTTAGGACAAGGCACGTATATTAGACTTTAAAATATTGACAAAACCAATGTTAAAACATGTGACAGTAAATATTAATTATTGTTGCACAGAGAAAGGGAAAACATGATGAAAAAAAGAAAACGCCTAACAGTAGTCGAACTGAGGAAAAAAGTTTTCTCATGACTCAGCAGACGAACACCTTGACGAAGCGCTAGACGTTCTTGACTTTATCTTCATTCTTTTAGAATATAAGGCTCCAGGTAACATAATCTTCTTCCATGTACTTACAATTACATTTCTTGCATTCTTACAACTGCTCAATGTACTCAATGACATTAAATATTACATAAAATAGTTGTGTGGTAAAAAGTAAAACAAAGTTTACCTTATACGGTGTTCTGACAAGGAAAAACTAACTAGAGTCGCGGTTTTTGATTTTTCCGATACTGTTGCACCAAATAAAAAATTATGAAAAAAATCGGAGAGACGTTATTTATAACATCTCATCGCAGGAAAAAGCGGCATCGCTGAGTTGCACCTACTTCAGTATCAAATCGATTTTTTTCAAATTTATTTTTTGGTTTTTATTTTTTTGCCAGTTGTATTTTTTATGTAGCTTTGATTTTTTTTTTCAATTTTTCTTATCCACTAGATACCGAGGCAATGATGGGAGAAGTCGGCAGTATATTTTACCCTCCCATGCCCACTACGGTCGAGATACAAAGTTGAAAATTCACAGAAATGTTTCGTTTTTCATAAGCTGTCGAATGGCTCATTCACAATTTCGAACGGTTTAGGAACATTTTGACCGTCTTATTCGGCTATGTCCTTTGTGTTAAAGACGCGTGGCAGCTTAATGGTTGGAAATCACCGATCTAGGGGACGAAAAGGCATTTCATCACATATAAAAATATAAAATGAGATTTAATTAACAGTATGTCGAGTGCGATTGTCATTCGAGTCGTTGTGCAAACATTGGTTGGGACGCAATTTGATCTGATCCCACACACAAAGATTTCACTTTAAAATTAAATCAAATCAATAGTGTGCAACGACATTTAACAATACTACTCATTTGAAAGAACATATTGAAGTTGTAATGAGTGTTGAAATTAACAACTAATACTATGAGCATTTCTCAAAATAGACTTACCTGTCATTAATCGTTTTCTCATGGTTATTTAACCATATACATTAGTCTGTGAACTTAAGACTATGTCATAATGGATGATTATGTATTATAAATAGTTGGAGTTAACTTGATCACGCGTATTGCACCGCAATGGGAAAAATATGTAGTTCTGTTTTAAAAGATGTCCAGAACTTTGAAATCACGAAAGAAGAAAATGACCCTGGGACAAAGAAATATTTTTCTCTTCAGACATCTGCTCGACTCATTGTCAGTACTTAAATGAAACATGCTTATATTAAGTGAGTCATCGTACATTATGACCGATTTAGTTTTTTGTAATATCAGCCAAAAAAAATATATTTTTGTATTTAAGTAAGTGTAAAGATTTTTATTGTTTATATCTAACATATTGATTCTTAACGTTGAAGGAGCGGGACGGCTCTTATGGAATGACTACTGGTGTTTATGATTTAAATCTTTTATATTGCACGCTTAATTACAATACTTTTTTTCCACGATATATATCGTGATTGAGTAATTCACTTTGTAATTGACAGCGCACGAAAACTTTGTACACGAAGTAACCATGTATAGAATACCACTTTAACAGCAGGAGAGAAATCCGTGATTATTATGCAATTAATCTGGAAACGTGGTCGCTCATGAGTTAATAGAAATAGTATTTGCAGGGTAAGCGTATCACAAGATATCGTTGTAATCACGTAGTAATCGTTGATATTAAACGCAAAAGTGTAAATACATGTATGTCACTAAGCCAACACGATTGATTTATAACTGTAGCGGAATAGTATATCATGAAACAACCTATTATGTCATAGTAATTTGTCAATGAAATCTTTGCCTGATGTACTAATCTCAATTAATTTGTCATCTTACAGTTATTTCAGAACGTTTTGTTTCAGAACGTTTCAAGAAAGAGTAAAAAACAACAATCGAAATTTTCAAATTGCAACGTTCTGAATTGATAACATTAGAACTTGGTTTCAGATAGTAATCAATTTCCAATGTTAGTTAAACCTATCGTATCAACTTATATTTTTACGTGGAAACGAAAGGATCAATGTCTATCATTCTATAATACAATTTTTTCTTAAGTGCATCAAAGTTCGCCATTTTGCTATCAGTAAATAGTTATGTACGCAATATTTTTTTTTTGTTTACAAAAATTAATTATTTAGATTATTTCAATTAGCTATATATTTATTTGTTGCTCATAAGATTACAGGAGCAATAAGTTTTTAAAAACTTAATACAATGCTATACAAATAGTGGAGCTTCACTTAAAAGTACCCTGAAACATATGAGATAAGATTGTACTATAGGATGCTAGATTACATTAAACAACGTTTTTATCATTTAGTAGAATTCATTAGTAGAATCACCCTGCATTGCGTTACATAATGGTTATGTTTTATACGAAATAAGTGTATATTCTACGGTCTTTATTTGCCTCACTATATTTGTTTGTTTTCTCGTACCCTGCTTACATCGTATTCAATCTATGACATTGGACTAGAACAGATTGTACGTTAGTGATCTAACGATATATTACTTACCATGGCAAAATAGTATGTGAACTAATTTGTTATATTAATTTAATGGTTTCAATGGGATTTACGGTGAGTATGATCGATGCTAGATTATAAATTAATGTAACGCGTGTCTTCTGGGTATTTTACATCCGTATCATGGTAACATTTTTCTTGTTTTAGAAATTAATATAATTTAGTTTTACTAAATTATAACCATAAATTGCGTGACATAATCGATCAGAAGTTACATATGTAGTTTCACTAAGTGATGGCATAACAAGCATCAGGCATAATAACATATGTTCATTACAGTATTACATAAAACTAGCAGTATAAAAAGGTGAGACGTTTTACAGCGACCTTTCATTAACGTTTTAAAAATAGACTCAATTTTTCGGTAAAATGACTAGTTATTTATTTCGTAAGTTTAAAGAGGGGTGAGCGGCGTTGACAAATGTCTTGTAATACATTGATTTTGCAACAACTGCTTAATAATCATAAGTTCGCCACTAATATTTATGAATTGCTTTTATCAAAAAAAGGATTATTATCTTACATTTAGTTCCTGTCACAACTAATCAGTTGCATTTCAGATTATTGTAAATAATTGTAAATTATATGTCGGAACCAGCGTGGATATATTCCATATCATTACATTCTGTAATATAAGATAGCATTGGTCTTTATACTAAATGCAAAATCTCACCAATATTTTACTTGAATAAATCGATTTCTTACAAAATATAAGTGACCATTTTGTAGACTAACACTTTCGTATTCCCAATTCGAAATTCTTTCACACTATGCAAAAGCTTAGATGTTTCATTCAAACATTGAAGATACAATTCTATCAGTTTTTAAATAAAATAGTGCTAGAATATTATTTTCGCGTAGGGAACACTGTTAAAGCACATCTAATGTAAATGTTATCTAAAAGTAGCAAATTTTGATGACCAAACAAAACTACATTTCCACCTAAACATTATTGTAGTACAAGTTTGAAGACTTCCCATCGTAAATTGAGAATCATTCTACACATGTATACGTCACGAATACTATATTATTGTTGAACTTGAGTTTGCCGTCGGATAGTGTAACGTCGCTTGATGCAAGTGCATATACATCAGCTATTGTCATTTCTGATAGTGAAGAATAGTTTACCCTGAACACCATTTATGTGAAAACAAATTTGCGCATAGAAATCCTTTTACTTATAGTATTAATATACAATTGGTGGATTGATGAATAATTTGTTTCATCTAAGAACAATTCAGATATGCACTTTTCTAAAGTAGGGGTACGGGATTATATGAATATAAGATATATTCACGAATGCACTATTGGATTTACTTGAAATAAACACCCTCCAGTGTTGACCTCGAAACTGTATATAATGTGCGTCGTTAAAATGGATATACTTTGACACCGCCATTTTTCTTAGAAATATGCCGAAGTTTTACTTATAAAAGCTATACTGTACTCTATTCCAGTATTGTATCGACGCAAAGAAGTGTTATTGCGACCTTAGTTGAATTTTTCAAAATAACATTTGTCTAATGAGAAATGAGAAAGTGTGTCAAACAAGGTAAGGCAAGATATAAATGTGGCGTTGTAATTTCGAAAAATATTGCACCATAAAAGGATATGTTACGGCTGCTTTCGTCCCGTACAAGTGTTATATACAATGTTTTCTTATAATATATCCAAGAAGAACGAAGATATGTACGTATTGCGTAATAAATCCCGCATCGTGTATACATATATTTTCACTTACTTGGACGTATTTTGGCGTAATAAAAGCTACCAACAAGTAGAATCATTTAAACAATATTGACATATTCAGGACCCGTTTGTTATGTATGAATGAAAAAATGCCAAAATATTGTAATTAGTGTAGATTCATAACAAAAAATTAAATTCCTGTTAAAACCCAATTACTCGGCAAAATTTGGAAGGTAATCTATACTGAGGTCATCTAAAAGAAAACGTACCATCTTTGAGAAATGTACATCAATATTTTTTACATATTGATCGGAGTTTTAAATAATAACGATACAATATACAGTCTTCTTGTAATTACTTGCTCATGATTTCGCAAGTAGAACTCGTTTATGCTTTTGGAAGATTATTTTAAAAACAAGATAAACTTGATCATAAAAATATTAAATATTTTGTTAATTTTATTAACCTTATGACGTAATAGATTGTTTAAGGTACATTTTGCAAGCATTTATGCCCCGCTTAGTGTACTGCGGTGGTTTGCAAGCTCGTTTATTACATCTTAACTTAATCTTATTTTCTTTGGTATATGTATGTACATAAGATGCGTGTCAACTTTTACGCAATGTACGGTCATTTTATTAAGATGGAGTTAAATATTGTTATTTAATGCAATTAAAAATGATGCGCCCTGCTATGAATATTGATATGTGCTCCAAGCAAGAGTTGATTGTAAAAAATTACAGTTCATATAGCATGTGGCGTTTTGTGCTTTATGTTCCGAACTCATTAGATAATACGCAAAATAACAGGTGAAAAGATGACAACATCGGTCGAATGTTTCCGCCAACAAGCCATGCCGCGTGAGGGGTAGCCCCAGTCATTCCCAACCTGTAAAAAGAAGAAACTGATAAGTACATACTTTAATTTTATTGGGAAGTTACTTCTACACCTGCGAAGCTGATTTCGATAAATATACAGGATGTATTTAAAGAATTATCACAAAAATGAGAGGAGATACTTCACAAAACATTTTATTAATTGAAATGTAATTGATAACATGTTCAAAGAAATTGCTCAAAACCGACATATCAAGCATCGGTAACATGCGTCGCAGTCAGCGTGTTAAGAGTGACGGCGGAAAACTACCGTCTACTTTTTCACGGCTTGTGTTCCGCCCATATCATTGTGTTCTATCACTTCGTAAACCTCACATGTTTTTAGATTCACCCTGTATAATAAACGCTTTTAAATAAACCTGTTTGTTTATATGACAATTAGTTGGCAAATGAAATGCTAATCTGTGTACTACATGTATAACTTTTGATAATATTTTGCGTTCGCATTTGTGCAGTTATTGAATGATGGAATAAGTGTTAAGGTTTTCATAAAGCGGTTCAAGGCACGATCACACCAAGAGGCTTTTTTAGAGATTAGCACAATGTTCCTTATTGTATGACTCACATTCCCCCTGGCTCGAGGTAATAAGGTAGCTTTGAGATTGTTCTTTCAAATGAAGTGTCAACTGAGAATACGCACAACGTGTCGTGTGCCTGGTCAAATTCAGGCCGATGGCACATGATTCATATGTATATGGGACATTCTATGCCAAATCGGACACTTTTGTACCTCACCACCTTCGAATTTTTCAAAATTTTTTATGTTTTTAAGACCGATAAAAAACGCTTTCATGCATTTTCTCAGACTTTTTTGACCATCCGTTTCGGAAATATGAATCTTCTTAAAACTTGGGCTCTTTTTTTTTGAAATGCTCACAACTTTGCGAAAAATGCAGCAATTGGATCGTTCTTTTTTTCAAAATTTCTGTTTTTGAATGCTCTTTCAAGAAAAGAATATGATTTTAACCTAAATTATTGTATTTATTGTTTACTTTTAATTTAAAGCCAAAAATGTTTTTTATCTTAAAACACGCCCCGACCGATTTTTTTGAAAATAGATGGTCAAAAACATCTGAAAAAATTCATGAACGCGTTTTTTATCGGTCTTGAAAACATAAAAAATTTTGAAAAAAATCGAAGGGGGTGAGGTACAAAAGTGTCCGATTTGGCATAGAATGGCCCATATGTATATGTCCAAAACGCATCTCTCATTGGAAGTACGGTGGCAAGCGAGCTGCCAATTAGGAGATGGCTAACGACTGCAAGGGCGACTATACTAATACTACTACTATTTGTTTGACGCTCTTGTATGAACCCTGTAAGCACTAACAGTTCCGTATCAACCCATAAGTGTTGTCCGAAATAAGTCGTTCCATCATTCCGAGTGTCAACATTAAATGGGTCCTTCGAGATTTTGCGGTACAACGATATTAGACTGTTGCAACTTGGAGGCACTGGGCTGTCTTTTGTTTCTGAGCTGTTGCCATCCGGGCTTGGATCCCGCGTTTCTTAGCCAGATTGCAGCGAGCATCACACAGCCTACCGCCGGATATATCCGTCGCGCGCGGAGAGACCGCCCGGGCCTAACGCCGGCGATAGCCGTGGTCGTTGTGAACCAATTTCTATCAGTCCCGACCCTTTCTAATCCCGTAAGTGTTTACCCTTTGACAACCATCCTTCATTCTACTATTTTGCAGCCTTATTTATTCATCTTTACAATCTGCTCTGTTTAGTGAAAGTAACGATTGCAGCCAATCACCTACTTTGCATTCTTTCTTTCATCCAAACACCCATCTATCTAGTTCTATTGAATTCACAAATTCCACCACACTACATTCCAACTTTTTCTTTTACATCTTTTAAGATGCGTACCCGTCAAGCCGCGCACAACGACGATAGTCAGGCGTAAGCCAAAACTCGGATCGTCGGGGATTGTGCACGCGCTCTGTGTAGATTTGCGGCGCGGCGCCCCGTTCAGTAGAGTCGCTTACGCGAAGCGAACCGCCGTCGCGAAAGGGTTAAAGCATAAATAACAGGTCTTTGTGAAGATGGAAAGTTCGAGAGTACGTGCTCTGGTAGAAAAATTGAACAGCGAAAACTATGAAATATGGAAATACAAGATGGAGCTTTTACTTATCAAGGATAAGCTATGGGAGGCGATTATAAAACCGGCACCAGCGATAACGGAAGATGCAGCGAAACGTGAAATATGGGAACAGAAGGACAATGAAGCACGTGGCACAATTGATCTTTTGGTTGAGGACAACCGGTTTATACACATACGGAACGCAAAATGTGCACGCGAAACCTGGGAGGCACTAAAAAATTACCACCAAAAGGCTACATTGTCCGGTAAGATATTTTTACTCAAACAGATATGCAGAATGACGTTGCTTGAAGGCGGTAATATGGAGGATCACATCGCGAAATTATTGGGCCTACTGAATAAGTTATGCGCTCTCGGAGAGGAATTAAAAGACAATCTTATCGCTGCAATGTTGTTAAGTAGTTTGCCGGAGTCATATAATCCAGTAATTACGGTATTGGAGAGTAGACCGGAACAAGACCTCACACTTGAACTGGTAAAATGAAAATTAATCGACGAATATAAACGTAGAAATTTGAACGTACCATCGGAAAATACAGAGTCGGTAATGAAGGCATCCACAGACGTAAATGACCTACAGAGTCAGAAAATTTGTTTTTTCTCTGTAAAGGCAACGGCCACTTTAAGAGGGACTGCACAAAGTATATAAACTGGAAAGCAAGGCAGGAAAAGGCCAATGATGTTGCTCCGAGACAGTCTCCATCGGAGGGCACGTGTTTTTAGGCAAAGTATTTAAGGAATGCAAAGACTTGA
Organism: Anoplius nigerrimus; assembly: GCA_914767735.1. Taxonomy (NCBI): domain Eukaryota; kingdom Metazoa; phylum Arthropoda; class Insecta; order Hymenoptera; family Pompilidae; genus Anoplius; species Anoplius nigerrimus. The sequence goes on from CAJZBX010000979.1 coordinate 328,592, forward strand.
AGGAAACACATATCAAATTCTGCTTCGGCGGCAAGAAAGTTAAAGGCAAAGAAGATACTTGGATTGTGGACTTAGGAGTAACTAGCCACATGACACATAACAGAGAATTTTTTACAGAATTTAATCCATCAGTAAAGGGACACGTATTGCTTGCTGACGAGGAGAAACTTGTGGAGGTACAGGGAAAGGGATCAGGCCACATACAATGCATTATAGAGAACGGCAAAGTAGTCAACATAAGGGTCGAAAACGTATTATACGTGCCACGTTTCGAATCAAATTTTCTATCGGTAAAAAGGATAGCGAAAAATGGCTGCACGGTTTTATTTAATGACGAAGGCTGCGTAATTTCAAAAGACGGAGCAACAAAAGCAAAAGCAGTTCTAACATCAGGCCTGTACGAGCTTCAAACAGTTGAAAAGGCGTGTACAACAAAAACTAGTGTATACTCTGAAAGGGAGGATGGCCATAACATAAATTGTCAGCACGCTTGGCACAGGAAAGGGTCTAGCCGTGTTATAATGCAAAAAGTGCCCCTAAACCAAATGAGACGTGTCATACGCCATTCGATAGCTTATGGAAAAAGAAACATTTTTGGAGATTGGAAATCCGAAATCTCAACTGGGGGGGTACTTATAGACAAAAATCAAAAATATGTTTCTTGCCCAATTATTTTTACTCCAGTGGATAAAAAAATTTGAAAAAATTCACGAACGTATCGGCTAACGGTGTACACGTTACAGAATTTTTTCAGATTTTTTGGTTGAAAAACTGAGCTGTAAAAAATCAAAAACAAAATTTTTTTTTTAAAAATGGCAATTTTTCATCGAAGAAGTAAATTCTCCACTTTTATATTTTTTGAATAGGTACCTATTGTGAATACTAACATACTGAATTTTTTTCAGATTTTTTGTAAACCTGCGCCGTTATAAAAAAAATTAAAAACCGATTGTCCGGTTGCTTTTTGCGTGCCCCACCTATTTGTACAGTAGATCTTTGCATTTTTCCCAATCCACAAGTGTATTATGCAATGTGTAACGCTGCTCGAAGTCTAGAATTGGCGCAGGAGTTGATAAAACCTGAAAATAGCAAATCATGGAAATTGCGACCAGTACGTTATATTCCAAAGTGTAAACCGAGTTTGTTAAACCAGTTATGGCTTTCAAACGCTCTTCCGAAAGTGCAAAATCCCCAATTTTTTCCGTTATTTTTGAATCAATATTTACCGAAAGGTAATCAAAATAATTATGTAGTTCATTGACACTTATGACAGTGGAATTGGAATATATTTTTAAATCATGAATAACACTACTAAATAAACGATTGTTAAGTAGATGAGTAGGACAGAACCGATTTCCTATAGGTACATATAATCGTCTAACCAAAAATATCTGTTTTCTAATGTAAATTGGTACATTGATAAGTGTTTTTGTCGAGCCACAAATGAAACAGTACCTATGTGTTGAAATGACTCGACTAAACGGCATTTCTACACATTCAGAAGATTTTCCTTCGGTATTACTGAAATCTACATGAAACGTTGGATCTTCTATTGAGGAATACGATGGAATGCTAGAAGTAGTTGACTTTGCGGGTGAAGAATTAATTTCTTGAAATGCAGATACTTCAATTAGTGATGATTGAGGTGAAGCTACTGTGTGTGCAGATATTTGTGGCGAACGTATATTATGAAAAAGAGCTTTTGATGAAGAAGCAGAATGAACCGAAGAAAACGTTACTTGTGAAGAACAAGTTTGACCGGACGTAGAAGGTTTGATTAAAGAAGACAAGCCTGCTGATGAGTCTTCGACTCGAATAGATTTTTCAAGGGATGTTGTGCTAACATCTGCGAATGCCTTGCTCACGGGTACACGACATTTGGCACATAACATGTCACCAACAGACACCTCTTTTTGCAGAACTATGGAACACTTAAACGCATCTTCTTCCGTTGTGATTTTACGTTTCCGGCCAGGCGCAGCGCGAATTACAATCTCACAACGAATGCATCTTGCACGCAGGGTTTTCCTATCAACCAAATCTACTTTCTTACTCGACATTTTGTTCACGTCAAACCGAAAACTACTGCACAGTAAGAAAGTAAGTATTAACAACTATCAACCGATCAGACACTCTGTGTTACGCTTGGTATTTCAACCAAAAGTGAAAACAAATTCTAACTGCTATTATAAAGATGTTTTTAAATAGTGGGGATGGTCGAAAGTTTATTTCGAATTTTGTGTATGCGGATTCGTGGATGGATAATTCCGTTCTCTGATTGGTTGATTATGAAAATGACGTTGGAGCGACACGACCACATTTTACAAGCCACAGCTATTTCAATGAGTATTTACTGAGTTCCGAATATATTGCGCAAATTGTGCTTAAGTCTTGTACGGTATGGGTAATAAAATAAAAAAAGTAATAAACCTTTGTAGCTATTGAAGAATTGAGCTTGAATACGATTTCCCGACGCAACGTTACGTTTGCGCTACGGTAGAATCGTAAACTATTGATGAATTGCTTTACTCTTACGTCTCGAACCGTCATTAATACACCAGAAACTAAGGATAGGATAAGGGTACAGTCAACCGGTCATTCTACCTATATCCTTTGGACTGAATGTTTGAATTGTCTCCACGCAACTACCTGACTTCGAATGCAGGTTGGGGTAGTCATTAATTCCATGAACAACTTGACCGTTTCATTTATTGCATAGTAAAACCATTCTTGCCAAATGCAATAAAAGTTGATTACATTCGTATGAATAACTCTCGGCAATGCAATAACTGTTACTGCAGTTAGTTGACAATCACGCACGGAAAAACCGCATAGCTTACATATAATTCCTATGTAACTTCGGTAACGGTAACTAGGTCCAAATGGATATAAGGGAGGAATTCCCAAAACTAACATTGTAGTGAATATTTTAATTATTTTTACGTTACTTCAAATACAAAAAAAGAATGGATTAAAGATAATGATGAGAAACGATAGCACATAAGTGCTTGAAAATAGAATGTTGCGTAACTAAAAAAACCATGTGATTTTACGACGTATGAGGGTAAGCATTAATTAGAACAATGTATTTTTAAATTCTGAATAAAAAGTAATATGTGTGAAAAACAGATAACCCTATAAGGATTCGAACTTGCGCAAAAATGTACACACCGGTGCCATTGGAATTTCGGTTTACACTTTGGAATATAACGTACTGGTCGCAATTTCCATGATTTGCTATTTTCAGGTTTTATCAACTCCTGCGCCAATTCTAGACTTCGAGCAGCGTTACACATTGCATAATACACTTGTGGATTGGGAAAAATGCAAAGATCTACTGTACAAATAGGTGGGGCACGCAAAAAGCAACCGGACAATCGGTTTTTAATTTTTTTTATAACGGCGCAGGTTTACAAAAAATCTGAAAAAAATTCAGTATGTTAGTATTCACAATAGGTACCTATTCAAAAAATATAAAAGTGGAGAATTTACTTCTTCGATGAAAAATTGCCATTTTTATGAAAAAAATTTTGTTTTTGATTTTTTACAGCTCAGTTTTTCAACCAAAAAATCTGAAAAAATTCTGTAACGTGTACACCGTTAGCCGATACGTTCGTGAATTTTTTCAAATTTTTTTATCCACTGGAGTAAAAATAATTGGGCAAGAAACATATTTTTGATTTTTGTCTATAAGTACCCCCCCAGTTGAGATTTCGGATTTCCAATCTCCAAAAATGTTTCTTTTTCCATAAGCTATCGAATGGCGTATGACACGCCTCATTTGGTTTAGGGGCACTTTTTGCATTGTAACACGGCTAGACCCTTTGGACACCGAAATCCAGAAGCAATCAAAGACATGGTGGAAAAAGGACTCGCCACTAGAATAACGGCCATGGATTGCGAAAAACGAGCACTTTGCGAATGCTGCATAAAGGAAAAAATGGCACGCAAACCTTTTCCAAAGGCATCGAGCAGAAAGGCGCAAGCAATTCTGGACCTTGTGCGATTTGTGCGGCTCAATGCAGACCACCACACCGAGCGGAAAAAGAATGGAGTCGCCGAAAGAACAAAACCGATCTCTAATGGGAATGGCTAGATGCATGTTAATCGACGCAGACTTGAACAAAAAATACTGGGGTGAGGCAATAAATACAGCGAACTACCTCCAAAACAGACTACCCTCTAAGCCAATAACACTATGCAACAATAAATTTGCTACTGGTTGAAATTAATGTGGGTCTTATGTAATAGGGTGTGCTGATTCCGATTTTGCATTCAGAATTGTCGTAGCACGTCTAGATTTAAAGTTATAGCTGAAAATCATAGGATACCTATGACTTTAGTAATAAAGTCATAAGATCATTAAAACCTTGTACATGCATTATTATGTAGCTGCATCAGCGAGCCGTATTATTTGGTATGATGTACGAATGTGTGTGTGTGTGTATTTTCAACGTTACTCTGCTTTATGCGTCTGTAAAAAGAAAAGCGTGCAGTCGTAAAAACAAATAGACAGAAGCTCTATCTTGCGCTCGAGCTAGAGCATGCGGGCAGGATTCATCATGTTTTATCAAATTAGTGCGGGATCTTATATGGAAAATAAACGAAGGTGTTAATAAACGTAAAGATGGTTTATTTAAGGAGTGATGATTTGAATAAGCAGGTACGACTGTTGTCAAAGAAATGCCCATCGAGTCTCGTGAGGCGACGCCGCAGTCCCATTTCCAATTTGGATAAACAAAACGTTTTCATGTTCCTTCTCCATCGACACGTATCTCGCCGTAAACCCTACATTACTTCAGTGCAACAGTCGCAATAACAAGTATTTAATTGATTTCATATAAGAAGATTCGGTAATTCGGTACATGGTGATTCAGTAAACGAAAGATAAATAGGCGCATTTTTAAACCAAGGTATTGCCAATGTTAGTGTAACTAAGGGCCTCTGATTCATTTCAGAGGCAAATAAACATTTATAATTAATTTCTTAATTACAATATTTTGTGTTTTCATCCCAAAGTACGCACATTTAGTTCCCCAAAATTTCTCACATTCGTAATTCAATGTAGTTTATAGCATTATCCTCGAAAGATTTATACGTACATAACTTTTTTTCCTGACGTGCCAGAGCAAATCCGATTGCAGTTCTGTATTCAGCGCATATGAATTACTATAAGGAACCTATTTTCAACCCAGTAGCAGAGAAAAATATTTATTTTGTTGTGTAGTGTAATCAAGACACCGTTCGAACTATGGAATTCAGGAGTACCAGACGTAAAGAATCTACAGGTTTTTGGCTGCAAGGCATATGCACACATACCGGACATGGAAAGAAGAAAACTGGACAAAAGGGCAATGGAATTCACGTTTGTAGGCTATTCGGAAGAGTCTAAAGCTTTTCGATTACTCAATAAAGAAACTGACAAAATCAAAATTAGTCGAGATGTAATTTTTGTGGATAATGAGAATGGAGACTTGAAGTTAAGTAAACAGACGCTTCAAAATTCAGTTCTTATGCCAATAAAGACTCTTGCGAATAGTAATGGAAATGAGGCAGGTATTGACAGCGAACAGACAACCCGGAACACGGACATAGAAGAGGACGAATTTGAGTCAGCCTCAGAAGGCGAAGAACAGCAGGATTTTCAAGCACAGAAGCCGAAGTATAGAAGATCTGAGAGGACAAACAAAGGTGTACCACCAAACAGGTAAACAGATATTTTAAAGTCAGTGACTGACACCGAAAATGAATCAAGAGACATAAAGGAAGCTCTGAGCGGTGCCAACAGACACCTTTGGCAAAAGGCAATGGATGAGGACATTGCTTCCCTGATAAATAACAACACCTGGGAAATTGTACCGGAACCTAAAGAAGGTAATATAATTACTTGCAAATGGGTTTTTAAGATCAAGCGGAATGCTAAAGGAGGCATAGACAGATACAAGGCAAGACTAGTTGCTCGCGGCTTTTCCCAAAAGTACGGTACTGATTATGACGAAGTCTTTGCTCCTGTTGTTCGTCAGACTACCTTCAGGACTCTGTTGACATTTACAAGCGGGGAACAAATGATCATAAAACACTACGATGCAAAAACGGCTTTTCTTAACGGAACACTATCTGAAACCATATATACAGGGTCTTTCTTTTAACTCGGAACGCTCGATCTAGTGAAAACGCTAACGTGGCAACAGCGCTAGAGTCGATACGGTTAAGAGTGTCGGTACCGCCGGCGCATTGTCCCCGGCGGCGCGTGTATCAAGTCTAGCGCTGTTGCCACGTTAGCGTTTTCACTAGATCGAGCGTTCCGAGTTAAAAGAAAGACCCTGTATGAAACAGCCAAATGGATATGTAATTCCGGAGAACGAAGACAAAGTATGCAAATTAAATAAAAGCATTTACGGACTCAAACAGGCAGCAAGAGTATGGAATGACCATTTAGACCAGATTCTTAAAGAATATAATTTTCATGGGAATCACGCAGATCCTTGTCTCTGCAGAAAGGTAAAAGAAAATGGAGTAATATTCCTTATTGTATATGTGGACGATTTTTTGATTGCTGGTAAGAGCGTAGCGCACATAGAGGAGGAGGCTTCCCTCCTGAGCAAACGTTTTCACTTGACGGACCTTTGACTCTTGCAGCGATACTTGGGAGTTCAACTGAAAAAGGAGGGGAATTGTTACTCTATTTCCCAACTGAGATATATCGAGAATATTTTATGCAAATTTGGATTACAGAATGCAAAATAGTCGAACATACCACTGGATCCGGGATACGTAAAAATACAAAATACTGGAAATCTATTGGAGGAAAGCAATAAATATCAAACGCTAATTGGGGCACTCATGTACGTAGCCACCAACACTCGGCCGGATATCGCAGCAAGCGTAACCATTTTAAGCCAACACAATAAGACGCCAACAATGATTGACTGGACGGAGGCAAAAAGGGTCGCCCGCTATTTGAAGGGGACAAAAGATGCAAAACTCAGGCTTGCAGAGCAGGATACGACTAAAGGATTAATAGGATTTGCGGATGCGGACTGGGCAGAAAATAGCTGCAACAGAAAATCAAATAGCGGATACCTATACCAGCTATACGGAGCAACCATAAGCTGAGCATGCAGCAAACAGACATGCGTTGCTTTATCGTCTACGGAGGCTGAGTATATCGCATTGGCGGATGCATGTCAAGAAGGGATTTGGATACGTCGTCTATTTGAGGACATGGGATACGAACAGCCGAACCCAATAGTTGTTCTCGAAGACAATCAAAGCTGTTTAAAACTAATCTACAATAAAAGATTCAGTAACCGGACACAAAACAACACAAAATACCACTTCGTCAAGGATTTAAGGGACCAGGGAATCATGGAATACAAATACTGCCCAACGGATCAAATTATTGCCGATTTATTGACAAAGCCTTTAAATAAAATAAAACTTAAATTAATGTTTCAGCAATGCGGATTATACATATGATAACATGGGAAATATCGTTGAGGAGGGCTGTTGCGGTAAAACGATATTAGACTGTTGCGACTTGGAGGCACTGGGCTGTCTTTTGTTTCTGAGCTGTTGTCATCCGGACCTGGAGCCCGCGTTTCTTAGCCAGATTGCAGCGAGCATCCATAGAGTGTACATCTACGCAATAAATATCTTTACACCATATACAGTGTTGTTCTGCGCCTGTTAATTCCCAACACGAGGTACAATTTAGTCTGCCCACAGCGTGCATACTTTCCAAACCCCCGACGGTCCTCCTAACAATCGCGGCTCGAACAATAAGTTTGTACCCAGCCCCGAAATAACATTCCAAACGTCGAATTTCAATGACAAGTTTTAATAATCAAATATAAATACAGGGTGATAGAATAGTTCTGATCATCTGTGGTACTTCTGCTAACCTGCTAAAGTGTTTGATAGAGAATTTGTATGTAATAGGGGAAGGCATGTCGTTATGCCTACATATTTTGTGTTAGTGAAAACGCATAGGCTATGACAATGTCATCTTCATTTTTGTTAAACGGATTGATATATTTTATTACCACAGTCCAATAACTGACACTGCTACGATTTTAGCCAGTTATCGGCGAATGCCATTGGGGACTAAATGCAATAGTAAAATAAGTTTTCATAACTTACGAAAGATGTTGGAAATTGTAACCAGCCGTATGAATGCAAAGTTATAACCATTGTATCGCAGAAACGCGTGCACATCTTATTTTTTCTGAGTTAAGTCTGGTACGTGGTGGCGTTGTTTCTTATTTCATGTTATCCTTGAAAAAAGTTCCTGAAACAGTTATTGACTGTTCTGCCGTTTTTCTGGGTGATTGTTGCCGTTCAAATTATTGTCAAAAGATTGGAACGTACGAAGGTCTAAAAGCGCAACAGCTGCTGTTTCCAAAGCGTCTGTTGAGCAACTGTTGACTTAACAACAGTGTCGTGGAGGACACCTTTTCGATTGGTCTAAACTGGACGTTTCTTATAGATTGGAGAGAGTATAATTCATGGCTCATAGTGCTGTCTGTCGTGATTGCTTCATAGCATCGAGCCATGAGCCAAAAGTGAATAATTCTACCACAATCCTACCAAATGCAAGGCACTACCTTCACCGCTTTTTCTAGATCCCTATTCGCAGTGCGTGGTTGGGAAAAATCCGATAAAAGCCTCTGTTTGGACGTTTATTTCCAACAGAAATTATAACGTGGATGGCGGATAATTGAATAGACGCGGTGTTTAATGAGTACAGAAAATACGTAAGTGTACGATACAAGATGATGCAACTTGATTGGCAAAACGGATAACAAATGAACAATCAAAGAATAATTATAAACACACGGAAACTGCCTAATAGTACTTCTTAGGTTTTAATATGTGTCCATATGTTACAAGAATCCTTCTTTCTGTCCCGCTTATTAACTATAATTCCTTCATCCGTATTTCGGTACTCTATCTATCCCTTTTGTTCAACACGACCATGTGCATGTCTACAGTCCGCTTCATTCTAATCCTCAAATGTCCTCGCGACGCCGACCTGGCGATTGACTATAACGCACCCATTGAGCCAATTCTCCTTTTTACAATCCTTCCCTTCCTTACGACTGGAGGTTTCATCCACACTGAGATCGGGAACACACTTCCGTGTTGGTTTAAAAATTGCGTGTAGTTTTTGAGTTTGGTGGTCGTTATGGCCTGGGATACGTGGGGTTGTTTTTTGGGTGTGGAGTGGAATGGTCCTTGGAGTTGATGTAGTGTCCACAATACAATACTTTATTAATTTTGGTTAGGAGTCTCTAATCGGAGCGAGGTTTTTCCTATGACTGGTCAAGACAGAATGCTCCGAGGCGTATATCAGCGGTTCTTAAATATATTTAGCAGTAGGTGTACGGGTTTATGTGTGTGTATGTGCATGTACGGAGAATGTGTATCGCTCTCAAGGGCCGGCTATTCATGCCAGCTTTATTTTACTTCCGGGAACTATCACCCTTTTCGGATCTATTAGATGTATGCAGAATAAATAAATGTACATGCTGTCTTCGCATAGGTTGGGAAATTGTGGATTATACTTTAACAGTTATGTCATTGGGTCCTGACTTAAGACAGTTTCCCCACCGTGGAAAGGTTCTTATGTTTGTCGGTAACTATTACATACGTTCATGATAAAATAATTAGATGGTAACGTGAATACGGCGATGGCATAACATTATATTATAACTTATATTGGCTTGGCAACTAATTGTAAGTGATTGCAGATTTTATCGATAGATGATCTTTACACTTTCTTATGTTTCGTTAACGTATTCAAAGCACCTAATCTATATATCTTCCTTGTTCTTTGAACTTCTACCTGTAATTTAGTACAAAAATTATTTCGATTAGTTCTTTACTTTTGTTTTTATCTCAATTTAAAAGTGGAAGACAACACGTACATTTCAAACATATTTTATTGTATTATTTCCAAAAAGGCAAGAATGCATCGCAAGCGCAAAAGAAGTTATGTGCCGTATATGAGAATAAAGCCTTGAAAGAAAGGCAGTGTCAAAATTGGTTTGCCAGATTTCGTTCTGGTGATTTTTCATTGCAAAATGCTGAACGATCTGGGCGTCCAGTTGAACGTGATGAGACCCATATCAAGGCCATTATCGATTCAGATCGTCATAGGACAACATGTGTTTTTGCAGAGAAACTCAATTTATCGCATACATGCATTGAAAAGAATATAAAAAAATGTTGAGCTTCCTTCTTATTTAAAAACCGCAATCACTTTGCAAATCACAGTTGCCAACCCAAAAGCTTATATAAATATGCGCATTGCTTAATTAATATTGATTATAAACGTTACATTATGAATATTGTTGTATTACCCAATATATGTCACTTAATTGCTAATGCTTCTAATTATATGTACGAGGGGGACCCAAAAGTAACCGAAATTGTACCCCCCACGCAGTGTGCGCTTGGAACACGTGGTTACGCCACTAGGAGGAAATAGATGGACTTGTTTTGAGTCATCGTGCCAAGTGGCGCCCCCTGATGACGACGCATATGGTTTTCATGTTAGTTCTATGAAAGTGTATGTGGTAAAAATTTAATATGGAGACATGGCAGGATTGTACGAACAACGTGCAGCTGTAATATTTTACTTTTTACTTGTTTTGAGATCGTGCCCATAGCACCATGACTCGTCGCCTGTTATAATTGTACTACAAAAAACTCTGGATCGTCTGCGAATGCCTCCTTCATTGCGCGACAGGTTCCACGCGACGATCCCTTTGATCATCAGTGAAAAGTCGGAGCACTTTAGCGGCCACTTGTAGCATACCCACATTGCTGTGCAAAATGCGTTGAAGGACAACCCAGATAATTGTTTTAGTTGATCGAACCTAATCCGACGATCTTCCCTGATCAGATCGTGGATTTTGCTAACGTTGTCCTCGGTTCGCGCACTTGATGGACGACTGGAACTGGACCGATCATCAAACATCATTTCACCTCTAAAATCGAGAAAACCACTCGGACACTTGTGTTTTGCTTAGAAAACGTTCTTTGTAAGCTGATTGCATCATTACAAAAGTTTTGGCTGCGTTCTTTCCACGTAAAAAGCAAAACTTTATAGCCACACATTGTTCGTAAGAATCTGCCAAGCTTCCGTGTCAAACTTTTACTAGGTACACTCTCAAAGAACTGCCATAAAAACGATGACTTAAAAGAGGTCCATCTACTTCCCCCTAGTGGCGCAACCTCGTACTCCAAGTACACGCTGCGTGGGACTACGATTCTGGTTACTTTTGGGTACCTCCCGTACGTATAATATTCCATTGATTCGAAAGCACAAGTTCTAAACCGCATATGTTTCATGAACATTTCATAATTATCATTAACCGTTTGTCTGGGAACTACTTCAGACTAAAATCTGTTTTCCTCCTGTTCTCCAATAGATTTCTAAATGAGGCATTCCATACCAAGTCAGCCAATTTACTCTTTTCGATTTTATTAGAAATTTTATATGCTTATGAGACCGATGAAAAACGCCTTTACGAATTTTTTCAAAATTGTTTTACCATCCGTTTTAGAAATATTAATTTTTTCAAAATTTGAGGTTTTTTTTTCATATGCTCATAACTTTACCAAAAATGCATCAAATGGATTGTTTTATTATGAAAATGTTGTTTCTGAATGCTTTTTCAAGAAAAAATATGATTTTATGTAAATTATTCCCTTCATCGTTTAATTTAGTTTAAGGGGGGCAATACATGTAAAAAAAAAACTTTAAAAAAAACGATTTTTTTTATACATAAAATGTTAGTATAACATGTTAAGAATACGTCAGCAAATTTTAAAAACTTAATTCGAAGTATTTCTCATGTTATAACGTATAAACGTAACCCTCCTATACTTTGCGTTCGATTAAGAGGTATAGATGAGCAGTCGAAATTGTCTACCTTTTTTTTTAAATACAAGTTATAAATCGGTATGGTGACGATTTTCAAGTGGTAACAAGTGAGTGTGTTATCAACGTGCAGAAGAGGATGGCTAGTCGTCTCCGAAAAGTTAAAAAAGATCTCAAACTTACTGGAAGGGGAAAACAACCGAAGTTGTATTGAACAAATTGTCATTATACTAGGAATTAGTTTTTCAGAGGAATGTCAAGAGCCCCGAGGATATGAACACGGCTGCAACGGCCACGTTCTATCATATGGCTTGACGGATAATAACCCAAAATATGAGTACTGTCCCGCGGGTCCCGACAGCTAATGCCCCAACAAATGAATTGTCAATGTGTAAGCATTGAGGTCGACTGATTAACGAAACAATTGAACAGCACATCCGGCTAATTTATGAAAGGCTTTCCAATGAAGAATTTTTAACGCGTTGTTTAGGTGGGCATACGGAAAATTCCAACGAATCGTTGAATTCGACTGTGGCGATTGAACCCAAAACATCTAAACTCAAGAAAAAATGAATGCAAACGAGATCTACGAAGAAGAAAAAAGACTACCAGGTCCCTACTATATGATCCAGGAATAGCTGACTAGCCGAAAATTGCTGTAAATAAATATAATTTATGGGTCATTCCACGTCAAATCGACCAGTGGTTGGAATCGACCAATTTTGATTTGGATGAATTTTGGTCAGAACTTTTCTTTTATCATAAAACGAAGTCCTGCCAAAGGAAAAAAATTAAAAAATTTTTTTTTGGAAGTTATGCGAACTTGAAAATGTTGCCATTTTTCCAGTTTCTGAATCTTATTTTTTGAATATCTCGAGAACTATTATAGGTACAGAAATGGAAAACAACTTTTTTTAAAGAGCATACTTGGAACTGTAATAAAAAATTATTGTGAAAAAAATTTTCGAAAAAATCGCTGATTTGCAGAATTTTGAAAACTAAAAAATCTTAAAAATCGCTGAACCCCCATTTATTTTTGGCTCAAATTTTTTTCTAAGGTACCTCTAACTAATCTCAAAAGATGCTGAAATTGTCAAGAAGGGGTTTTTTTTCTTCCAAAAGATATAAATTTTTGAATTGATACAAGTGTATTTATCGTTATTTCATTCAGTATGTTCCAAAGAAAAAAAAATTCATATCTTTTGAAAGAAAAAAAACCCCCTCTTGAAAATTTCAGCATCTTTTGAGATTAGTTAAAGGTACCTTAGAAAAAAATTTGAGCCAAAAATAAATGGGGGTTCAACGATTTTTAAGATTTTTTTGTTTTCAAAATTCTGCAAATCAGCATTTTTTCGAAAAATTTTTTTATAATAATTTTTTATTACAGTTCCAAGTTTGCTCTTTAAAAGAAATTGTGGCCCATTTCAGTAACTATAATAGTTCTCGAAGTATTTAAAAAATAAGATTAAGAAACTGGAAAAATGGCAACATTTTCAAGTTCGCATAACTTCCAAAAAAAATTTTTTTAATTTTTTTCTTTTGGCAGGACTTCGTTTTATGATAAAAGAAAAGTTCTGACCAAAATTCATCCAAATCAAAATTGTATTTATCCTTATTTCATTCAGTATGTGCCAAAGAAAAAAAAAATTTCTTTTCAGAATTCAAAAATTCATATCTTTTGAAAGAAAAAAAACCCCCTCTTGAAAATTTCAGCATCTTTTGAGATTAGATAGAGGTACCCTACAAAAAAATTTGAGCCAAAAATAAATGGGGGTTCAACGATTTTTCAGATTTTTCAGTTTTCAAAATTGTGCAAATCAGCGATTTTTTCGAAAATTTTGTTCACAATAATTTTTTACTACAGTTCCAAGTATGCTCTTTAAAAAAAATTGTGGCCCATTTCTGTAACTATAATAGTTCTCGAGATATTTAAACAATAAGATTAAGAAACTGGAAAAATCGCAACATTTTCAAGTTCGCATAACTTCCAAAAAAAATTTTTTTAATTTTTCTCCTTTCGCACAACTTCGTTTTATGATAAAAGAAAAGTTCTGACCAAAATTCATCCAAATCAAAATTGTATTTATCGTTATTTCATTCAGTATGTGCCAAAGAAAAAAAAAATTTTTTCTTCAGAATTCAAAAATTCATATCTTTTGAAAGAAAAAAAACCCCCTCTTGAAAATTTCAGCATCTTTTGAGATTAGATAGAGGTACCCTACAAAAAAATTCGAGCCAAAAATAAATGGGGGTTCAACGATTTTTCAGATTTTTCAGTTTTCAAAATTGTGCAAATCAGCGATTTTTTCGAAAATTTTGTTCACAATAATTTTTTACTACAGTTCCAAGTATGCTCTTTAAAAAAAATTGTGGCCCATTTCTGTAACTATAATAGTTCTCGAGATATTTAAACAATAAGATTAAGAAACTGGAAAAATCGCAACATTTTCAAGTTCGCATAACTTCCAAAAAAAATTTTTTTAATTTTTCTCCTTTCGCACAACTTCGTTTTATGATAAAAGAAAAGTTCTGACCAAAATTCATCCAAATCAAAATTGTATTTATCGTTATTTCATTCAGTATGTGCCAAAGAAAAAAAAAATTTTTTCTTCAGAATTCAAAAATTCATATCTTTTGAAAGAAAAAAAACCCCCTCTTGAAAATTTCAGCATCTTTTGAGATTAGTTAGAGGTACCTTAGAAAAAAATTTGAGCCAAAAATAAATGAGGGTTCAGCGATTTTTAAGATTTTTTAGTTTTCAAAATTCTGCAAATCAGCGATTTTTTCAAAAACTTTTTTCACAGTAATTTTTTATTACAGTTCCAAGTATGCTCTTTAAAAAAAGTTTTTGCCCATTTCTGTACCTATAATAGTTCTCGAGATATTCAAAAAATAAGATTCAGAAACCCGAAAAATGGCAACATTTTCAAGTTCGCATAACTTCCAAAAAAAATTTTTTTAATTTTTTTCCTTTGACAGGACTTCGTTTTATGATAAAAGAAAAGTTCTGACCAAAATTCATCCAAATCAAAATTGGTCGATTCCAACCACTGGTCGATTTGACATGGAATGACCCTTATAGTATCCGCATTGAAAACTCTAACCCGCATTTTCTCCACTTTCTATTTTTGCGTTTCTTCCAAATTGGCGCGCAGGATTCAACAAAAATTATTCAACCGATCGGAACAATTCAAAGTTTATTCTTTTCAGCATGAAATTCTCTTCTATGTGAACCTACAATTAAGTAAAAAAAATGTTTAAACACTTTTTTCTACAGCAGGTTGAAGTCAAATTTTGTTCCCGGAAACTCATAGCTTCCGTTTAAAACTGCATACAATTTTTATTTCGCGATTTCTTTCGCGTTTTTGAGATTCTCCGAGAAGAAGAAGTTATAATATTAACAAACCATTTTGAATGTTTGATTTCAGACCAAACTTACGAGCTGCATCGTGCCAGCCAATTGACAACTACGAGGACGAGACGCTCTCTTAGGTAGCCCAAAGATCCGCCATTTTGTGATCTTTTTTCATAAAAATATTTCGGCGTGGTTTTCAATATTACTTTTAAACATGCCTACGATTTCAGGAAGATTGCTCATTTCTTTCTTTTCCAAAAAAATTGCAAATAACAGCGCGATTTTGAACTAACCTTTGAACCTTTACATGTACTGACCCCCTTCATGCAAAAAAAAATTGTTTTTCGAGATGTGCGCGCTCTTTGATTTTTTTGGGAAAAAATTCTCAAAAAAGCTTACGTGGATATAAGAATATTTTAAGTTTGCCCAACCGTGGGTAAACGTTTAGTTTTAATTTTTTTCTTAATTCGAAAATTTGTATAGTGTAGCTTTAGAACCAAGTAAGAGACGATAATGACATTTTGTTTATATGAATTTGTACACATCAGGAAAAATATGTTGGAAGAAAAAACAAATTTTATTTCTTATCATTTTCTTCAGTATGGTTACTATTAAATCAATTTTCAATATGCATTCCACCTGGTATGTTCCGGTCAGAAGAAACAATATAGACCCGTTTTTCTGCTTACACATTATGAATATGTAGTTTATTGTATTTTACGCCTCTTCCTCGAGATCAGATATGTAGTACCCCCCCCCCCCCCCCCCCAATCTCACGCTACTGTCGCCACGAGTTTCGAAGTAAAAAGGTTTCTGCTCTAGGTTGCACGCTCCCTAACGATTCTCGGTTCTCGCGTTTCTGATATTCGTTCTTTTCATCTTGTGTGAGAGTAGCCACAAGCAAAAATTGTCGCTGTTACCAAAAAGGATGGGTAAGAAGAAAAGATCGAGGGAAGATCTATCAGATACTTCGGACAGCGAGAAGGAGAATAAGGAAATCCGAAAGGAAATCAAATATCTCAAGAAAAGATTGAGAAGACGCAGAGAGATGAGGCGTAGTAAATGTAGGTTATATTCGGATTCTGTTTTTTTCTGTGCAGGTTATAGGATGCCTGGGTTTCGGGATAAGGAATTTCTTTTTCCGGACAACCTGATACGCAAATGATTTTGAATCGTTATGCGTCGTACAACGACTCTTACCGTATGTACGCCTTTGCTGTGTCAAAGGTCGCCTTTCAAGGTTGGGGCAGCGGTCAGATACGTAACGGCACGTTACAAAGCGAAAGGTTTTTCTTATCGCTTGTCTTAGACCTGTTATCACCACCCGATTTGGCACTTGCCTATTCGGAGGAGGCGAGTGATCGAGCGAACAGTTATGGATCCCGTGCCAGCTCAGTACTGTCTACTCGTACAAATCGTCCCTCGCAGAGAGAAGATTCACCTTTGTCGGGGCATGCCTCGGCAGGTAACGAGGAAGAAGGGGTCTAGCAATCCACAAGGATGTTGCCACTCGCTGGGAAAATATTTTAAAGAAGAGGCTCAGCACGGGAGAACTCAAAAAATTAATAGAGACGTATCCTTCTCCGCAGAATTGCACCGTGATTGAAGCGCAAAAACTTAATTTGCAGGTTAAGGCTACGCTACAGGAGACTGCGATTAGCAGAGATGATCGAATTGTGGAAAAGCAAGACGCATCGCGGCGGGTCTTACGGCAATTGGCAATGCGGCTTCAATCGCTTTAAAGAGTGAATGGATTCGGGCAGGCTCAATATTCTTGAGCATCTTAGTGCCGCAGGACGGCTGTCGGTGTCGATTCAACGAGAGGAGGCGATAATTCGTAAGAATTTAATTCTCGCGAATCTAAACACTACACTAAGGGATTATTTGGCAAATTGAACTCCGGACGAATGGCTCTTTGGACACGATTTAGAGCAAAGGTTGAAGACGGCAAAATCGTTGGAGCAGGCTTGCAAGGATTTGAGACCACCAGCTAAACCTCAGCAATTGAAGGTCTCAAAAAATCGGAAGCCCCCGCCCCGTCAGTTGAGCTACAGGGTTCGCCAAACGACGTCGGGTGGGACCAAAAAGTCAGAGTCCAAGCAGCATCAGAGGAAACCATATTACAGGAAGGATCGGCGACAAGAGAGGCGCCGTTAATAGATTCGGTGGGTAGAACGGCCGGCAGGCTGCAATGGTTTTCTTCCAAGTGCTCGAAGGTTACCTCTGATTCGCTAATAAATCGATGGATTTGCGGTTATGAAATCCCTCTGGTTGAGCGTGTGCAACAACCCTTGGTACCCGTAGAAACGCACTGGTAGTCGCTCGAAAGGGCACAGATTTCAGAACGAATTAACGTTCCTCTGAAAAAAGGCGCGATCGAAAGAGTGTTGCCACAGAAAGGACAATTCCTATCAAAGATATTTTAATTCCAAAATCAGACGGTTATCAGAAATTAATACTGAATTTACGGGATCTTAACAAACTTGCCAAGACAGAGCATTTTAAATTGGAGGACTGGAAAGTCGCTCGGAGACTAGTTAGTCAGAACTGTTTTATGGCTACAATTGACTTGAAGGACGCGTATCAATTGGTTCCCGTAGCACAACGGTTCAGGAAACTATTACGATTTGTTCTTGAGAGCGAGATCTTCGAATACACATCCTTAACCTTTGGTTGAAGTTCGGCGCCACATGTATTTACGAAAATCTTGAGACCGGTGGTAGGATACTTGCGAAGTCGAGGTTTCTTATCGGTGGTCTACCTGGACGATTTATTGATTTTCGGAGATTCATTCGAGATTTGCAGAGACAACGTGCGCTAGACGTGCAGTCTCTTAATGGAACTTGGCTTCTTATTGAATTCAGATAAGTGCAATTTGGTGTCAGCGGAGCGCTGCAAGTTCCTCGGATTCATTTTCGACTCTGTGGAGATGTCTCTGGAGCTTCCCGAGGAAAAGATTCGAGGAACATTAGAACTTATTAAGAAATTCCAACGAGTAAAGAATTGTCACATTCGAGAATTTGCGCCCTTTATAGGGACCTTAGGTTCACGTTATCCGGCACTTGTGTACGGGGGTGTATATATGAAGTCTTTCGAGAGGGAGATATTAGGGGCGCTGGAACGTAATAATAATAATTATGACGCTGTCATGTTCATTCCTTCCTCATTGCGAGACGATCTGTCATGGTGGGAATTGCACATTAGCCTGGCTAGATCTCCTTTAACGGATCGCACCTGCGATATGGAGATTTTTTCGGACGCATCCCGTTCGGGTTGAGAGTAGTCTGTGAAGGCCAACACGTTAGTGGACGTTGGAAAACAGAAGAAACCTTGTTAGACATAAACCAATTAGAATTAACGGCGGCGGTTTTTGGGTTGAAATGTCTGGCTGAGCACAAAAGAGACCGAAACATTTTGCTTAGGGTAGACAACACCACAGTGATCGCTTACATGAATCGTATGGGAGGCTGTGGATTACTCGAATTGAGTGGCCTTGCGGAACAGATTTGGCGTTGGTGCGAAACATGCCGATTATAGATTTTCGCGTCGTATATTCGATCGAGCGAAAATACGGAGGCGGACGAGGAGTCTCGCAAGTTAAAGCCCGAGACAGAATACGAGTTATCGTCGGTAGCCTTCGACACGGTCGTAGAAGCCTTTGGCCGACCAAAGATTGACTTGTTTGCAACTAGGTTGAACACAAAACATGCACGGTTTGTCTTTTTTTACTGCTTCTTCATTACTGCATTCCTCTTACAGACAGCCACACCCGTTATGGAAGAATCTTACCCTGGTGGCCGCAATTGTATCAGGCAAGCATCCATCAGAAAGGGAACACCGAAGGATTTGATCGAGATTCTGATGGCCTCACTGACGGATTCTTCTATATGACAGTATAACTCGGGATTGAAGAAGTGGTAGGAATTTTGTACAGAAGAGAAGGTAGATCCACTCGCAGCTTAGTAGGGGCGCGTTTTAAATTTTCTAACAAGAGAGTTTAAGATCAATAACGCTTCATGTGGTACACTGAACGGCTACAGATCGGCCGTAGCAGTAGTACTCGGCTCAAAATTGGCACACGACGAGGAAATCGCCAGATTTTTCAAGGGAGTCGAAAGACTGAAACCAGTCCAACCAAAGTATGACTCGACCTGGAATCCACTCCTGTCGACTGTGTTAACGTTTCTATCCGGTTGGTTTCCAAAGGCGGGGCTAAGCCTGCAGAAGTTGTCAATGGAGTTGGTAACTCTTTTTGCCTTGGTGACGCAAGATTTTGAGATTATGATCCCGGACCAGATTAAGACATCGGGTTCGAACAGAAGACAACCGGTATTGAGGTTGCCTCGTTACTCGGAAGAAGATTCGATATGTCCAGCAGCAACGCTAGAGGCATATTTAGAGAAGACGAAGCAATTGCGCGCCAACTCCAGTAGATTGTTCGTAGCTCTCAAAAAACCTCAGGGCGCAGTAGGGCCGCAAACATTGAGTAGATCGCTAAAAACAACGATGAAAAAGAGTGGAGTAGATATTGAGCGATTCTCAGCATACTTTCAACTTCTCAGTCAAACTAATTTTTTGTGTTATCCAAGAACCAGTGTGAAGTGCGGCGTTATGGCGTCTTTAGAGGAAGGTTTGACTTAATTTTAAAATAAATTTCAACGGTTTATTAAGTACCTATGAAAAGTTGTGGTTTGAAAATCGGGTTTAAATATGAAAATTTTTGTTCGAAGATGTATCTTCTGCAATGATTTTGTTATATAAGACACCTTTATTAAGCAGAGTTTCTTACGCCATTGTTTAGAGTGAGATGTCTGCTTTCTAGCGCAAAAAGAATTTCTTGCGAATATTTGCGAATTCGGTTTTTACGAGGAATTTTCTAATTAATGACACTTTTCAATGTTTCGGACTTTATCATAAAACGCCCTTTTTCCTGACCAGGATCATCAGGAATCAAACGGATTAGCCAACAGATATTTATATGATATCATGGAACAAAAAAATAAACAGTAATATTTACGAAAAATTGGCATATTTTAAACATATTTTGCAAAATCGGGAAAATTATTCGGAGGAGCAGCAAAAACGTCTAGAAGCATTAATAGCTTGCTTTAAGTGTCACTTTCTGCGAAGATGGAAAGCTGCATTCAGAAAGAAGCAACTATTTGAGAAAAAAATGCTAAATGGTTACAGGGTATTATAGAAATACCCGCAGTGACGACACGATCAGGACGGCCTGAGAAGTCTTTCGGTGACTCGAGTGGACGCAGCAAAAGAAGGAAAACGGAAGATTTCCGAAAAACAACATCGAGTGAAATATTAACTTTTGCCACAGAGATGAAATTGCGAGAAATGGGCAAACGAAATGTTTCAGCGGTTTTGAAAGAAATTACATTGACACCGCATCGGGCAACAAAATATAGGAATGCGTACATTCGTAGCCTACGAAAAACAGAAAAACAATTGCCACCTTTACAAGCCCTTTCTATATTTGTTCAAGCAAAACAATGATATTCAAGTAAACCATCATAATATTTTATATCGAATAGGTGTATTCTGTCTCGTACGGAACCGTTATAAAGCAGATTTACGCGTGTGGGAGTATATGGACAGATCATAGATATTTATTACCTTTCAAAAGATGCGTTTCTTATTTAGCTTATGCAACTTTAAACTGACTGAAATACTTCGGTGGATGGTCACAGGGATTAAGGGGATATTATTGTCTTCAAGTCGCTTATTACTTTATAGTGCATTTAACGCTGCGGCGCGCGTAAGTGTACCTATAAACGTCCGCGGGTTTTCCCAACATGGGTGTTCCAATACATCACCGGTTTTGCCTAGCCAGTGAAATTTTATTGGGCAACGAAGAAAGAAATTCTTTTCCATATTGACCATTGCCATTATTTTAAATATAACTGTAATTTTTTACTGTGCATAAAAACAAAAATTTATTTAAAAAATCGAAAAAAAATTGTTTTTTTTTTGCAAAAGTACTTTAAAAATTTAATTACTTAATACTGTAGCAAACTATGTCAATAGAATTTGTTTAAAGTTGAAAAATAATTTTGGCCAGCTAGAACGGTCAAATAACCCACTGTACGGCGGCGCAAAATTCCCTTCTTCAAAAGACTCGTAGAATAGGTCGATGGACTGAAGGTACCATATAATACGCTCCATCAGCCGGGTGGACAAAAGCAAAACCGGCTCTGGAAAACGGAAGGCGCTAAGACTTTTTCGATCTCAATTTCGGAAATCCCTCAAGAAATTTTCAGGGGTATTAATTGCGATCAAATATTGAAAATGACACCCAATCTCCCTATTCCTGCAGACTTTCCTCCAATGCCCACACGGATATCCTCTGAAAAAGGAATTCTTTTCCTGCAAGATTCCACTATTGCAACCTTCGAACTCTTTTCTTAAAAACCGCTAACCGCAAATCTCAGGAGTGTGTCGTGCGGGCACCAGTCTCCAAGAACCGCGCATGGACTACGATTTTTTGAACGTCGTGGGCGAATTACATACACACTTAAATGGTCACAACTTTATTATAGCCCGGTTAAAATAGACATTTCAAATTGCAATAATTCGCATAGAGCTCAAAATTGGTACAGACCTTGGGGATATTATTACAAATAAAATACTAAGAGTCCCCAACGATCCCACATCTGCAAAAAAAGTTATTCAAGGTCAAAGGTAAAAAAAAATGGTTTTTCCTATTTTTCCGGTAAACGGTAAGGTTTATCATAAAAATAAATCAGACAACAGTTGTAGATCATGAAATTTTCTACAAAAATTGTTCTTATACTTTTTTTTCTAAGAATCACTATTCCTGAGATATTGCGATTCTAAAAGTTGAAGAAGTCATATTCGACATAATATGGACACATTTCCGCACCACCTGTGAAGTAGTGAACTTGCCGCATTTTTTTTAACGTGCTGTCCCCGATAGGCATAGTCCACCATCTATTACGACTGCTTTATAAAAAAATATTCTATTCAGTAAAAAATAATTTTATTGAAAATGATTTGAATCGCACGAGTTATTGTTGGTTTCGGAAAAATGTTATTCTGACTGATAATCTTCAAATGTCACTTCAACAGTTATATCTCCTTCGGTTTCTTCATCTTCTTCTTCTTCTTCTTCTTCTTCTAGCTGGATGTGTGAAGGAGATACATCTATGGTCTCCTCATCAATACCATAAAAATCTTCATTTGTTGAAGTTGATTCAACATTGGAGCCAGACTGGCCTTGGCAATTAGTACATACTGGTGAACAAAATAACCCGACTTTTTTGCAGCTACATTTTGCACTACAACCCTTTTTGCAATTGCAAATGATGGTGTTGAGGAGTCTTTCCGGAGCAGGTGGGAGTAAAGTTTGAATTGGCTCCAAAGTATTATCTACTAATTTCCAACCCCAGTCTGCTGGGTCCAGTTGATTGCCCAACCATACTTGAATTTGATAATATACCCGACACAAGTGTTGTCTTGCAGAAGCAGATGTTGGAGGAAGACAAGATAATTGTACTCTTTCATTGTTCCGTGTATTTTTTACAAAACTTAAATATCTATATTTGTCTAAACAATCAATTTTTCTTGGAGCTCCATATAGAGCAAGAAGAAACCGAATCCCGTTTGTGATGATGTCGTGTGAAGAAGAGTCGATCTTTTGAAATACTTTAGCGCAATTAATTAAGTCATGTTTTTCAAATAATTTAAATACTGTTATTTTACCCCTTCTAAAAAATGATGATATAGTATCGCAGCCAGTTATTGCATGTAAAAATAAGATATGTTTTTGGCATTTTGGATAAGCAGAAAAACTTTTCGATGAATATATTTGTGTTGGTTATTGAGCTTTCCCGGGTTTCAAAAAGTAAATAATCTTATCAATTGGAGTTTGTGCAGTCAGTAGTACTAATAAGTCAACATCTTCACCGACAACGATAGTTGTATTTGCTGAATTAGATTGTTCTATGGCTGTTTCAATTATGAGGACATCAGCGTCATTATCAGCTTGTTTCACTGAAATATTTGCAGCTGTACATTTTCCGCATAACATTAAAATAAAGCCTGACTTGTTATGAGTATTAGCAAGAAATTGTTGCTGGTTTGTTTGAACTGTCATAAATTGATCAAAAATTACATCAGAAGGTATACCGTTTTTAATCAACGGACCTGCCATTTATTACCGCAATAAATTGCGGTGCCATAAATGAAACCACAATAAGATTGTAACCCTATATACATACCCCTCAAAACTGAATTTCAAACACGCCTGCAGAGTTTGAAAAATGGGGGAGTAGTGTCACTTTTGGCAAAATCACGTGTCGAAAATTTGTCGGGTATAGAAGCTATGTGCAAAATTTGAACAAAATCGGTGACCCACAGGTGGCGTGTTGCCTTGTGAGTTTCTTTTATAATATGTGTATATTCTCACAATCGTATAATTTGTTTGTATAAATTACACAAACCAATGTTTTTGCTCATATGAGACAACCGATGGTGTGTACAGGCGGTTCAGCGTACATATTATTGTTTTCGGTGATTTACAATCACAATATTTCAGGAATAGTGATTCTTAGAAAAAAAAGTATAAGAACAATTTTTGTAGATAATTTCATGATCTACAACTTTTGTCTGATTTATTTTTATGATAAAACTTACCGTTTACCGGAAAAATAAGAAAAACCATTTTTATTGACCTTTGACCTTGACTAACTTTTTTTGCAGATGTGGGATTGGTGGGGACTTTTAGTATTTTATTTGTAATAATATCCCCAAGGTCTGTACCAATTTTCAGCTCTATGCGCATTATTGCAATTTTACCACTATTTTTACGTCTATTTTGACCGGGCTATAAACGTCCACCGTACACGTCGTCTCAATCTACACTGCCTCATGGTGCCGTGCCTTCGCCGCGGCACCCCAAAACAATTGATCCCAGCTCGATCGTCTTTTCGTACAGACTCAAGCACGCATGCCGCGCATACATGCAGGGTCTACCATTTACCGCGGAACGCTCGCTTGCGAGAAAACGCTAATTGGCAAGAGCGCTAGACTCGATACGCTCAAGAGTGTTGGTAGCGCCGGTGCACTGTCCCCGGCGGCGCGTGTATCGAGTCTAGCGCTGTTGCCATTTAGCGTTTTTTCGCAAGCGAGCGTTCCATTAAATGGTAGACCATGTATTTGTGCCTCTTACATTATAGACCTTGCCAAGTGACCGCAATTGACTGCAAATAGTTTTTTGCGAACAGTTAAAGCTGTCGCAAGCTCTTGTTGCGTTACTTGAGGATTTTTAACCAAAAGAGCGTGAAGTGCTTTCCTGATCATTTCTACTGACTACTGACTAGAAAACGACACTAAATGTTACTAGACCTGATATTTTTACTTATTAAAACTGTAATGGCCGCTGATACAACATGTGTGTGATGCTACCGCCGAAGGTTACACGTGGACGGTAACACACTCTCTGTGTGATGGTTGAGGGATGTAAATAAATGTGGATATTGCTTTTGGCTTTGTATTTAGTTCCTACGTCTTAGATTTTAGGTAACTGTTGTATTGTTGCCTATTTCTAATTTTAAATATTTTTAATTAACACATTAAAGGCGGGGGATCTTGTCGAATGTATGCTAGGTAACGCGGCGACCGCTCCGCCTCGTTTTTCGTTCAACTTCAAACTTCGTTGAGCTTCATACCACAAAACATACTAAATACAAATGTAAAGTGGCGCATGGATTGCGCAATGTGGTTGCCAACCGTAGTAATACGACTCCCGCCTAAGCTACAGTCGAGATAAATCGTATTACTACGACTCCCGCCTTTAAGCTACAGTCGAGGTAAATCGTAGTATGTACTACGACTCCCACCTTTAATGTGTTAATTCGACTGCGTAGACGTGCGGCCATGAAAGTGTTACTGTAGGAATTTTGAAAAAAGTTTGTTAAGGAAACAGTAAACAGACAGTTCATAAATAACACATTCGAGACAATCACACTCCTGCTCTTGCGCACATCTTATTGCCACAGCTCGAATTCCATCGGACGCAAGCACGCGATCACTCCAAGAACACAAACGCAACGCACTCATTACCATTCCTCATACAAATATGTTATCCATGTTAATGATTCATAAAGCATTTGAGAATTGTCATTACGATTGGGATTGAATGACAAAAGTACTATTGTGGTGTGATTACGTTGTGGAAAAGTAGACTACATGCTGAAAAGAACTTTATTGTCTCTAGTCAGTACTTTTGCAGTTGTCTTCCGAACAAACTCAAAGAAAATAATCTTACAGACAAGTCGACCTGCATTGAAGGTTAGATAACCGTACCAAAATGGGGCGTCAAACAGTTTGAGTATATTCATCAATTATTTTTCCTCTCGTTGCTGTTTGCTAAATAATAAGACTAACATGGACCAAAGTATTAGTATTACTTATAATCAATCTTGAAATGCCTACAAATTTTCTCGACACATTGCTATTACTTAAATAAAAATTCCTTTGTGCGAATTACATGAAACGACTAAACTAAGAGATTTAAATGTAGCAGATATGAAGTACAGTTCTGCGGAATGAAACAAACGCTGAACGAACAATAAGGGCCTTTTGTTAGGAAGAATCACTTAATAGACTAATTAAACATGACTATGCAATTCAATAAGCACATCATTTTTTTGTTCAGATGATGTACCAGGCCTCTTTTGATCAGACTATTTTCCATGACAGATTGAGTGCTTCAGCACTAATATCGCGAATACATCGCATATCTGGCGTCGAATGTGAATGTCGCTATGTTTATAACAATATTCGTTAAGTCGTTTTTTTCTACTTAAATTATTTTGTTAGTGCCCTGTCATTACATCTAAATATTTGGTATATACCCTAAACTTTCCTTCAAGTAAGCGTTCAATTATTCACCCCGTAAAATACTTGTGAACAACAACGTGTGAGAAAGAAAACCCTTCGGGGCAAGTTTGAGTAATGTGCAATGACTGGTAGTGTAATAATAAGAAAAATGAAATGCTATGTTGTTCGTTAACTTTTTTCATCTTAGTAAATATAACATTTTAATCACCCTGTTAATAATTACCCGGGTAATTTGAAAATCACCCTGTTTTGACACGCTACTCCCGTTATGTCCCGGAATTATATTTTTTAATTATCATCAGCAATACAACCGTTCTTACCCTATTTGGCACATTTGGATCCCCCATGTTTTGCTCCTTAAACCCTCGTCAATATTACCTTCATACGTAGTCACACCGTCCTGGCAATAGCATCTACTAATTCCCAATCCGTCCTCACACTCCTCCCCTAATTGCCCTCATGCCGCAGGTTACCCTCTCAAACCTCTCCTCTTCCAAATCGCAATTTCCCATCGACCACCACCGTCTTCCTAACATTTTTTTTAATTTCTTTGCCGCATCTGACGGTCGGTATTCAGAAATTTACTCGCGGTGTAACATCACGAACAACAGTGTACAGGAGGAAAAATCAACTACCTACCTCACACAACCAACCGAGTCACTTTAATAACTCCCTATTCTTCCATTATGTTCAAGATAGAATTCGCATCCTTCACCCCAAACCTTGGGCTTACGCGAGTTACGTCCCGCGAATAGGAAAGGTGAAAGCGTTGTGAACTCACCCCGTGATTGATAAAAAAATTGTCATTCATGATATATTAATTGAATTAATGTCGTGTGGCATACATTCTCCTGTGCAAGGAATGACACTGAACTTGAGAATTATTATTTTTTCTATTTCTACGAAAACCGTCGGCGATACTTTGTGTGATATATCTGTATACAAGGACATAGTGACTGATAGTTGTTGGAACAAGTGAATTGTGTAAAGTTTAATACTATTATGATCTATACAACATCCGTCATCACCCACAGTGCATTTTTTATAATGTGTATATATATATATATACTTACTTTCTCGCAACATATTATAACCGGGCTATGCTGAAAAGGAAGGCTTCTGCTGCTACGAAGAGAAGACTGATCGGTGTTTGAATGCTAGAACATCCTGTAATAATACATAAACAGTGTTCAAATTTTGTAGTACTGTCTTACCTATGCATCACAGTTATTTCAATAAGTAATAACTTAATCCAGTAACTACTATTATTCCGATGTTTCCGTGTTACTTATTTCTACAGGTCATTCTTCTGCGTTGTTTGTTTAATGGTTTTAAAGATCAGTGTTTCATTTAAACGTTGTTTGATATTTCTCAGCGTAGAGATTTTAACTTTGCACAGTGTGCATAGCAAAGTGATCGAGGCAAACAAAACTATAAGGGGCTGATTATACAGAGCTCAAGCTGTCTAACGCCCAATAACAGAATTTACGTTTTGAATAAGTTGTGAAAGTCAATATGAAGCATTGACATTTAATAACGACAGGTAAGTGAGTTTAACACTCCTTTTGCCAGAATTTTACCGTACTAAAATAATAAATTTTGATTGTTCTGACTTATAGTTTTAGATGTATCATTTTCACAACTATAATAATGTTTACAAAAATATAGGCCATTGACTTAGAAGGATATGTTTTATTAGATGATACTACTGTATTAACATTCGACATCTTTAAATGTGATAAAAATCCATGTGGGCTTAGAGAAAACAATTTTGACCACACTCTAAAATAATAAGCAACACGATTGTGGTGTTTACTTGTTTTTTTTTGCGACTAATTTTCCGTGAACAGTTTAATCATTTACTTGAGAATGCTTGTAGAAATAACATTATCTGAAACAATTGTTCGCATTGTGCCACTTAAAGAATAATTAAAGAAGAAAGAATCAGATATGATACCCTGCCATATCCATGCAGGTACTGTCTCAACATAATAACAGCAGAGTGCATCAAGTATACACTGAATTGTATATGTGGGGCATTCCATGCCAAATCGTCCATTTTTATACCTCACCCCCTTCGATTTTTTTCAACATTTTATGTTTTTAAGACCGATAAAAAACGCGTTCCTGAATTTGTTCAGATTTGTTTGACATCCGTTTCGGAAATATAAATTTTCTTCAAATCTGGGCTCTTTTTTTCAAAAGCTTATAACTTGGCGAAAAATGCAGCAATTCGATGGTTCTTTTCTTCAAAATTTCTGTTTTTGATTGCTCTTTCAAGTAAAGAATATGATTTTAATCTAAATTATTGTTCTTATTGTTTATTTTTAATCTAAAACAAAAAATATTTTTTATCTTAAAACACGCCCCCATCAATTTTTTTGAAAAAATTCCCAAAGAAACTTGGATGGATATAAGAACTTTTAAAGTTTGCCCGATCGTGGGTAAACGTTTCGTTCTATTTTTTCCTTAATTCGATAGTATGTATTTTGTCAAATCGTATGTTCCGTTTCAATGACAAATATTTTTTGCTTTAGATTAAAAATAAACAATAAAAACAATAATTTAGGTTAAAATCATATTCTTTTCTTGAAAGAGCAATCAAAAACAGAAATTTAAAAAAAAAAGAACGATCCAATTGCTGCATTTTTCGCAAAGTTATAAGCATTTGAAAAAAAGAGACAAGAAAATTCATATTTCCGAAACGGATGGTCAAAAAAATCTGATAAAATTCATGAACGCGTTTTTATCGGTATTAAAAATATATACAATTTTGAAAAAAATCAAAAGGGGTGAGGTACAAAAGTGTCCGATTTGGCATGGAATGCCCCATGTACAATCTATGAAATACCACACAATTCGATATCTAGCGCTGTTTAATACTCTTGATACGAAATCTTTCTGATCGTTTCGATAATCGTATTTGCGATGCTCTCTACGTCCTTTGCAACACTAGATTGTCAGTACTGAATATGTTATTTAGATATTACGGTATATACTTACAGGGTGAATTAGAATTTAGAGGAGAAAATTTTGAGGGGTCATGAACACATCAATACAAGCAATTTTTGTAATACAATGTACGAGCGAAATGCAGGGGGTGAAAAGTTACAGGGTAGTTTATATATTTAAAGAAAACATTTTATTAACAGGTATAGTATGGATTTATATGCTAAAAGGAAATAAATTTAAAAGGGAACACGTTTACTACCACGCCAATTTATGAGAAAATATCCGCAGGTCACGCTTACTGCTCAGAACGACTGCTTACTACTTAGTGTACGGTACGGTGAACGAGAATGCGTGCGACGAGAAGCGACTTTACCGAGACCGGTATCCGGAGCATGTAAATCAATAACATTCCTCTTAATAAAATGTTTTCTGAAATATTTCCTTCTATTTTTGTGATAATTCTTTAACAAGTGAACCGCCATGACAGGCATCAACGACGCGCGTGGTAGTCAGCGCACTAAATGTGACGGTAGAAAACTATGCTGAAACGTTTCACCCCTTGCGTTCCGCTCATACATTGTTTTAGAAAAATTCCTTGTATTGTTGTATTCTGTCACCTCTTTAATTTTCTCCCTCGAATTCTGATTTAGCCTGTATATTAAAGTTGTTAGCGTAAATGCAGTCATGAAATTTCGATTGCCGGATTATTGTTATGTTAATTTGTGTGATATTTAATCCATGTATTTGTTAAATATGATCATAATAATATAACATACATTCCAAGTTGGTAAAGTTAATAGAAACGTTATCCCTTAAACGATATTTTGAAAGATATTGACGACTTATTTCCTAGAAGCTGATCAGTTGTATGTTTATCGTCCACCTACTTCTCGCTTTCAAAGGAAAACAACAGTTTGAATTAAATAAGTGCAGGCGTGAAATACACTTAACTAAGAACTTTAAGTCATTGCCGTCCCTACTAACCGGTTGATTAACCTGCATAAAAAAAAAAGTCATATATAGAAATCGTAATTATCGTACTACAATAAACAGGAACGGGTACGTTACACTACACAACCAACTTTATTTGACTATTCCTTCGTTGTAACTTCTATTGTTATGTGGATGCTATTAGAATTATATCTTCATCAAAGTCACAGTGATGATTATATTCTCCATATTCCGCATAATTATCATTGATCTCATAAAGACTGGCACATTGATTGGCATTCGCATATCGACTCGTTTACTATATATCAGGCAACACCTCAATCTGTATCTCTTTCTCTTTTTTTTCGATGATAGATCAATGCGTTGCATTAAATAATGGTCTGAGGGCTATACGTACATATCTGGTATCTTTTTTTTCAACAGGTTAGTTAAGAGATATTTTTTATTATGCATGTACGCAATGTTTACAACGTACGCATTACATAGATATTCCAAAATATTCTATTTCTGGTAAATAATTTAATTGAGTTTGTTACGTGCGAAATACCTATATATATATTTCTAAATATTCCTTCTGAATATTTCTGTGGAATTTAGCCCTCATTTGGAGATGAGAACGCTCTGCTTGTATAAGATAAGGACGAGGGCCTGGCCTTCGTCAAGACGCAGGTCAACTCTAGCCGTCTCCCTTCCTCCCTCCACTCAGGAGCCTCCTTGTCTTCCACACTTTCCCTCCAAGGAACACTTTCCCGCCAGGAAACAGCGTCCCGCTACGAAGCAGCTTCCCGCCTAGAGATCCTGCAACGCAGCCACCCAACCAGAAACCTTCCCGCTCTATTTTCCTGTAACGTAACTATCCAACCAGAGCAAGTCCCGCTCTATTTTCCTCCCACTTCTCTCAGAAAACACAGTATAAAAACCCCGGTCCTGAAGGACTCGGGGAGCACTCTTACTCAGTATAGTCGCGTTAACGAATCTCTGTCTGAAACCCTATCTGAGAAGTAAGTTGGTTTTCCCATAACCTCTTATTAGTAAAGTGTCTCCAGCAAGATCGGACATTAGTTCCTTTCGAGCAAATCTCCATATCCAAGTCCTCGGCTAGAGAGGGCTACGGCAAAACCAGGCCAGGCCTGATTGAGCATTAACAATTATCGAACATTGAGCCTAACCTCACGGGTTAGTAGTTTATAGTGAATCTTCGCTTATAGTTATTCTGACCAAAGAATATAGTTTATAGTTTTCTTTTGTTTGTATTATTTTTCAACAAAGAATATAGTGTATAGTTTTATATTCAATTGAGTCGATTCAATTTGATAATAGAAACCCGTCCTCCTTACTAACGTTCCAGTACTCGCGCCACAAAGGTTCCTTCCGAACCTTTAATCTTAAATCTACGATAAAGCTAGGGCCCACAGGATCTGCATTTTCGCTACCAGCAGATCCAAACATTTCGAATACCCCGACATCCTCCTTCCCTTTCTCCTACTCCCCACAATTTCGTGCAGTTCAGGGTAACTTACGTTACTCCGGAACACGCGCGACCGTCTATCCGCAGTAGCCACGAGGTCAGCCGAGTAACGATTGTTACCAGGATTCGAGTGCGCGGATAGACACCAAGGGCAGTTGCGGTCAGCAACCGTTTCTAGTCGTCGGTATAGGATTCGTCACTGCCAGGTCGAACTGTGCGAGGTGGTCAGCAACCGTTTCTAGTCGTCGGTATAGGATTCACCTCCCAGTAAGACCGAAAACACGTGTGCCTCCCGTACAACGTTCCGTTGTCTATCACACGTGGTCACCTCCTCCCTCGCGCTCAGGCGGTCAGCAAACACCTACTCGGTGTTATAGGATTCGTCTGAGGCAGGGGCGCCGCATATCCTTACATCCTTCCTCGTACCACCCTTTCCCATACTTTCGTGCAGTTCAGGGTGACATTACGTTATCCCGGAACATCACGCACGATCGTCAGTCCGCAGTAGCCACGAGGTCAGCCGAGTAACGATTGTTACCAGGATTCTAGTGCGCGGACTGACGCCGAGGGCAGGTGACGGTCAGCAAACGTCCACTCGACGTTATAGGATTCGTCACAGGCCAGGTCGAACTGTGCGGGGCGGTCAGCAACCGTTTCTAGTCGTCGGTATAGGATTCGCCTCCCAGTAAGACCGAAAACACGTGTGTAACCCGAGCGACCCTGAGTCGCTTATCGTACGTGGAATACACTCCCTTTCCCTTTTCCTTTTCCCCGTTTACCTAAAAACTCCCCTGACCAGGCCCCATCGGCCGTGCTAGAACGCGGTCGCCGAGCTCAGGCCCGGCGCCACTTCGACCACGACCCGGAGCAGGTCAGGAAAACCCCCCTTTTCCCGTGTGCTGCGTAACTGCACCACACCACTCCCCCCTCCCTCTAGTCGGGGCTCGTAACAAATTGGTGGCAGCGGTGGGATTACTAGCTTTTTCCATAGATTTTTGAGAGTCCATAAAAATGGCGCAAGGAAAAAACGTCACTACGGAGGATATCGCGAATTTAACTTTGTCACTCGCGAATTCTATGACCATGTTGACTCAGCGCAACTGCTTACAAAGCGCAATATCTGTTGTACCAGTCTTCGATGGAGAGCAGCCTCCATTAGCTGTTTTTGCTCAAAGTGTAGAGAACGGTCTGTCTCTATTACCTCCCGCGTTAGAGCCCGAATATTTAAACATGGTCTTGACCAAACTAAACGGGGCGGCTAGAATTTGCACCCAAGGCAAAAGTTTTACTACGGTGGCCGACCTAGTGAAACACTTGAAAAAACGGTACGCGCCAGGTCGAAACTTGTCGTATTTTCAAGGGGAAATCGCGCGTTTGAGAATACGCGACAACGAGTCCCTTAGGGAGTATATCGATAGGACGACTCACTTAGTACATTGTGCGCGTACCGCGGCATTAGACAAATACGGACAATCCAACAACGCCGTGGTTGAAAACGTTGAACAAGACACCCTGGACAGCTTTTTAGACGGACTACCTGACAGAATAGCTTGTCGAATAAGTAAACCCAAAACATTGGAGGACGCATTTGAGGACGTTTTAACCATGGAAAGACGACTAAGGAACAGGAGAGCCGCGAATAGTCCGAGTAGAAACTACTACGAAGAGGAATACCGCGGATCACGGAGATCGCGCTACGAAAGTCCGGTTCGCGAACATTATCCGTTGTCTCCCTCACCATCAACTGGAAGACGTTATTACCGTGATAGAAGCCCATCGAGTTCGGAATACGATCGTGAGAGACGTTCGTCACAAACAACCGCGTTTGCCGCGTGGAGAAGAACGCCGTCGCCGAACTACCTATCGGACGCGTCACACGATCAAGGACCCGAACTTAGCCGACAAACCCTCTATTGTTGGAATTGTGGAATACGCGGTCACGACGGAAAACAGTGTCAAAAACCACGTCAACGATACTCAACATCACCTATGCGTAATTCGCGCAACGAGAAGACCCAGCGGCCTTTAAACTACCAGGGCGCTCGTCGTTTTACCGAAACGGCGAGCGAGCCCAAAAACCAGGTCAAATCGGTACGGTTCCAGAGCCAGAACAACGAACCGCGCTACTCCTCGAGGTCCCCGCGCCGAGAGTCCAAATCACCTCACCGGAATTGGGAGCCAACAAAGGAGAATTTATAATCGATGGCGGAGCATCCGTCAATATCGTCAAACTGGAAAAACTTCGCAAGGAAACACGTATAACACCAGAAGACCGATTCGAAATAACGGGAGTCACTCCAGAACCACTCGCAACAATAGGATCTACCGTCTTACACCTCAACGGTATCCCCGCACATTTTTACGTTGTAGAAGCATGCCGTGTTCCAGCAGACGGATTACTTGGCAACCCGTTCCTGGAGCAGGAAAAGGCCGAGATATCTTACCACAATCATACCTTAGTGACAATTACCCGACCGACACAACCGATCAGATTTTGCAATCAAGAGGAGATGCTAGGAAGAAACCCTTCTTCGAAGCACCACATCCCAGGACGAACTACGCAGCAAATCGCCATACACATCGCAAACCCGGAGGTCAAAGAAGGATACCTGCCACGCGTGAAGACACCCGACAACATCTTCATTGGAGAAGCGGCCGTCTATAACAACAATGGTAACTGCTACGTCCTGGCCACAAATTCCGATGAAAGCGACGTGGAATTAGAGATCGAACCTCAACACATCGAACCATATGAAATATTCACCACATCAGAGGAAGAATACCCCTGCATCGACCAACCACAAGTAACGAACAACCAAGACCGAGCAACCGAAATATGGAAAACATTAAAAACGGACCATCTAAACCGAGAAGAGCAGCAGCACGTATCAAAACTCGTCTCGCAGTTTACGGACAGATTTTACCTGCCTGGAGATAAATTAAACAAAGTGCCAAATTTTCATCACTCCATCCACGTTACAGACGATGTACCCGTAAATACCAAACAATATCGGTACCCGCCGGTACATCAACAGGAAATAGAAAGACAGGTCAACGCAATGCTATCCGCAGGTATAATCACGCCCTCAAAATCGCCATACAATTCACCACTGTGGGTTGTATCCAAGAAGCCGGACGACCAAGGCAATAAACGGTGGCGCCTAGTAATCGACTTTGGGGCCCTTAACGAAAAGACCTTGGGCGACAAGTACCCCCTACCACAAATCGCGGATATATTGGACAAACTAGGAGGTGCAAAATATTTTTCTGTGTTCGATCTGGCCAGCGGTTTCCATCAGATTGAGATGAATCCAAAGGACAGGGAGAAGACAGCATTCACTACACCACACGGACATTACGAATTTACCAGAATGCCCTTTGGCCTGAAAAACTCACCACCGACCTTCCAGAGATTAATGAACCAAGTACTGACAGGAATGCAAGGAACGGAACTCTTCGTGTACCTGGATGACATCGTGGTTTTTTCCACATCGCTCAGGGAGCACGAGATTAAGATCACCAAGTTATTTAACCGACTTAGAGAAAATGGCTTAACACTCCAGACCAGCAAGTGTATGTTTCTAAGGAAAGAAGTGACATACCTGGGACATATCGTTTCAGCAGACGGAATACGACCAGATCCCGCGAAATTAAGGAGCGTAAAAAACTTTCCTGTACCAACCAAACAAAGGAATATCCAGCAGTTCCTTGGCCTCACCGGTTATTACCGCCGATTCATCCAGGATTACTCGAAGAAAGCAAAACCACTAACGCAGCTACTAGGGAAAGGAATACGATTCAATTGGGCCGAAGAACAACAAACTGCCTTCGAAACCCTTCGAGACGAACTCTGCATGGAACCGATACTACAACATCCCAATTTCCATCAACCGTTCATCGTCACAGCAGACGCTTCGGATTACGCCATCGGAGCAGTGCTAAGCCAAGGTGAAATCGGGACGGATTTACCCATCGCGTATGCATCTAGGATATTAAACAAAGCAGAGAGGAAGTATTCCCCGAGCGAGAAAGAATGCCTCGCTATGGTATACGCAGTGAAGTATTTCCGACCCTACGTTTATGGCAGTAAATTCACAATAGTGACCGACCATAGACCCCTCGTTTGGCTGCACAACATAAAGGACCCGTCGTCAAGGCTAATGAAATGGAAAATTCGATTAGCCGAATACGAGTACAAAGTGGTACACAAGGCCGGTAAGTTGAATATGAATGCCGATGCCTTGTCACGAAACCCTCCAGTCGACTGTCTTCCACTAACAATCACGGAGAAGAAGACGACATCACCACAACCACCCGAGGATTCAAATACTGATACGATTGGACAACGGATTCGCCTACTAAGAAGAGGTCAAAACCCTGGAACACCACCCAGGACTGACACTCCCGTTAACCCGCCTTTGGAGGAGAAAACACCTGAGAAGAAGAAACGTGGACGCCCTCCCAAAGGGACATCAACACCGAAGAAGACGACATCACAACCAACACCCGAAGATTCAATCATTCATTCACCCATACCTGTGGCACACTCTACCCCAATTACCAGACCACAAGCAAACACCGATCCGGATAAAACCCTGGAAGATGATCAAGTATCTTCTGAGGACACCGACGAAAGTACAATCCGAATGCAAGACAGCACCTATAACCAGGATACAGTAATTGAACCGAATGGTTGTCCCGCGCTACCTGCATGGGACGCGATAGGGTTAAACCCGGACACACCACTCACACCCGCTATAGTACCTGCCAGCTCTAAACCATGTGCAGTACCACCGCCATATGAATCCACCACGGACGAAGAAACGGACAGTTACGAAGAGGACCCTGACCATTGCAGCTCAATAAAAATAAAGGAACTCGACGAGTGCCTAATCCACGCAAAGGACAATTACGCACACTTCGTACCTGCCGATTGCCGTATTACAACACCCATAAACAAGTTACTAGCAGACCTCGAATACATAACCGAAGAAAAACTAACGCAGTCTAATCCACAACCAGGACAAATAATCACGACTCGTCGACAAAAAACACACATATTCAGCATAGTATCTACCGCTACTTTCTTTTCGAAGTTGAATAAAGCTTCAGCTTGGGAAGGACTGGCCAACCTCCGGACGGAAATGAACAAGCAAGGAATAACAACCGTTAGGATATCGACCTTAGGCGATGGACACGACCACATTTCGAAACAGGAATTCCGACACATGATAGAGAGTGTCTTTAAAAAATCAAACATCTCGGTGACTATATGTAACCAGCTCACCACTATTCCGCCAGAAGACCAACGCATAAACATCATAGAAGAAGCCCACAGCAGCCTCATCGGTGGACATAAGGGCATCAGCAAAACATATAAACGAATCCGAGCAAACCATCAATGGACTGGAATGAGAGGGGATATTCAAAACTTTATACGGAAATGCCCCAGCTGCCAAGAACAGAAACTAGTACGAGCCAAGACCCGACAGCCGATGATAATTACCGACACCCCTGTGGATCCTTTTGACAAAATTTCCTTGGATACAGTCGGTCCCTTACCGATGACACCGCATGGAAATAAACACATCCTGACCATTCAAGATAATCTGACTAAATACTGCATCGCTGTTCCAATCCCCGACATAAAAGCAACCACAATAGCAGACGCGTTCGCCCGACATGTTATCTGTGTTTACGGGACTCCACGCGCTATACTCACAGACCGAGGAACAAGTTTCGTGGGACGAATTATGACAAACCTGGCTCGTATTTTCAAAATAAAACAAGTTACTACTTCCGGATATCGCCCGCAAACAAACGGCTCTTTGGAGCGTAGTCATCACGTCCTAATAGAATATTTGAAACATTACATAGACTCCAAGGAAGATTGGGATTTATATGTCCCATTCGCGATCTTTTCGTATAATACATCCGTTCATGAAGCAACAAACTTCACACCTCACGAACTAATATTCGGCCGACTTGCCCGTCTACCCAGCGCTTTTCCTACATCAGAAGAACTTCATACATATGGAAATTATTTAGCGGACCTCATTACGAATATGACAACCGTTCGTAATGACGCTGCCAATAACCTCATAAACGCAAAACTCCGTTCCAAACAGTACTACGACCGACACCTACACCCTCGGGAATTCAAAATCGGCGACTGGGTATACGCCATAAAAGAACCACGGACAAATAAGTTAGACCCGCATTATAGTGGCCCGTATAAAATAATTAATACCTCCGACCGCCATAATGTGGTACTCCAAACAAACAAGGACAAAATACTCATAAAACACCAAGATAAACTGAAACCAGCTTATTTCTCCGACTCCGAAACATCCCAGTGAAAACTAGTTCTATTATTGCAGACGACGCCAAGATGTTATTCATTCTGTTACTGGGACTCGCGTTGGCACATGGAGCCGACATATCAGAAGACTACACGATCACCTCTCTAAAACACAACCCCGGCATCTACTTTGAAAGGCTTCCCGATCTACGGACCTACCACACCCAATGGAGATTAGTCACCTCAATAGAAGTAGAGGGATACCTGCGACATAAACCCATGGCACAAATCCACTTGAACCAAGCGAACGCCTTGTGCGAAGCACGGAATACAACAAACTGCCTCAGCAAGGAAATAGGACCGGAACTGATCAAGAAACTCAATGAAAGCAACCGTTATAGCGATCTACTGGCCGCCATGATCCACCCAATAAATGAACCGCATCGGAAGAAACGCAGTGCCCCCTTCGGGTTTATAGGATCCGTTAGTCGCCTTTTATTCGGAACCCTGGACGAAGAAGACGCAACGAACTATAACAAGGAACTGGATGACCTGTATGCCCAGGATAAAGAAATCACCGAACTAATAGCCAACCAAACATTGATCATAAAAGCGGAATTCGACAATATGCACACACAACTGGTACGCATGGAAGTGGGAATGCACCGACTTTTCGTGGAAACCAGAACCATAGCACAGTCCCTCCATCAAGCCCAGTCCGACATCGCCGACATTAAATTCGAGGAATCAATGAGGAATTGGATGAACCAACTAGAGAACACCATAGAAGAATACAAAAGCAATTTAATTATCATAATCGACGCCATCCTATTCGCAAAACAGGGAATGCTGCATCCGGCCCTACTATCACCCAGGCAGCTCACCATAGCAGCAGAGAAGTTAAAACAATCCACCTCACTGGAATTTCCGCTTACCACATCAGAACTCATGTCCGAACAGATAGACGGTTTAGGACAGCTGCAAATCGGATCCACAAAAGGCCGCGTTATCCTGAAAATAACCATCCCGCTTTTGGATCACACCCGGTATCAATTATATAAATTACATGCCTGTCCATCTACCCAGCAATACGGACGCAAGAACGTCACCGTTTTTGTTAAAACTTCATCTGAATATCTGGCACTGTCGGAAGACAAGCGGACATATGTACAAATGGACGAAGGATATATCACCCAGTGCTCGAAACATCACGGACGGTACATCGGGCGATTGACATTACCGGTCTACAACACTGAAGAGCAACCCACATGCGAGACCAACCTCCTTCTACCGAAACCTAAGCACCCCTGGAATGAATGCAACCTCCAAATCACCACCACCAAGGCAGTTTATTGGCAGAGACTGGAAGAGCAACAGGCATGGCTATACTACACCCCGACTGAAAAACGTCTCCAAGTTTACTGCAAGGGACATTCGGTCGGTTCTGAATACATAATTGGGACCGGCATACTGAAAATACGACCCGGATGTACAGCCACGGAAGGTTCAACCCGTTTAACAGCGCTGGAAACTGAAGAAACTCACACCGTATATACGATTTCTCCAACTGTACCTTTCAACCTATCGAGCTTAATACCATTACCCAACCAATATCACCAGGATGTAATCGAGGACCTAGAACAGAAGACCAAACAGATCGCCATTGGACCGCTAGAGCCGCTCACGAGAACTTCACAGCCATATGTCCAAATTATATAAGAAGGATCGCAACCCAAGAACCATAGTAGTCCAGGATGGAAAACCAACCTGCAACCAAGGCCGGCAGCCCTCATGCTACACGGAAAAGACACTTCAAACCATCGGAGCAAGCATCCCGCCACCCCCCCAAGACAGCTCGGACATTGACTAACGCCGCCACGCAGACCCATCCAACAGAGGGGAAAAGAACAATAGCCACCCAAACCGGCGAAAGTGGAACTTGGACAAGAGAACACCGACAAGGGACGGTAACATTAATTAAAAAGGAATATGTCCCAGCCACAGGCAATACAGCAAGGGGACGGAGTACTCAAACCCCGAAATTCAAGACCTACCACAAATGGACAAATACCAAACCACCACCCACAACAAAACATCAGACCCTGGATGGCCTCAGGATCTCGATACTTGACGAAGAGAGCATCCGCTCCTGGACACCGGGGAGTGACCTGAGGCCCGCCAGTTAATACCACCCGCAATAAAAAGGGGACAACCACTAGCACGCCAAAAACCAACCTACCCCTACCTACATCCAAGATCGGTATAATAGTCCAGCACAGCACGAGTACCACCGCATATCCGTACTGGCACTCGCACGGACCACGACGTTAACCTAAACAACAACCAGTACCCAGAACAAGTTGTCACCACATCCCAGGACGCCCAAGGATGCAGCCGCGACGACGAAGAGACGTTGAGACGCTACTAATGACGGAAGAGCAACGACACGCCAATTTCTTCCGATGTACAACCGGCCGGTTGTACATGAACGACGAAGAACACTCGTTGTGCCGCCGTTGTTTCTTGACAGTGGAGGAGCCGCATACCTACCAATTGGAATCGGCCCATCTTCTCCAAGACCGTAGATAGGGCAATATTAAATGCGACCGTTGCGGCAATCCCTGCACTCGAATGAGGAAGATAACCGAGTGCAGAGGCTGCTCAACCCTCTTCGTCACAGACGTCGCAAGATGGCACGCCCTGGGCCTGGGACCTGGCCGCTACATCATGCCCGTACGACACCCGGCTTAATAACAACGCCAGTGTACCAACCACCACATACTGGGATTCCATCAACAAACCACCGACAAAGAGAGCATCCACTCCTGGACGTGACCAACCAAAGATGTCAGCGCAACCAAATAAATTACGGTTAGACACAGAGCGTTAACATCTCCAAACAGTGAAAGCATCGTAATAAACGATGTTTCATCTGAAGGGGGAGAAGTGTTACGTGCGAAATTCCTATATATATATTTCTAAATATTCCTTCTGAATATTTCTGTGGAATTTAGCCCTCATTTGGAGATGAGAACGCTCTGCTTGTATAAGATAAGGACGAGGGCCTGGCCTTCGTCAAGACGCAGGTCAACTCTAGCCGTCTCCCTTCCTCCCTCCACTCAGGAGCCTCCTTGTCTTCCACACTTTCCCTCCAAGGAACACTTTCCCGCCAGGAAACAGCGTCCCGCTACGAAGCAGCTTCCCGCCTAGAGATCCTGCAACGCAGCCACCCAACCAGAAACCTTCCCGCTCTATTTTCCTGTAACGTAACTATCCAACCAGAGCAAGTCCCGCTCTATTTTCCTCCCACTTCTCTCAGAAAACACAGTATAAAAACCCCGGTCCTGAAGGACTCGGGGAGCACTCTTACTCAGTATAGTCGCGTTAACGAATCTCTGTCTGAAACCCTATCTGAGAAGTAAGTTGGTTTTCCCATAACCTCTTATTAGTAAAGTGTCTCCAGCAAGATCGGACATTAGTTCCTTTCGAGCAAATCTCCATATCCAAGTCCTCGGCTAGAGAGGGCTACGGCAAAACCAGGCCAGGCCTGATTGAGCATTAACAATTATCGAACATTGAGCCTAACCTCACGGGTTAGTAGTTTATAGTGAATCTTCGCTTATAGTTATTCTGACCAAAGAATATAGTTTATAGTTTTCTTTTGTTTGTATTATTTTTCAACAAAGAATATAGTGTATAGTTTTATATTCAATTGAGTCGATTCAATTTGATAATAGAAACCCGTCCTCCTTACTAACGTTCCAGTACTCGCGCCACAAAGGTTCCTTCCGAACCTTTAATCTTAAATCTACGATAAAGCTAGGGCCCACAGGATCTGCATTTTCGCTACCAGCAGATCCAAACATTTCGAATACCCCGACATCCTCCTTCCCTTTCTCCTACTCCCCACAATTTCGTGCAGTTCAGGGTAACTTACGTTACTCCGGAACACGCGCGACCGTCTATCCGCAGTAGCCACGAGGTCAGCCGAGTAACGATTGTTACCAGGATTCGAGTGCGCGGATAGACACCAAGGGCAGTTGCGGTCAGCAACCGTTTCTAGTCGTCGGTATAGGATTCGTCACTGCCAGGTCGAACTGTGCGAGGTGGTCAGCAACCGTTTCTAGTCGTCGGTATAGGATTCACCTCCCAGTAAGACCGAAAACACGTGTGCCTCCCGTACAACGTTCCGTTGTCTATCACACGTGGTCACCTCCTCCCTCGCGCTCAGGCGGTCAGCAAACACCTACTCGGTGTTATAGGATTCGTCTGAGGCAGGGGCGCCGCATATCCTTACATCCTTCCTCGTACCACCCTTTCCCATACTTTCGTGCAGTTCAGGGTGACATTACGTTATCCCGGAACATCACGCACGATCGTCAGTCCGCAGTAGCCACGAGGTCAGCCGAGTAACGATTGTTACCAGGATTCTAGTGCGCGGACTGACGCCGAGGGCAGGTGACGGTCAGCAAACGTCCACTCGACGTTATAGGATTCGTCACAGGCCAGGTCGAACTGTGCGGGGCGGTCAGCAACCGTTTCTAGTCGTCGGTATAGGATTCGCCTCCCAGTAAGACCGAAAACACGTGTGTAACCCGAGCGACCCTGAGTCGCTTATCGTACGTGGAATACACTCCCTTTCCCTTTTCCTTTTCCCTGTTTACCTAAAAACTCCCCTGACCAGGCCCCATCGGCCGTGCTAGAACGCGGTCGCCGAGCTCAGGCCCGGCGCCACTTCGACCACGACCC
Source organism: Anoplius nigerrimus (assembly GCA_914767735.1). Lineage (NCBI taxonomy): Eukaryota > Metazoa > Arthropoda > Insecta > Hymenoptera > Pompilidae > Anoplius > Anoplius nigerrimus. Next base: position 371,133 of record CAJZBX010000979.1, read on the forward strand.
GGAGCAGGTCAGGAAAACCCCCCTTTTCCCGTGTGCTGCGTAACTGCACCACACCACTCCCCCCTCCCTCTAGTCGGGGCTCGTAACAAGTTGCAAGTCCGTACAATATGTTTGAAATTCGCATGTGTAGGATAGTGACTAATAACAAATCGGACAAGTTGAGAATAAAAGCGTAATGTCATAAAAATACGTTGGTAACAGAAAATGAAGATGCGCTAGTGTACATATTTGATGCTGACCAGTATTTCTTCGTACACGCATTTCTACGTCACACTATATATATCTTGCATGGCTTCTATGTATTTTTGTATTTTTGTTTGGATGTCTTGCGTGACGGAACATTGTCCGAAAATGTGTAAAGGCGACACACTAAATGAAGATAGATCGTTTTGATTCTAACCGTGAAAATCTGCAAGATGGTTCATTGTAGACTAAGTTTTTACGAATGATTCTCAGTTCACTGCGAGTTCACCTAACCGTTACTTTGTAATATATTTTTAGCACTCTTCATTCTGGAATCTCATTTTTCTTTGCAATAAATAAAAAATTGGGGTTACAAAAAATCATTTAATGATATTGTTTGGTTTCCTTCACTTTATTTAGAAGATTAAGGCAACCTAAAATTGGTGGCCGTACTAAAGATTCTCTGTGTATGCGCCGAGCTCTAAAGTAGCCTATATTACGCAGGAATGCGCCATGTACCTAAGATAATTCCCATATGTGTAAAACTAGTAGACTAACGTTATTACAACAATATAAACACTCGAAATAATAGAAATTGTAGTGACAGCCAGCTAGTAAACACATGGTTAGAAAGGTTTTATTATCAAGTTATTGCAATGTTCCGTTATTAAGGTGGTATCTCCGCGTTTGCAAAATTGCAAGAAGTCTTCAAAACTTGGAGTGTACGTAATCAAATGCATAACACACACAGTGTTAAAAATTGGAGGCGGTTGACCACACCAAACATGAGATAATTGGAATTAGAAATTACATTTTTTGAACATACAGCATGGAAGAAGCATGGGAAAATGACAAATTTTTTATTTCATACATTGAAGGACTTGTACCATCATGATGAAAAACTAATATTTGTTAGAGTAATATATTGGGAATATCTTACAAAAAAATGGAAATTATTTACCACGTAGTTTTAATGAAACATTAGAAAGAATAACATATCTAGACGATTATTTTTTGTGGATGGGATGTTTTTCTATCGCATGTGCGGGTCTTTTCATTGCCGGCCGCGTTACTCATCTAAAAAAAATATACGACTTTTACCGACAACTTGTCGGTTTTCAACAATTTTGTCGACTTTTATCGACAAATACCTAATGAAGCAGATGCAGTGTGAAAGCCGTATCTCCACAGAAGAATCTGAGAAAGTGTGATGCTTTCTTGTGAAGCATTTAACAATAAGACATATCGCGAGTCGATGTGCAGAATTAATTGTATGAATTGGAATTGGCACTGATATTGTGTGAGGGTGTACCTAAAGGTAGCCGAAATCGTACTCTCAAGCAACGTGTATTTGTAGTACGACGTTGCGCTGATAGGCCGGAGTGTAAGGACTTTCTTGTGATTGCGAGTCACTATGCCAAGAGATTTTTAAGGCAGCTCTTTGTGTGTGTCTGTTGTGAACTTTTGATACGGAAAAATAGAAGAATTCTTACAAACAACATGCGACTGTGAGTTTTTTTATTTTTAGTCTATAAGTACATATCTGAAACTGTTGTGATTATGCAAACGGTTCTCGAGGGGGTAATCAGAAATGTTTTACAAAACGCCCAGTTTGAATAATAAGTCTGTACACTAACTTAGCAGCCACTGGGCGCGTTTTCTTATCGTCGATAAAAATTCGCTAAATTGAATTACAGGGCAAATCTGATAAGACTTCGAATTGGTCGATTGTTCTGCGACGATCAACGTTGTGCTCGGTTTGCACACTTGAAGGACAAATAGAACGGCGAGACTGATCTTCAATGGTCATTTCCCGCCTTTTAAAGCGAGAAAACCATTCGTACGTTTTCATAAAATCTTACGTTCTACTCAGCGTATGCTATTTGTAAGCTGTTTGCATTAGCACAACAGTTTCAGCAGCGTTTTTGCTCAATAAAAAACGAAACTTTGCAACCGCAAGTTGATCCTAAGAATCTTTTATTCTTCCATGTCAAAAGTTTAGAATATACATACACAAATACACATATCTTCACAATGTTTGAGAAAAAAGGAAAATTTGCTTTCACAGGAAATAATATTTGTAATTCACCGCTATTAGGATGATGTGAATAACGTTCATTGCCAATTTTTTAACAAGAAGAAAAATATATTTCAAGATAGAATGATTGGGTAATCATTAATATGGGCAAATAGCGCAACGCAAGTTTAGTAGCCTTCTAATTTCAAGCAAGAAAACATTAAGATTCCATATACTCCATATTGTAGCAGGCGGAAAAAACTCGGATTCGGGTGGGCCGCGGGGATTCGAAACCGGATCTTCCGATTGCCGATCGGTTGCTTTAACCACTAAGCTCCCCAAGCCCTTATCCGAACTCTCACCGCTCATGCCATTTCATGTGACACGTTATCACCCACTCTACTACAATATAGAGTGTGTCTCATCTAACTAAAGCATCTTAAATATATTGATTGTTTGTATCATTGCGAAGTTGACGGAAAAAGCAGTTATCGCGTCAAAATGGTTCAGCGACACAGCATCCATGTTACAGCGGACCTTTTGGTTCCGATTTTAACGAAGGTTGCAAGTTTTTGGCGCAACGATGCACTATCACTGAATACGCGCGCCCGTCTCGATTTTTCGTTTTCGGACTAATGTCTTTGGGATATGTAATGTACACGATAATAAATTTCATTTGATATATTTCAGCTCTATTGATTTTTATGGTTGAGTTGTTAGTGCCAAAGTATTAGGCTGTCCCATAAGTTCCATTCGCGCCACGCTGTGAATGACTCTAACTGGCTGTGTTTATATAAACATGCAGGTTTATCTCTTGGCTGTTCATGGCGGTGTACTGTCGTCCCAGAGGTCTTTATAGTACACTTCGTTTAATATGGATAACTAAAATAAGCATTTGTGGCATATTATGCTTAATTGCTTAAAAAAATGTAATAGTGCAAGGGACACTGCAAACGAGATTTATACCGTTTATGGGAGTGGTACTACGCCTATTAAGACCGTCTGCAATTAGTTTAAGAATTTTGGAGCTGGATATTTCAATTTGGAAGGTGGAGACCGTAGCGGCCGCCCAGCAACGATGGATATGGACCTTATCAAGATTATGCTCGCTGAAAATTCGCGATATAGTGTGCGCGAGATAGTGGATGCCAGTAATATCCCTTGGACAACGGTACATAAGCATTTTATCAAGATGGGATATGCGAATCGACGTGAAATTTAGGTTCCACACCTATTCACGGCGACCGTCCTTACGAACCGCTTCAATACGTGCGATTTGCCTGTCCACCGTCTTGGATTTTAACCAAAATTTGCATCGAAAATGCACTTGGTTCAAGGAAAATAGACTTGTTATTGTTGCGAAGTTTGGAGTTCTTAACAATTACCAAGGAAGAAAATGTACATGGTGCGACAACATAATCTCCATTTTTCGAAACGGAATAAAACACAATTTATGAAACAACTATAACAAAGAGAATTTTTTCAAAAAAATCGAAGGGGACGTGTTTCGAGATACAAAACATTTTCCATTAAAATGGAATATACGATGTGACAGAATAGATATTTTCGAATAAAGAAAAAAAATAGAACGAAACGTTTCCCCACGATCGGACAAATTTTAAAAGTTCTTATATCCATCCAAGTATTTTTGAGATTTTTTTCAAAAAAATCGGACGGGGCATACATCTCGAAAAAAAAACATTTTTCATTGAAACGGAACAAACGATTTGAGAGAATGGATATTTTCGAAAAAAGAGAAAAAAATAGAACGAAGAGTTTCCCCACGATGGAAATTTTTTTATAGTTCTTACATGCATCAAAGTTTATTTGAGAATTTTTTCAAAAAAATCGAAGGGGACGTGTTTCGAGATAGAAAATATTTTGTGCTTGAAATAAAAATTAAACAAAGAAAAAAATTATGTCGAAAAAAATTATATTTTTTTCTTGAAAGAGCATTCAAAAACACAAATTTTGAAAAAAAGAACGATCAAATTGGTCCATTTTTCGCAAAGTTATGAGCATTTGAAAAAAATGAGCCCGAATTTTAAGAAAATTCATTTTTTCGAAACGGATGGTCAAAAAAATCTGAAAAAAATTCATGAACGCGTATTTCATCAGTCTTAAAAACATAAAAAATTTAAAAAAAAATCGAAGGAGGTGAGGTCCGAAAGTGTCCGATTTGGCATGGAATGCCTCATATACTATGTTCCGATTACTCTGTTAACACGTTGCGTGCCACGCTGATTTTGCGTGTCCGCCGCGTCTGGCCAACGTGAATTTCTTATTATGCCTTACATATTTTTTCGAAATTTTTTGCACAACAGGTACATTTTAGTATATAAGAGCGTATAATGCAATAATTTTACTGGGGGTCACCGGTGACCCCCATGGCCAGGCGGAGCCACTTAGTTTTGTTGACTGGTGACCCCCACGGCCAGACGGACCGACTTAGTGTCGGCCACCGGTGATGTTCATGGCAAAGACGTACATTTTACTGTCTTCGCATAATTTGTTGAATAATTTGCAATAGTCCGTATTCTCCACCGTTATTTAATTTGTTTATTAGTATCCAGTGAGTGAGCTTATTATTTCTCTTGTTTTTTTTCTGAGTGCTTCCGATAATTATGTAATTACATTTTTTATATTTTTACAAGATAAAAATGTTTGAACTTTGATTTCTGTAGTTATTATTTTTTTTTTGGTAGCCTGTTGTACAATGTATCTCGTAACGGATAACAAATTGCATAACCTGAATTTGTTCTGTACAGTTACTCCTTGTCGTAATCTCCTAATCCTCGGACACTCAAATGCTTATACTTACCCACTATCTTCCTTTTGTATCCTTCAATCTGTAGCTCTACAATGGTCCCAGATATTGGCAATCTTTTTCAAGCCCTCATATGTTTATAATAATCTGCTTATTGTAAACCTTTCCTCTCTTCATGTAATATACCCTTCTCCTCTTTCCTTGATAACAAAAATTTCCTCAAACGTTCTTCGAAGTGCAGAGCTCAGTTTTCTTTCGTCTTTCGACATACAACTTTCTCGCAACATCAGTCTACAGTTACAGTGCATATTAGGCAATTTACGGGTGTGATCACAAATTGTTGAATATATTGTGAGTGCTTTCAATAAACAGGTAATTACTCTACTGTACTTTGATACACTGCAAAAATTGTTGCATTTTATATTTTACAATACAAGTCTACATTTACAGTGTATATTGGGCAGTTTACGGGTGTGATCACAAATTGTTGAATATATTGTGAGTGCTTTCAATAAACAGGTAATTACTCTACTATACTTTGATACACTGCAAAAATGGTTGCATTTTATATTTTACAATACAAATCTACATTTACAGTGCACATTAGGCAATCCACGCGTGTGATCACACGAAGCATACGTACAGCAGTATCGACAAGTACGATGGCGAGTGGTAATGATCATGCCTCAAATAATTCGCATGATGATTTATGTGTTCCAACTTCCACGAAACGACGTCGGATACTATCAGATAGTGAAGAAAGTTCTTCAGGCAGTGAAATAACGATAACTCCATTCATACATAGGCATCAAATTCAATCTGATAGTGAAGATGAGACTGAAAGCGACGATGACCAGGACCAGGACATAAATTGGCGAATTCCCCAGGGTAACCAAGCACAGTTCCCTTTTTCAGGGTCTTCTGGAATCAGCAGTTCTTGTGATCCTGAAGTTTTCACATACACCGAACCACATAGTTTTTATTTTCTGTTTGCTACGGATGAAATATTTGAAATTATTGCGGTTCAGACGAACATATATGCTGCTCAAGTAACATCAGAAAAGCAATCGAGTCGCCTGGAAAAATGGACTGAAACTAATCCTAATGAAATTAAGCGTTTTTTTGGGTTGATTATATGGATGGGATTAGTGCGACTACCGCAAATTCATTTATATTGGTGCACAGATGAAGGATTCAATCAAACTTTTCCACGAACTGTGATGTCCAGAAATCGATTCGAACTACTTTTGAGGTTCGTTCATTTTAGTAATAACGAGGAAAACGATTCTAATGATCGATTGTCTAAAATTAGTAATATTACGGAAATACTAAATAGTAATTTTAAAAAATATTACAACCCGGACGAAGTGGTATGTATTGATGAAACGTTAGTGCCTTTTCGAGGACGTATAAAATTTCGGCAATATTTGAAACAGAAGCGTCATCGGTATGGTATAAAAGTATTTAAATTATGTGGCGGGGCTGGATATACATATTCCTTTCAAGTATACTCTGGGAAAGACGAAAATACGAGCCAAGTAGCGGGATACAAATCGTCTGCAGTTGTGATATCTCTCTGCGAGGAAATATTGGGGAAAGGGCACACACTTTGCACCGATAATTGGTACACAAGTGTTGAGCTTGCGGAACAGTTGATCGGCATGCACACACATTTAGTGGGTACCCTGCGTAAAAATCGTCGAGGAAATCCACAAGAGGTCGTGAATAAAAAATTAAAACGTGGAGAAGTCGTTGCTAGAGAGAATAGAACTGGCGTAACAGTTCTGAAATGGAAGGATAAGAGAGACGTATTGATGCTTTCCACTAAGCATTCAACAGAAATGATCACGGTAAACAAAAAGTGGTATTCATACGAAAAACCAAAAGTAGTTGCCGAATATAATTTGGGAAAGGGTTCAGTCGATTTATCGGATCAAATGGCAGCATACAGTTCACCATTGCGTCGAACTGTAAAATGGTACAAAAAATTAGCTATGGAATTATTATTGAATACATGCATTGTAAATTCAATAATAATGTTCAAGCAAGTAACGCGTACAAATTTAGAAATACACGAGTTTCGAATGAAAATCGCGTTGCATTTAACAAAATGTGAAGACAATAAAACCGATGATTCTTCACGTACGAGTATTCTTCCAAATTCGCGTCATGAACTCAGAAAAATGCCGGGAAAAACTAGCATCACACGAAGATTTTGCAAACTTTGTTATGCAAAAAATTCTAAAAAATTTGGTAGAACAGAGGCAAAAAACTGCACAAAAAAAGTAGCAACGTACTGTAGAGAATGCGATGATTCAGCGTTTCTTTGCCTGGAATGTTTCAATACATCCCATCGAAAAATGCGCCGCGATATAAAATGATGTTACACGAATAAATAAAATTATTTTTACATGTTCTCTGCTGCACTTATTTCCTCACACCTTTTACTAACGATGATAATATTGAAAAATATAAAAACATTGCAATTTTCCTCGAATTATGTGTTTCTAATAATCTTGGCTCCGCCGGTCACCGGTGACCCCCACGGCCAGACGGGGCGACTCAGTGCCGGTCACCGGTGACCCCCATGGCACGCAACGTGTTAACATATTTCTTAGCACGTTGATCGAACCTGAAAGAAATCTACAAAACTGTTTATTTACGTTACTACTACGAAACATTTTACAAATATTTTATATCAATTATCATTATTCGGGAATATCTATGGTGACCATATGACCTTTATTTAAGAGGACTGTCTTTTATTTTACACATCTGTTATCTATTCTTTTTTTTTAAATGTGCGTTTTGTTCTTTACTTTGTGAAGTCGTTGCAAAGGTTAAATAATTTTGTGGTAACGTAGAGGTTTAATATAAAAAGTTTCTTGATTAGAGCAAAACACGCTAGTTAACTCTTACCGACTTTTGATACAATTTTACAACTGGACCGTTTATTTTGAAAGTGGTGTAAGTCCACTTTTAAACAAAAATGAGTTATTACGTTATATGTACTCAATCTACCGTAAGCTCTTTATTTATAACGTGTTAGCATTTAATATCTTAAAAATGCTAATACTTTGTTCAATTTAAAATTGATCGATTAAAGAAATTGCATATTCATTGATTATGAAAGTGGTGTAAGTCCAATTTTCATAGACATAGGTGGGTAATTTGGTTACACGTGCTTTATTTCACGAATCTTGTACACACCACAGGATTGTTATGATGTCATAAAACAATGTAGACAGAATAATACAGTTATTTTACACGAAATTCTCTCGTTTTATTTGATGTAAAATAAAGAATCTACAAATCGCAATTCAAAAACGGGTAAGAAAAATTACTAACAGAGAAAAAGTAAAAATATTTGGATGTGGTTTTGTAAAAGTGCGCCGTATGCTATTGTATATAAAATATCGATGGGGGATACAGAATTTTAGACGTTAGATTTATCACTTACATGTCGGGAAAGACCACCAAACTTTGAAAGAATTGTCCAAACACCTTTGTATAACGATGCCAAACCAAATTACATACGAAAAATATAAGCATTGAAGCAGTTATTTTACCTTAATAACTAAACAATAGCTTAATAGCAAACTTAAATAATATAAACTAATTATACGTTCAAAATAAAAAATACTAGTCCCATTTTATTTCTCCTTATTATTTATAAACAAAATTGGATTAGTATAATATACCTATATTTGAAGTGATATTTATTTTTTCAGAATTGAAACAAAATGATTTTTACAATTGACTAATTATGAAAGTGGTGTAAGTCCATTTGCAGCCCGTAAATATACATTATTTCAGTTAAATTCGCCTAAAAGAAATTTATATAATCAAATTACACATTGATAAATCCGTAGAAACATTGCCAGACTTGATATAATTAATGTATATTTTTTAATTGATTAATATGCTAACCTTTAATTTACTCGAAACAACAGAAAATGGACTTACACCACTTTCAAAATAAACGGTCCAACTATTGAATCCATTAAAATCAAATTTGTTGAACCTGGGAAATTGTTCCACAATTCTGAAACACTTTTTCCATGAAACATTAGCAGAGGATGGGTTATTATTCATTTATAACCAAGCTTCAATACTTCACCAAGATATGGAGTATTCCATACCAAACCGGCCACTTTTTTTAAGGTGCTTCTTTCGATTTTTTCAAAATTTTATATGTTTTTGAGACTGATAAAAGACGCGTTTATGAAGTTTTCCAATTTTTTCTGACCATCAGTTTTAAAAATATACATTTTTTCAAAGTTGATGTTGTTTTCGAATGCTTTCAAATGTTTTCAAAAGTTTTAGAAAAACGCACCATTTGGACAGTTTTTGTTTCATTATTTTTGTTTTTGGATGCTCCTTTAAGAAAAAATTATGATTTTAATCGAAATTATTGCCTTCATCGTTTAGTTTTAGTTTAATGCAGAAAAAGAATTTTTGCGAAATGTCCTTATGCCACCTTTGGATTCTTTGAAAAAATTCTCATAAAAATACCCGCTGCTATGCTGGTAAGGGTCATGGCTAATGCTAGAAATCGACTTCTTCAGTGTATCGACGACGGGGGGCTTCAGCCACGTGACATGATTTTCAAAACTGTGTAAATAAAACTTTAGATGTGTACCTACATTGTAGAAAAGAAACATAACCAATATGATTTATAAAATGTGTTTCATTGCGTTTTATAAGCGGCGGATAGGAACATGGCACGGATTCTGGACAGTGTGTTCGGCGAAGGAGACGTATATTGATCTAGTTTATTAAATAAAACATTAACATACGTATATACAATAGTAGGAAGTAAAGCAATAAATTAAGGCTACCAAATTGACACATAAACTAAAAGAACGACGGTAAACATCAAACTGACCTGAAGGCCCAAACTGCGCAAGTTAATATATTATTATAGGAAGGGCATAGTCGAATAAGACTGCAAAAGTGTCCCCAAATCGATTAAAATTCTGAATGTGCTATTCGATAGCCTATAAGAAAAGAAGCATTGTTGTGAATTTTCAACTTTGTACCTCGATCGTAGGAGATGGGAAGAATAAAATGTATTGTCTGCTCCTCCAGCATTTTCTCAGAATCTATATAATCTATATAAAAATTAAACAATGAAAACAATAATTTCCACAAAAATTTTTTTCTTGAAAGAGCATTCAAAAACACAAATTTTGAAAAAAAAACGATCCAATTGTTGCATTTTTCGCAAAGTTATGAGCATATGAAAAAAAAGAACACAAATTTTAAGAAAATTCATATTTTCGAAACGTATGGTAAAAAAAATCTGAAAAAATTCATGACCGCGTTTTTCATCGGTCTTAAAAACATAAAAAATGAAGGGGTGAGCTACAAAAGTGTCCGATTTGGCATGAAATGCCCCATACACAAAAAAATCCAACTAGCAAAATGTTCTAAGCAAAATCTTTAGCCGAAAGTGGTGGGCACGTGTTTTGCTAAAGGTTTTGTCGGTAAAAAAATACTGTAACCGAGCGATGAAAGAGATGTAAACAATAGATTTGGCCATCCCTGATTGACTGTTTTCAATAGAAAAACTCTCTTCACGGTCCGGAAGTCCGAAGTATAAACCGGGCTCGAAAAAGCCATGCACTTCTTATTCTCTCAGGCTATTGTCTTCACTAAAAAAACGTACCACGAAACGCCTTAGAGACAATATACATTTGAACTGGCTTAATCACACTATACCCTGGTGCAACGAAGTGACATACCTCGGTATCATATTAGATAGCAAATTTACATTCGGACCGGCCATTCTTGACCGAAGTATCAGATCATTTAATGCCTATCGGGCCCTATCCAGACGCCTGGATTCCAACATTAACGTCGCTACCAAAATCAAGATCCTATTATATAAACTTTGCTTGAGACTGCACTCGACCGCCCACCACCACACTCAAAAGATTCAAAGAACTCAAAATAAATATTTGATGCAAATTCTGAAACTTCCTATATGCACCAGTACTAAACATCTTCATGACAAAGTTTGCCTACCTTATATCCGGGATTTTTATTCAAAAATAAAATCAACATACTTTCCCAGGGAATATAAAAATACACTGGCGGGACAGACGTGCAGCTTCCGGTCCCGCGGGATCCCGTATCGGGCAAAATACCGCCATCAAATGCAGCATTAGCTAAGAGCCAGACTGGCTCCATCGCGCAATGCATATAGTACTTCATTTCTTAGAAATAACCTCTGCGACAGGAGTGGCTCATTAGAGCCGGTTCAAATACGGGCCTTTTTTGAAAATATTCACCCCCCTACTAATTCAATGTTCAGAGAAGAGTCTAAATCTCAAATTCAGGTAACATCACCCTTATTTCCATAAGGCGGTAAAAGGACTACATGTTCGCAGGTACGCCCCTATGGAGGGACATAATAGGGCCTCGGCAAGTCCTCGGGAATTTCCCTCCCAAAAGTCCTGTTTTCCCCCCGCCCAATGAGAACACACAAAAAAAAACCGTGCACTTCTTATTCTGGCTTCATTCCTTATTTTGCTCTCGTCGTGTAAACATCGCAACAACCTCCGTCAGTCTTAAAGTCTTCCTGTTTCCATTATCGCTCGCTTGCTCCACTAATAATTTAAGTCCCATGTCCGAGGGTATACCCGAGCAGTGTCAAAGCATTTAACTCGCGTTTCTCATTCATCATTTATATTATATTGTCAATTAGTTTATTCAATTAAAGTATTTTAAGCCTTCCCCCAGTAATCCATAATCCGTGAAACTTAGAGTCAGTGTAACTTTCCGGTGATGGTCCCGCCAAACCCCGCGCAATCAGGCTACTCTCAAGGGTGCACCCTCCCTTAGAAGAATGCACAAAAGGCAGTCAAAACCGCAATTTACTACTGCCATTATCAAAATCATATCAACCTTGGCCGCACCAAACATCCAGGCGGCTAAAACTCCAGCCCAGACAACCAAACCTCAGCCATCCACGAGCAAGGAACTCTAACAAGGTGAATCGCATGTGCACTATCTCTTGTGACAAGTATCCTTGATCTCTGTCCTATGGATGTGGGGCGCAACTACTCCAGCGACGAACTCAGCAATGTGTCCGTATCCTCAGTCAAAAAGATTCGTCCTAGCAAAATTCGGAAAGCCTCTCTCGGTGCCGTGGCGGGAGAGAAAGTAAAACCCCGAAATTTATTTTCTAGAACGTCTCGTAAACCGGGCCCACGAACCGCTAATAGTCCCATAGCTGTGCAAATTCCGATAAGCAACAAATTTGCTGTCCTAGAAGCATTCCAAAATCCAGCCGAAAATATTATTTCTACTGAGGTCATTCCAACTCAAATCGCTCTCAAACCAAAACTACCTCCGCCGTTATACATATCCAATTTCAATTCGAACATAGTTTCTTTCAGTCAACGACTCGTGAAAGATTTTGGTAATCAATTTTAAATTAAATATTTAGGTAATCACATTAGATTATAATTGAACAACTTAACTCATTATGAACAATTCAGAGAACAGTTAATTAAGAAAAATATTCCTTTCTTTACATTCACATTGTATACTGAAAAATCTCATGCTTTCGTATTGAGGGGGCTTCTCCATCTTCCCCTGGTCGAAGACCAGGAGGAATTGGTACAGTCCAGACTTAATCCATTTCATATCTCATATCTAAATCCCAAAAACGAATCTTCAAAATTCATAATCTATAAAGTAATCTTTCCGGCCTCCTGCGCGCCTGGGCAGGTCTATCGTGTGGGCTTCCTGTTCCATACACGAATTTACTAGGATAAAATTATGTCCAGCAAATCTTACACCCAATGTTTTCGCGACCAGGCCTTCGAACATTCAGCAAATAATTGTTATCTAAACCACGCGTGTGTTAAATGCGCCAGCACACACCCTAAAAAGGAATGTAAGAAGCCTTACGACATAACTCCGCGATGTAAAAATTGCAACCGGCCACACACTGCAAATTATTCTCAATGTTCGGCCTTTTGCGCCCATCTAAAAAAAACAGAAACCCAAGAAACCGGCCAGACGGTCCGCTGAAAAACAATCTTTGAATAATCCGTCTATTGTCTCAGCCAAACCGAAATGTGTACAACATCAAGCACCTGTTCCAGTAAACATTCGATCGGGACGAAGGTCTTATGCGCGGGGAGGACGGGGGGTGAGCACATCATCCTCACATAACACTTCCTGATCCGTGCCAGCTTTACGTCACTCCCAGCCGCAAATCGCGGCAAATATCATCTCTTTAAAGGAAGCCATCACGGAACTAAACCAACTGTGTAACATTCAAGAAATCCTAGACATTACAAATCAATTAATCATCGGCCGGGATTTTCTCCTTCCCAATCATATACCTTTGGTACGCCCAATCTATTCTATAATCCCGAAAAGAAACGAAATCCTATTCTTTCTTAATTCCAAACAATGCGATATCCTCACGATCACCGAATCGTGGCTTACCCCCAACCTTTCTTTCCAAATCCGGGGTTACAGTTTCAACTCGACGCAGGCCAAAGCGGAAGGCGTTCTATTGTTAATCAAACGAAAAATCGCAAAGTGCACAAATTATCATTATTGGCATTCAGAAATGTCTCATTATACATGCTAGGATCTAGTTCACCAGTCCACGTATTCAGAACTAAACAAAAATTGTGTTTCACATTCGGTTTTAAAATACAGTTTAAAAATTCGGTGTGTTTCAATTTCGTTCATTTTCCCGACTTTGTAGATGTTATAGAACATTTTTCACCAGTCGGTTTTAATACGAGTTGCATAACCCTGGAACCAAAACATCCACTTAGTTCTTGTAAACACAAAAATACTCTCGGCAATCATTTTTGAGATAGTGTTACAGAATATTACAGAATAGTGCGCTATATATGAATGTGTATGTTTGTGTATACTTTTTTATGCCGGTTCAGTCGTTCTCCCTCCCTAACGAAATAAACTTACTGCAGACGTTGCTCATTCTTACAACCTCCTCGTTGACACAAAAGCGCAAGCATTTCTTGCTTCAAGGAAACGAGCGCGACTCCATTTTTCGATGTGAGCATATTTGTCACAATTTGTCCCAACGTTGGCTATTTCTTTCTGCCCTCTGGAAATTTGGTCTTTCCTTTTCAAGTGAAATCTTCCCCTTTTCTGTAACGTTTGCACACTCTATGTTGGATGAAGTATTGCGAGCGTTACAGTTTTTATTTTTTCTCCCAAAGAATGATGTTTTCATCACGACACACAAGTCATGATTGACAGATATTAGTATGAGGTTCACATAATCTATTCATATTTTGAATGTTACTTGGGTATACCGCTTCCAATCAAGGAACCGTTATTTTATTACACCAATAAATGTATCAGGCCCGGGTATTGCTTTCTATTGTTTTCTCCTTTGGATATCCTCAAATATGACCTTACAGGAACTGACACTAAGCGATGGCAATGTTGATAACAAAAATTTGCTATTGATAAAAAAATTACTGTAAAATGCAAACCCGTCTGAAGACTTGAACCGATGACGGCGAGACTACTACGCTAGTACCATACTTACTTTGCTACACCGCACCTCATCAATGAAAAACAAGGAAATTTTACACAATTGATCAATAATGTATATTTTAAAACACTGTTCATTTTCAAAATAATTTGAAAAAATTAAGAATTTGCAAAATAAATGTGTAAGTATCTTTCAAGAGGCAATTTCACACACGTCCGCGAAATTTCATCAACATTGAGAAATGTTGAATTTGTTGGAACGCGGAGCGGCCACATCAGTGCGATAGGCGCGTTGTCCCTTCTCCGTTATGGGGGTATAACCACTCTACGGCAAATAGTCCTGTGGACGTGCGACAGCCGACCTCACGAGTCAGTCGCGAAGGTCGCATTGTTTGTATACGTCGTTCTTTGATAAATAAACACCTTTTCTTTTCAACACGGTAAGCGCGAAGCGTATTTTCTTTTAGACGCCCATCTTCCGCTGTGTATCGCTCCCACAGATTTTTGACCTTAGTTTTTTAAAAAATGGTGGACTGTTGCCTCTTGTGGCAAAACGCATGTCCAATATTTTCTAAAAATGCTAAAAAAGACCTGTGGAAAATCGAAACAGATTCGTGAGCTACAAACCTGGTCCTCCCCTTGACAGTTTCTGTGCGTCAAAACAATGTTATGGAATGCATTGACCAGTTGTAAAAATGCAGAAAACTAAATACATGGACGAAATTGGTGTGAGAATGTCGCCTTATATTCAAAAATATTGAAGATCACATAAAGTACGTCGCTAGCGCTTCTGGGTTTACTCCCGTTAGCTACTTTTTTTCAATCATTTTTATATTTTCTCTGTCCAACAAAAATTAACATGTACTTTCAAATGTTCTTACAGTGTTTTTTCAACATTTTAACGTATAATACACGTACACATACCTTGTCCAGAAACGTTTTTAACTGTTAGTTAAACAAACCATTACATTTCGGGAACTGATTTATAAGTTTAGTTTTAGATATTCAACAGTTTGCGGTAGGTTCCAAAAACGTCAACTTAAATAAATAAACAAATTTATTTCTAAATATACAAAATATATTTTTGCCATCTGGCGGAAGATTGTATGTAGGAAGCTTTTAAATAATTGTAAGGTACTGCATATGTTCTAAAGCCCCTGACTACTTAAGATACTTTACCGCTTAGCTATACCGTAGTTTCATTTTGTTGTTATAATTTTTAAACAGACAGCTTGCTTATGTTCTACCATACGCCACCTGAAGGAGCTTGAAACTGCGCAGTGAAGAAGAATATTTCAGCAATAGCAAAAATTCTATTATGTTATGATATCTCATCTTCTGTAAATTGTTAAAACCTAAGATGATTGATACATTGTTCACAATTTCCCTTTTACAGAATTGAAATATATGATATTACAGTATATAGGATTAGCCGGAGGAAACAAAACTTCAAAATTCCATCCAATAAATTCGGTAATAGATATACAGGGTATCCCGTACCTGGTGGCGCAAGCAGCCAGTGGCTGATTCTACATGAAATACTACGTCAAAAGTCTAGAAAAATATTTTTTCATATGAGGCTTTGATTTCGAGAAAAATAGGTTTGAATATTTGTCGAGTACGCGTGCACTTGATCTTATCAAACTCGCACGAACGTGTCCTTTCCACGATGGTTCCATTATGTAACTTTAATTGTTCAAACGCCGTTATAATTGTTTGCTTTAATTGTTCAAGATTTGTTATGTCTTCACTATACACAACAGACTTTACGGGTCGACGAGCACAATTATGTACACAGCAACGTAGAAATCACTTCCAGCTATTTTTTAACTGAGCAAATTCCTAAAAGTAAGTATTTCTAATGTTGTGGCCTTGACCGCTGATGTATTCTAGGTATACAAACACTGACTATGTTTAAAAGAGAGAACAGAATTAGTTTACAGCGAAGTCCGTTAAGTCGAATCTAGACCAAGTGCACGCGTACTCTACAAATATTCAAACCTGTTTTTCTCGAAATCATAGCCTCAAATGAAACTATTTTATTCCACATTTTCGATTCAGTATTTGATGTAGAATCAGCCACTGCCCGCTTCTACCACCAGTTACGGGACACCCTGTATACAAAAATTTGGTATTAAGCAGACAAAAATTGATTTTGGCTCATTTTCGTCGATCTCGCAACACTCCTCAACGGCAATTTAAGATTTCATTGAAAGAGTATATGAATTTTTCGAATCACTAACATTTTGGATCAGCAAAGCAGGCATAAATCATGTTGGGCAACAAATAAGGTTTATATTTAAGATAAACACCGATATATACGGGGTGAATCAGAATACGAGGGAAAAAATTTAGGGGCTGGTAGAACACATGAATACAAGCACTTTTTGTCAAATAATGTATGGGGTGCAACGCAGGGGGTAAAAAGTTACAGGATAGTTTTGCACCGTCACATTTCACGCGCAGATTGCCACGCGCGTCGTCGATGCCAGACCTGGTGGCAAACGTGTTAAAGAATTATCACAAGAATGAGAGGAGATTTGTTGCGATGCCGCATTTATGTCACACGGAAAAATGTCTAATAACATGGATTTTAAGATGCCGGTCACCGACCCATAACAGAATAATTCTGCTTTTAACCTAAAGCATTCGAGGAATTGATGACACGAATAGTACGTGTCAGGTCCCATATATTAATTTTTGGTCAACGTGCCTTATAGAAACTACTTTCATTGTACGGTATTATTTCAAGTGTTAGTTATGCCTGCACAATCTGGATGTACTGCAGTAAATAAGATAATGACGTCAATTGTTCTTGTACAAAGTGTCTTTTAGAAAGCTCAAGCTGGATCGGTAAAATCGGCTTATAAAAATAAAATACTTAAGCTAATAGTTTATATTACTAGTAAAATTGCATCTTTCATTGCCGTGAATGGATAAGGATACAGTAGAGTTCGTAAGGAAACACATCTAATCATTATATACCAATATACAATACTTCAAAGGATTGTGTGTTTCAAACAAAAAAAAGAAAGCAGATAAAAGCAAATTATCTGAAAACTATTTACTTTAAGTTTGACATGTTTCTAGGTAATAATTTCGAGCTTAACGTCGACGCATTTTTATAAAGAATATTAAAGATAGAAAACTTGTAACATAGTTACATATTACCTTTGTTAGAAGAAAATTGTGAGCATTTTATTTTTATGCAAAATTTGTTATCTGTATGTCGTTACAAGTTTCCATAATTGTTATATTCTTTGCATACCTACTCAAGGATTACAATTTTGAGGATAAAGAATTAATTTTAATAATTACTATGTGGGAAAGAAAATAAACTCACACATGTTTCACGTCGAGTTAGCGGCTTAAAACGAAGGTAATAAAAGCACCAAGTAATTAGTTTCACAGTTGAACTTCAATAACGTAAACAGGGTGTCCCACCTAATGTGACCGCATGAAATATTGTGCTTGTTTTTAATGATAGCTAGAAGTTTTCGCCAAGATCACCTTTTTCCACACATTAAAGTTATCGGTACTTTTTTAAATGAGATTGCGTGATTTCGCCGCCATAGTATTGTAGCTCACGTTAAAACAAATCCAGGAACCTATGATATGATCCACATGTGACCTTGAGGTTGAAAATTCCGGAAATATCTCCAATATATTTATATTTGGCCTACTTGTAGTTGTAACGTAAACCTTGATATTCTTCTAGTGTCATACACAATAGTCAGTTCAAATTAAATATTCGATGAGTTTAGATCAATCGTAAATCGTGAGTGTTCCCTAAAGCTCAAAAAATTGATTTGGTTTTAATTTATGATCAAGTCAGAAAGAATTGTCTCATTGCGCGCCATTTGTACGCAGAAAGGTATCCGGAGAGGCAGCAACCTTCACGGCCAGCTCAATTGAGAGAAAACATTCCATGCCTGTTACTGGTGAACAGTCAGAAGTTACTGTATTAGCTGCAGTTTTGAACAATTCCCACACGAGTTGCCGAAAAATTGCACGATTTTCTGGCATTTAAAAATCAAGCGTCTTTTAGATACTTCAACGCCGCAAACGTCCGTTTCATATGTCATTGCATTAGAAACGTCATAGCGCTGGTTTCCAGAATCGTGTCACTTTTTATGAATGGGCACAGCAGTCAGAACGACTGAAATAAGATTTCTTCCGCAACACGCTATTCAGGCACCAAGCTATGTTTACCTATCAATTAAATTAGCAAAGCAATAAAAGAGGCATAATATACATTACTGAGGTGTCGAAAATCCGAAATGGTTGACGTCAACGTCCATAGAACGTAAATGTATGATGCGGTATACTTGGTGACCGCATTATTGGTCCATTATTTATTGATGGTACATTCATGGGGGGAAGATACGAGAACTTGTTGACAACTCACTTGCCTATGCTAATGGAAGATATTCCATTGGTGCATAGAAATCGGATGTGGTATCAACACGATGAGTGCACAAGCTCACAACGCCTTGGTAGTAAGCTTAGTATTGTATGAGAAGGTTCCTGCGCTGTTAAAGTTGCTGTATATGAAGATGTTCCGAGAACACGGGAAAACGGGAAAGAGCGTATTAAGGGGTCTGGCCACCTTGTAAATATTTTTTTTTTCATTTTTTTTTTATTGTTTTATAATAATCTTTGGAATGTTACGCATCATTTAATCCATAGTTGGTACTGAAAATCGTAAAATTGCTAAAGTTACAGGTATTTCTCGGTAGGAAGGTCGAGCCGCTGCGAGCGGTCGACCGCGCGGCTCGATCACTGTATGTAACTCGCACGGTTCAGCACGTGCAACTGTCCTATTGTGTCCTTTGTATGGGTTAGTAGAATTGTTTACTCGAATCCATACGAAGAAAAAGTGATGAAAAAAGAATGCGTAGGTCATGTGCAGAAAAGGATAGGCACACGACTTCGTAAAATCAAAAAAGAAAAGAAAGGTCTTGCTGGCAATGGAGAGCTGACCGATAAACTAATTAACGAGCTAACAATATATTACGGTCTCGCTATTCGAAGGTTCTCTAACTCTAAAGACGAAATGAAGAAAGCTATTAGGGCAACATTCAAGCACAAGAGCTCGACCGACGAAATCCCGCAGCATGAAAATTGTCCTCCGGGAGAAGACTCGTGGTGCTCTTGGCAAATATCAAAAGCGATTGGCACTTTGGATGAATATCTACACAAGAATCCTCTGCCTCAAATTGTTCAAGATGCCATTCGACCTGTTTATGAGGACCTCACTTCAGATGAATTGTTAGAACGGTGCGAAGGAGGCTTCACGCAAAACGCCAACGAAAGCGTCAACTCCGTCATCTGGTCAATGGCTCCAAAAACGAGTTCCAGCGGTGCGAAAACCGTCGAAATTGACAGTTACATTGCTATCAGCACTTCCAACGATGGGTACAACAGTATTTTGCTGATGATGAAGCTCATGGATCTAAGCATCGGAGATCGCTGCTACGATTTCTGTAGGGCAGTCGACGAGAAACGTTGCGCTACAGCAAATGTCCGAGAGAAAAAAAGTACGAAAGAAGCACGCCAAGCACGTAGATCTTCGCAAAAAGAGGCCCAGGATGCTCAAACAGCTGCCGAAGAGGACATGTATGGACCAGGAATCGCTGATTGAAGGTAAGACTCACAAAAACCGCGCCCTCAGCCGAATAACCGCACCTTTACTTTCTTTTGCGATTATCTCGAAACTATGTTTTTCGAAACGGCTCTGCATATATCTCGTAAACTATCGGTCCGATTGCTCTGAAATTTGAACACAGTACTTTTAGATACATTATCTAAAGCGACACGTAGGATTTTTGCGATTACTTGATTAGTTTTTTTTTAATGACGTTTTTTCTCGTGAAATTTCGGTGAAAATCGTGAAAAAAAATTCTTCGGCTCACCATAATTTCCCTAATGTAAAAAAAGAAATTTCCCTACGTGTCGCCCTTGCAATATGATCCAGGAATAAGCTAATTTTTTTTTTTTTTTTCAGATGCAAAATGTAGCAGGTATTTGCTGAGCCGCCCACGTGCGTTTCGTGCCGAGGGCCTTCACCAAAGTGAACGAAACGCCGGTATTTTTTATTTTTTTATCACGAAATTTTTTTCACTTGTTCACTAAACCGTTTTCTAGTATGCGACAAAAAATAAAAGAATTTTGTGCTTTATTTTCGCGTTTATGAATTTTTAAAAATAGTACTCATCTGGCGAGCGTACAAGGTGGCCAGACCCCTTAACACGTTGAACGCCCAAAAGTCGTAGTTGGATGTAGCCCCTGTGGCTATGTTTCACGGGTGACAAATGAAATTCTTGTAAACTACCTACAAAAATCCTGGCTCAATTGAACGAAGGAGAGTGTCATATTTCCATTTGTTAGTATTTCCAATCTGTCTATTTTGTATATGCGTGCTCGTCATTATTGTGATACAAAAGGAAATTATTGTAAACTACCTACAAAATCCTGTTTCAATTGAACGAAGGAGAGTGTCATCCGGAAAACATAGCCACAGGGGCCGTCACCCAAGTACCGGTGACGTGGCGACGAACGTGGTAAGGACGTATTTTCTAATTTTAATCAAGACACTATTGGAAGAAGTGTCCAATCGTTCATGTACGGATTGCGCAAATTGTATCGAAGCCGAAGGTGGTCATTTCGAACATTTATTAGAGTAAAATAATATCTCTTAATTTTCATCTAAATCGCTATTGTGTCATCGTGTACAGAAGACACTTCTAGAATTTCTAACCTCAAGGTCACATGAAGGTCATGATATCGTGGATTGCTACATTAGGATTAATGTTAGCTACAATGCTATGATGGCAAAAACATATAGTCTCGTTTTCAAAAATGCCAATGACCGTCATGTATTGAAAAATAGGACTATGATGAAAATCTTTTCTGCATTAAAATGACAGCCCCTTCCGATAAAACAAATGCGTCCTCTTTCATGTTTGGCTATCATTACAGACAACGAGATATTTCATGTGGTCACATTAGGTAAGACACCCTGTATAGATTGAGTATGAAAAACAACTACTGAAACATATTACTCAACATTAACAGATTTGATCTGCTGTGAAGACAATTTAGTTTTTAATATGAACAATATTACATATTGAGGATGGAAGACTGAGAAAGAAAGGGTGCGTAACTGTTAAAGGCCAAGAACCATATGTGTGTACAGCAAACATTAAGTTATAATAATTTACAAAAATTTTATCTATACTTATTTATCGACCGCCACTAAAGTTATAACGCTTGTTTGGGAAGCACGGTGTGACCGATACAAGGCCGGAAGGGAATTCGGCTTCCCAAACAAGCGTTATAATAATTTACATTTGTATGTAACTTGTTTCAACCCTGTGTTTATTATTTAGTTTAAATTTAAAAGGCCCTTCTTGTGGTTGAAAATAACGAAATGGATACACACTCACACAGTTAGCAACCGCACATAACGTATCCCGATAAAACACAAAACCCAATCAAAGTAATTTTTATTGTTATTTTATTTTCATTCCTATTAAATTCTTATTATCACTTGTATTTTCATTTTCTTATGTTTGAATGACAGTAATTATACGTACTTCTGCAATATGCACAAATGTAAAGATAAAATATTTTGTAGACTCCCGATGAGGACACCGCAAGGTGTTGAAACATATAGAGCAAATTGAACAATATACGAAATTTTCAACCACAACAAGGGCCTTTTAAATTTAAACTAAATATTAATTTATATTATGGCGGTGCAATGTGTTTAGAAGTTAAATTAGAGATTTCTTCATCAGGGATAATTTTCTACAACGACTGCGGGATATCTACAGCTTTCCTTACCATGTTCCAGTCGCTTCCCGTTTATAACGGGCCAACGGAAACAACACAAATAAGAGGGGCCGTATAAATACATCCGGCGGAATGCGTAACTTTTTAATTTTATACATCCATAAACTCTTACATTCATAGGAAGAATTAGATATCACTTCCAGAACAATGTGTACTTTTCAATAACCTTCCAGTGGGGAATTGCGAATCATTTTATAAATACCTGAAATTTATTAATATCCGTGACGTTGAAAATGTATTCAAAAGTAAACGGTCTGGTAATTGTATCATATGAAGCTATTGTACTTGGACCAACAATGTGTACAAAACTATCAGCATATTGATCTGTCGACGAAATAAGAAATGTCTAAGCATTTATTTAAAGCAATGCATAATACTATCATGCGCGAAAGCCATGCAGTGCTTGACATCGGGTGACACTTGTTTTCTCAAGCCTATAAAATTTATTATTTGCGCACTAAAGCTATGAACAATATACGTACCTATTACTATTAGAGGGGTCACACTGACCCAGCACTATGTGTATATGTGTGTGTGTGTGTGGGGGGGGGGGGTGCCATAAGAAAAGTAATTAATCATTTATACATTCTAACAAGTACGAGGAAATATTTCAAAAAATCAGATGTGGTAACAAGCAGATGGTGCAATGCCAAACAAATTACTTTAATCCTTAGATATATTTCCCATTAAAGAATGCTTACTTGTTAGCTAAAATTAGGGCATAAAGATGGGAAGAAGACATCAGTAATAAAATCCACACAGGACTTATCTTTATGCGAGTATTGCTTTTACATCTCCAATGTGCCGCCGGCGAGGCATGATATGTTAGTAAATATGCTCTAGAAGGTGAAGATGCAGTCATTTTGGAATCTACACTCGTGCAACACAGCTCATAAGTAAAAGAAGTTTATAATAATTATAAATAAATAGTTTGCATAATTATGTGCCAGTTTTTAATGATTCGTAATATTCGATTGTATATCGTTTTGCTATGAAATATGAGCCGCACTTTACAAGTAAAATACTTGTTTCTTAATATAACAAACTACAAATGATTAAACTCTATCTATATTAATAATACCGATACTTGATTACTTATTAACTTCCAGAAGAACACTGCAGCTTAACTGCTGAACTATAATACGTATTCTCAATTCAAATGGCAGGTGTATATGACCATTAATCTTCAATAAATGCGATATTTTTTTATTATTGAAGCAAGTCACTTACTTGCTGTCGAGCGCTTGGAAGGTGATAATCATGTTTTAGTATTACCATTTGTATCAAAGCTTTGAAATCAACTTGTAAACTGTGGCTTATGGTGGTGATGTCGTGTAACTGAAGAAGTGTCTACAATATTATCTCAATCTTACCACCACCATTGCCAGGTTGTGAATTGCTGTTCTGGATGTCCATTTTGCCCAACAACTTCGTAGTAGCAGTAGAAGTGGTAGTAGATATTCCTGAATAACAAACACCACACGTCCCATCCATCAAGTATAAGCATAGATGATGTTTTGTGCATGCAAATCACAAAAAGCCGTACAAAATTAGATCAACGACACATATTATCCAAAGCAAGTATAATAATGCCCTTCCACCGAAAGCTGATCGAGTCTACAAAACTACATACATTATATGAGAGCCTGTGCATGGAATTGGAATAAGTGAAGATAGGAATAATAACGGAGAAAATACATTTTTTTTTCTCTGGCAGGTCATACTTATTATCAACCACGTCCTACTTTTCAACACATCAAGTACAATATTATATTTTATTTGCACAAACTTGGTAGAGATGAGGCGGAAGTAATATTGTTCCGTGATTATTTTCACATTAAACGTTCTCCACCAGCAGACTAGAACCCGTTCCAAATAATTTTTGCCGTCGTAAGGAAATAATCAAATAGTATTTATCAAGATTGGGACCATGCTTTCCTTTTTACCGAGTATTGATTTCATACTTTATCAAACAAACAAAAATTACCTGTTTTCCTTATATGATATCTGTTTGGGGATATGAATGCCGAATGATTCCAAATTCAATGAATTCTGGTCTTTGATGTAAAAATATTCTGTCGAAATTGTTTATAGTTAGGAATTTCTAAATTGGCTGAACCAAACGTTTCAAAATATGTGTGCACAAACTGCTTTGCGTCCGACATAAATTGTGGCATTTTATTCCATAACATTTGATTGTAGCTGAAGAACATATCCTTCTTTCGATACAATAATGAACCGAAATATATGACGCAATTAAGCAATATTTTTCAATTTTTTTCTGTATGTTGCACGAAAAAAAAACTTCCACGATAAAGGTACACGATTTGAAGGGTTGTATGTGATTGTAAAAATACTACTTTTATATAAAGTCTAGGTTCATCAGTGTCTCTTTACAGGGAGGAAATGTTTTTTACTTCTGGAATTTGTTTTACTTGTGACTAACAGAAAAGAGAAACCAGCATCAACTAAAACATCATTGATCACTGTTTAATATTGTAACAAAATTTCATTGACAATGACACATATTTGTAGAATTACCCTTATATTTTACAACGGTGTGGCAATGTATAGAAAAGTGTTTTAATTAACAGAGCAACGAATACTGTGAATTATACACAAGAATTATACACAATATCATGTGTAGCAAAAAATATTACCGGTTTTATTCAAATTATTATCAATTCTTACTCTTAACTTTTTCATTATGTACACTAGAACTGCTGTAACACATAACATCGTTTTATTACGAATACAATAATCCTAGTAAATACTTGAGACTCATATTAATGTGAAGAGAATACATAAAGGAGCATAATTATAGAGCATATGAAACGAGATCGAGTTTCTTTTCTATGTATAAACCGAATGTAATAGTTGAGCTTGTCATTGTTCGTAAAAAGACAAATACTAACTTATTTAGGCGAAAAGCCTCGCTATCATACTTGAAACATATTACATCTCAACATCGATAACACAGAATAATAACAAATTCACATTATATTATTGCAATTGCTAAACAAGAAAAGTACTGATGACTGATTGTATCCTACATAAAACGTATTGTAGACATTTTAGCTTTAAGCATGAAAGTTAACTTTACATATTATCACGTAATATTGTAAAACAAATCTGCAGCTATAGAAAAATATTTCATTAATTTGTAAAAATGTAATTTGAAGTCATCTTTCAGCACATTAACAGGTTACTTACTCGTGTGTTCATACTAATCACTACACATGACTATTATTATTATACAGCATGGTCCACGTATCTTGTACACTTAAAATATCTTATAAAAATATAAAATATTATATATAAAATCCGGGTAAGTTGTATGGCACATTATGCAGTGAATTGTATAAACATGCCTTTCGGCCGATTCGGTCAATGAAGACTTGAAAGGGGGAATTAAAAGATAAAAAATCACAAAAATTTTATCGTTTCGCCCGGGATCCACTAACGGACTTGTCAATAGGGCTATGCCGGTGGATCCATTGTTATATCTTCGAATCGGTCGAAAAGCATGTTTATACATTTCACTGACGGTCATTAGACGGTTGTTTTACCCCATTTTATATGCAGTGAATGTACTTTTTTCTTGTATATAGAGTTTAACATTGTATACCACGGTAAATATACCCAATAATTATTTTCATTGGGAGTTAAAATTACCATATTCGATTAAAAGTGAAGTTGACATCTGCATTCATTCTTCGAATTTGTCAACGAAAAAGTGTTTTTATTATTATAGTGCTGTACATGTGAGGGTGCGTAAGGTGTACGAATGCGAGAGAAACTAACGACTGGGTGAACAAATGATGAACGCGACGCGGCGAGCGAGAAGGGATAAGTATGGGTACGAATGAAACGAGCTGCAGTCTGAGAGCGAGCGTGAGCTTGTAAAGAGCAAATGTAACCTGAATATACTTTATTTTTACCTATCAAGCTTGAGTACTTTTCATTATTTCACCTTCTTGACAATACGGAATCCTACATACATAGTTTTAAAATAAACGAGAATAATCTGATTGTTATTTCACTAACGTTATTAGTAGACAATTGATTCAGATAGGTTGCCATAGTTGCCCACCTTGCATGAGCATCTATGCAAATTGCCGGAAGTTGAACATAGGCACAATGATTAACCCTTGAACTACGTGGTATTAAAAAAACCTCTCCAATAAAATAAACATTTTTTTGATATGATATTTTATGATGTACATAAGATATTTAGGAAGACATACATCTTGATCTAAGAATTTCATTGGCGTCTACTATGTTCGTCTCCAAAGATCTATTATAGTCGCTTAAAATTGATTTGCCTTTAATGTTCAGGGGCAGAGTCAGAGTTCTTTTACTCCAAAGCACGGCTTTAGATATGTTGTTTGTTTGAAATAATCTATTGATTCGATCTACACACGTTTTATAACATAACGTTTTATAATACTGTTTATCATTTCATATGCACTCAGTCGAATGCGGTTATTTAAAAAAGTGTATGCGTATAATAAAGGTTAAGTGAATTAATGCAAATAACTTATCATCTTTAACAATATGAATTATCATAATGAGATCGCGTTCCAAAGAATGCTCACTCAGAGCAATTTTCAATAGGGTGAAGCCATCTGCTAACGTCAATTAGGATATTATCTCAATGTGATACGCAGTTTCTTTAAATATTAAACGGATAAAGCTATATAAAGATGTTCGTCGACGGAGAGTTTTATATAACGATGAATTACTTTGTATAATACAAAAAAATGGGCATGCATTGAATTTTTCACTAAGCATGTTACACGTGCATTTAAATGAACGCAAATAGTCTCATTGAAGAAACTGGAATTACATTGAAACCTAAAGCGTCCAATGGCTTAGTAGAGTGTTGCCAACAGTATCGGCCACAAACGTATGCATAGATATTGAACAAGAATCTGTGTTTGCAGGTCAAGAGTAATCATGGCGACTGCAGAAGATCTTTTATCGCACAAAATGAATTTCTCCGAAACAGTGTTTGCAGCAATAATATCTTCAACACATTTTTGCGTTTGAAATTGGCCTCGCCCAATACATGCCATGATTTTATCGACCCCCTCTACGCAGATAATCGTTTTTACGTAATACAGCTTTATTCTTTCAATAATAGTTTCTCAACTATTGATGGTGTTCGCATTGAACATGTCGAAAGATTGTATTACAACGTTACTTTATTCGCTGTCACTTTAAGTTGACGCTGTCATATAAAGGTAAGGTACAGTATACATATACGACACACAATACAGTGTCGATCGGTACAAAGAAATATGTTTCGAAAGAGACGCATATAACATGTGCAAAATCCTGATGCCATTTGATTAGGTACACATATCTTATAGAAAGTGTGCTATAACAATGATTATACAATAAGCTGTTTTATGCGGGGCAGTGAGTATACAGTGGCAGTTCTATGACGTTAAATAATCTAACAATTTTAGTTTTAACGTAATCCTACGGATACTATGGATTCTCAAAGTTTCATTTAAATCTTAAGTACTTGAAGATTGTGTAAAATGCATATTGTTTCCGTTTTAACCTTTCCATAGAATCAATTTAGTATCGAACAGAATAAGTGAGTTATTTCTTCAGTGACATTAACACGTCACTTGCTATCACATTTGTATTTATTTATCTGACATTATTAACACTGATTAGTGTATAATGGTTTGTTGTAAATAAACAAGTAAATACGGGGAAATAATAACTCACCAGAATAGTAGACGCTTTTACGGGATACGTTGTAATTCGCCTTTGGTATGCTGAGTAAGCACTTTAGAACTGTTGCTTTCGGGATGTCATCGTCCAGTAATGTCATTCGGGATAAGATATCGTACAGTCCATCAGCACGTATTGTTACAATCGGTTTCACCGTTTGCACGTTCGAAGATCCTCTGCAATATGTTGAGAATTACAGTGAGTTATGGTATAGATTTATCAATAAGTGGTTAATACCAATAAAAATGGAAATATATTCCGATGTAGGCCAGCTTAAATGTCAGTGGAAGCACATTTTATACGAAAGTTTGGAGACAACCATATTTTTGCGGACCGGTATTGTGATACTTTTCAATTGTCTGTAAGTATTACTTCTCCGGTTTGAAGTATTTAGATATAGTTTTTAATAATTATCAATCTTTTAAGATCATTATGTACATTCCATTACATATAATTATTGTAATAACAAACTAAGTAACGATCGTGGACACATATGTTTTTATACTTAATCTACAAGTGCACAACACATTTCGAAAAAGGCAATTTAAAACATACAGGCAAAAGCATGCAATAATGAAATTGTTCAAATTTACTAGTAGTCATTTAGGTTGCTTGACAGAAACTGTCTTAATATAATAAATATGTTATTATTATTATACATTAATATTCTTAATGTAATAAAGAAAGTGCCGAAGTTAGACAAATTGCCAAAGTCTTATTGTTAGCCATATGGTTATAAAGTAAGAATTTATATTACATGTAATCGGGATTAGAATATTGAAAATTAGGAGAAACAACCAAACGTTTTATTTATGTAAAAAATACCCTGCAACTTTTATCCCTTGTGTTCCGCCCCATATATTATTTGACAAAAAGTGCTTGTATTCATGTGTTCTACCACCCCCCAAATTTTCTCCCTCGTATTTTGGTTCACACTGTATATGTATAACGCTCAATTAGGATAATAGAACGGGAAATAGAAGTACACAAATTGAGAAGCAAGGTTGGATAATATGGAATATAGAAGCGCAAAACACAAATATAAAAAATTTAAAAGAATATCATTGCTATAATACCTAGGTAAGCATTGTTGTGTAATATTGAGTAGAGGCTAACCGTATTTATAAATACAGGTAACCCTACTATAACACGATATAATATGTATAACACGGTTTCGCTATAACACGATTCATAAATTGTGGAAACCGTCCTACAGCAAGGCATCCTATAACACGGCTTTCCTCTAATACGAGAGGAAAATTTCGAAAACCTTAGTACGACATTGTACTTCAAGAGTCTGCGACGAACTGGTCACCTGTTTAAGGCTTAATTTCGTCTTTAAGACTCATTTTTGGAAAGTCAAGTTTCTGTCTTTTGCTTAAAGATAAAAAAACAACGTTTAAATAGATATTTATTTGGTTAGCAGTAAAGATATGTCTTGGATCATCTTTTAAAACGAGAAAAAGTATCTGATATTGGAAAAAGTCATAATTCAAATAAAGCAACAGTCAGGGTTAACATTTCTGTTCCTTTCTTAGTTTTGTGTTATACATACATTTATATTTTTATTACAAAATTAAGTTGCTTATATGAAAACACGACAAAAAGTCTATTTTTTATAAGATTTTGGAACGTAACCCCCCTTTTTGTATTAACTCTGGGTCTCACACAACACGACGTTTTCTAGGAACCTGTCTACCGTGTTCTAGGAGGGCTACCTGTATTATTTTTAGGCAAAAGTATTAATCAAAGCTTTGTTTGATATTGTGAATCATTTATAAGAGATCATTGAAAGGTAGCACAGCCTTTAGTTTAAGAAAGTGCGCGAATATAACAGTCCACATGGCAATACAGATTATAGCAGCGAGTGTATTGAAGGAATACGTTACTCGTCACGGGTAATGTGTTATGTTTGATAAATAAAGTGTTTTCTACTTTTTTCACTCTTTTTTCTACTGAAACACCATTCTTAATTTGAAACTTGTACGTGAGGATACTTGAAACACCAATATAATTCACGTGTGTTACTTATTCTGTACATTTGCGTGTTACGTAATATTTCAGAGCAAGATTGACGATATTCAAAACATTTTAAAGTCATTTTTATTACGCCATTCAGTGTTTATTGTTTTGGCTTGTTCGGAAAGTTTGTGCCGATTTTGAAGGAAAACTTAAACGCAGGAGATATAAATTTGAGTATACATTAAATAAATTATATAGGTGGCATTCTGTTCTACAACCTTTCTTCATCTTTCAGGCAATATGAAAATTCAGTCCTTCCAGAATATCTTATGTTTTCCGTGAAAAACTTTTCTACCTGATTTTTTATGTCGACCAAAGAGTTGAAGTTTTTTCCGTTAAGAAAATTTTGTAATCATGCAAATAGGTGGAAATCAGAGGGCACGAGGTCTGGCGAATATGGTGAATGGGGTAGAACATCCCAACCGACCTCCAATAACTTTTGTCGTGTTATCAAAGACACATGAAACCGCGCATTGTCTCGATGAAGCGCGCCGTTCTTCCGATTCGCTATTTTCGGACTTTTTTGACGACTCGTGGATTGTGGATTTGGCATATTTACCAATTCTGCTAATTTACGTGTCGTATAGCATATATCGATCACTGATTTAATCTGATCTTCATCTGTGGTGGGGAGTCTATCCGGCCATTTTTTATGTTTAAGGTTAAAATCACCAGCTTTGATCCTAACAAATCACTTCCGCACAGTTCTTTCACGTACACCACCTTCGCCATAAACAGCACATATCTTGTTTGCTGTTAGTGTGGCATTTTTTTCTTTCCGATAAAAGAAAAGCATTTAATGCCTAAAATGCACTTTGCTTTCTACTATATTCAAAGACGTATAGAACTGACATAAATTAACGTATCGTAACCAAATTTTTTTTCCAAATGTGCCTGAAGTACCGTTTTTTACAATATGTACGGATGTCATTTGGATTCAATGGTTCTGATACATTTAGACCCATTCTTACATCATCTACCAAAAATCGGTACGAAAGTTCCGAACAACCCAATATTTAGTCGAGTTTTCCGAATGACGGAAAATAAGTGTTATAAAGCATACACGCAATAAGTAAACAAAATTAAATTAAATATGCAATACATACTCAACAGAAATATTTAAAGTAGGCTCTGGGTACAGGCCTTCCGCTAGACAAGTCACTTCCACGCCATCCTTGTCCTCTATACTCTTCTTTCTGTAGACGAAGTCAAATTTCTTTGCCGTCGCTGAAATATATGTTTAAATTAACTGGGAAATTACATAATTTATAACAGATTTTTTATCCTGATTGGAAGCAACAACATTTAAACAAAATCGACTACGAAAATGAATAGTTTAATAATGTGAAAAATACTATTCTAATTTGACGTCTGATGTATTTGCCATTCTATTCAAACATAAAGCACAGAAGAATGAAAACCATGAAAACAACCAGAGCATTATATATATTTTTGTAATATGTACGTAGTAACAACAATTACAAGAACATGTAATAAATGCACAGCACTAGTTCCAAGCATTCCCAAGGAATTGGAATATCTATGCGGCAACTTTCCACAAAACAACATCAATAATAGAATATTGGAGTAAATGAAGATGAATCAGGAATATATTTGTGAAGTTCACAAAAAGTGATTCTTTAGTAACTTTATAAAGGTAACGTTAACCTTTGCAAGAATGTCTGTTGTTTAAATAGGCGTTCGTACAACTGTGGCGTTGCAGGTTGCAATGTCTTTCCTTAAATCTATAGTTGCTTACAATATTATTATGTAATGACAGTTGAAATATCCATGACGTCTCTTAACGACCATTCCAAATAAAACAACTTAATGCTATCAACAGACTCTTAATGGGCAACCAAATATCAATAGTTTGAAAACATTTCTAAGACAGGATCCATTGCGAAGAAGGGCGTGTTTTTTAAAAGTGGTATACTTACAATAAACGATCATTGATGCATTTTCGGTTCGTTCATCAGCAAACGTCGAAATGACGCATGTGTACACACCAGTCAAATCAACACCAGGATTATTGAGCTTCATTGCCCGATATTGAGTTAGCGGGTTATCACTCGCTTTGTACGTCAAGTCGATATATTTCTTGACGGGTTCTTCCGCTAATGGGTCTCTTCCATAAATCCATTGGTAGGCCACTTTGTTGTTATCATAAAACCATTTTACCACGAGACCCTTGCTTGATGTATTTTCGAGGTCGTAATCACAGTCAAGAATTATATAATCAGTATCAATAGCTTTTACTGTTGGTGGAACATTAACGCTCTTGATGACTAGTTGCAAACACTCTGTAAATAAAAACAAAACCAATAGGCATTAGGAAGTAGAATGGTGGCATTACACATTTTTTTCATGCCGCACAGAGGGGTATTGATTGTGAAGTGAAATAAGAAGTGTAAAAGTCGACACAATACAGGAACTTCTAACGAACGATTTTATTACTACAATAATTAAAACCAACAAAAAAAAGTAATGTTATTTGGACATGTAATCTGTTCAGTAACAAATATAATATTTCAATGGAATAATTCGAAAGAGTGTATGAAAAAACAATTGCAACCATGCAGCGCTACGTAAAACGTCAACAACAGTATTGTAGCGTAAAAAAAAAGTGATTCTAAGTGGTGCAATCAACTTTCAATTGACACACATTGAAAGCTGAAATTTGTTGAATTGAAAATTTCCTGTTTCCAGCAAGGAACAATAAATAATACGTATGTCAACATTTGCAAATTATATAGATATTTAACAATAGTTAGAGTGTTCATTACTCTCATTTAATAAATGTATCTTATATGATATATGTAATAAATTAAAGTTAAATTAATTCTTATATTTTGGCACCCGTATTTTCTTTGGCGTCTCAATTTGTTTACACTGAAATATTACTTTTCTTTGCTCTTGTAAACTGACAGGGCACGTGAATCATAGAAATGAAAGACACTATTATTTTTCTATCACTACACTAAATTTGAACGAAACGGAGTACATACTTTTGGATTTTGGTTCTTTTGTATGCTATGATTGAAATTGTATAATGGGACAAGGAGGCGGAGTCAAAACAGATATCACTAAACAAAGTTTAATTCTAAATCGACCGATAGGTAGCTTATTAAAATAATTTATTGGCAGTTTTGGACATCGCATCACGATTGCAAAAGTACTAAATGGTAAAAATAAAACACTTTTCTTTCAGTGAGCATCATTTTGCACAGGTCTTGGAATTCAGTGTATGAAAAATGTTGGCAAAAATGATAGTAGAAGAGCAGGGGGTGTAGTGTCCAAAGAGACGCAAATTACAGTATTTTTACAAATGTTTAAATATAAAACCCGACCCGGGTACATATAAAAAAAATACATGGCGATTTTGTGTTGAGCAGTCATTTCTGGGTTGGAATAACTTTTAAACCGTTGAAGTTGTCTTGATGAAATTTTACACATGTATTTATTGTTCCTCTGAGAATGTATCTACATTAATAAAAAAAATTATATTAAATATTTTCATGTGGTTCTTTATTTTTTTACAACATGTTCCGCCGAAAAATGTGGGTGATGTACGCATTTGAAAAAAAAATACATATATCCTCAATCTGTATGAGTATTCTGGGCAATGGTAACAGAATTAGTACTTAAAAAAATTCTGTTACTAAATGGTGGCCTGTCAAACTTTGATTAACAATATTTCATACATTTTCGGGTATTCGACGTGTTATAAAATGTGGGCAAAATTATTGTTCGACTCAATTCTGCTACCAGTCCTCAGAAAGAGGCTACCAAAAGTATGTGCAAAATTTGAACTCGATCGGTCAATTAGTTATCGAGATATCGTTGGCACCGATTTGAAAAATATAGTTCTGAGATATACGCATTCAAAATTTGGTTCCGTTATGCTACCTAAGCGCGCGGCTTGCTTATAATTTTTATTACTCTTCTCATTTTTGAAATATCAATAGACGGGTTTCACGAGCGTATTAAATCATGTCTAAGGAATAATAAAATGAACAAAAATCGATTTTGTCAAATTTCTAAACCAGACTACTGCATTAAAAGAGTATCAAACCGGGAAGGTTCTCAGGATATTGGCGCAAATGTGGGTTATTTAAATAATGAGAAACGTGTTCGTTATAACTGTGCAGTCAGTTCAAATTATTTACCGTTGTTATAATTATAGACTTACTACTTTCCCAATACGTATGTGTTCTAATATCGTATTCAAGGAATGTTTGCGTATATTACAAATTGTATACACGCGAACGCGTTTATTTCGCGCGTGTACTCGCTTGTCACGTGTTATTTGGTAAATCAGCCAAGTATTATACAATAATTGTGCCGGGCGTTCCCTTCCAATTTCTTGTTTCGCGAAGGATTGAACGCGGGGATTTTTATTTACAAATAAATATATTTGCTATATACAAGTGTGCTGAACTGTATTTATCACAGGTGTTAGAAAAAAACTGACTACTTTGGGGGAACTTCAGCTGGAAATGAGAAGCGAAGTAGTGGTAAAAAATGGGAAGAGTAGGGATTGTTAAAAGAAGTAGAAAGAGTGGGAATGTTTAAATAAATGACGTGCGTGGTCCTACCGGGAAGGGTAATTGCAGTGGAAGGACAGTTGCTGATATG
Organism: Anoplius nigerrimus; assembly: GCA_914767735.1. Taxonomy (NCBI): domain Eukaryota; kingdom Metazoa; phylum Arthropoda; class Insecta; order Hymenoptera; family Pompilidae; genus Anoplius; species Anoplius nigerrimus. Next base: position 405,869 of record CAJZBX010000979.1, read on the forward strand.
ATGAGGGGATTATGACGCAATAAAGATTGGTGAGGACTGACAAATATGTGAAAGGATAACAGGTCAAAGGGACGGAACTATTCCGTTGCCGAAAAATTGAAGATGAATAAATAGATAAGGGTTACTGCGTCACACGGATTAATGTATTGAAAAAATATTGTCTAGAAATTTTCCACGCTGTGGTTAATCTCACCAATACACATTATTTTCTCAACATTTTTAAAACAATAAAATATCTGAAAATGAACAAAAACATAAAAACCAGACTTTTTAATTTTTATTTAAGTATTACTTATTTGGAATGAGATATAAATAAGACATTTTTATATGTTATTAAATGTCTGTTTGAGAGCTATTGTTATCCCCATACTCGGGTATGTCATTGTCTGTAGCTCGTATCACAACTTGGTAGTACTCAAAATTAACTTACAATTAGATCATTTTCAAAAAGTTCACAAATGTCTAACTTTGCATGTTTGATAGATCTATATGTACAAGGCTGCCACAATTTAACGTTATTTAATACTATACTTTTTCTTACACCAACGAGTTTTCGTCACCATTCTACTGCGTAAACGCACAATAGCTGAATTGTTGAATTCGATTAAGATGTCTAACATCTATACACTGTCCCAGACATAGTTATATAACACATTGTTGTTGTTGCTGTTGCCGCCGCTGTTATTATTGTCGTTGTCGTCGTCATCGTCGTCGATGTTGTTGTTGTTGTTATTTGCGCGCAACATTTCAAGCTAACCAGTTTGACATTCCAAAATTATGTATCACATTAAAGTGTACCGTATGTAATACTTTTCACCCACCATCCCAAATTGAGATTACTTTATTCGGTCCGGTTTAACACAATAACAACCACACTTAACCATGTTATAAGAGTCAATGACAGATAACAGTTGACCGAAATGCAGACAACAATAAGTTTATAAAGTGATCGACTAAATAATATAATTAAGTATATATAAATATAAATATGTTATGCGCAACTTATTTATTTAATCACAAATCGGCATTCCATTGTTATGCAAATTCAGAAAAGCTTGTACAGCAATAACAGAGTATTGAAATAACTACTGCTGTAAATAACAATGGTTACAAAACTTGTAAAAGCTGTGTTAGGTAAGATTCAAAGCGACTCAGATATTAAGTAGGAAATGTCCAATATACTGTGATGATAGAGTATGTCGATTCAATAAAAGTGGAAGAAGGATAGTTGATATTTACAGACTATTATGTTTGATATTGAGTATTTGGCAGTTTTAGAATTATATTTAGCTGACATGTAAGAAAAATAGATTTGGTGGTAGGGATTTGTCAGGTTCAACGTTTATTTTGTTTTTGAATGTTGCTGAAATCAAAGCTGATACTTACATACCTGATATTCTTAGTCATTTTTGCGATATCGATTAATAATTGATGTCAGTTGAGAATTCAAGGAATTGAAAACGACTTTCCATTACGATGCTATTAATGTATAACGCAAAGCGACTCTGAAATACTTTACAACTGCCTAAAATGTTGAAATTGTCGCTTTGTGCTTGAATGTCAGACATATGATTATTGTTACGATACAATATACAGTTTCACGATTTCACCTTAAGATGATATTGCTATTTGGTATTTTGGCAATGAGGTTAATGTTTCCAATTTGTTGGAAATATTATGCAAGTAATATTATGCAACTTGTTTACACAATAAAAATATGATTGTGTAAGTATTACACTTGATAACAAGTACTAGACAAATAAAAAAAAAACTTTTTACATGTTGATTCAATATAATAACATCTTACTCTCACTAGGTGGACACTAATTAACACGTTGCGTGCCATGGGGGTCACCGGTGACCGACTTGTGAGTCGCTCCGTCTGGTCATGGGGGTCACCGGTGACCCCCAGTAAAATTATTGCATTATACGTTCTTATATACTTACTAAAATTTACCTGTTGTGCAAAAAATTTCGAAAAAATATGTAACGCATAATAAAAAATTCATGTTGGCGCCACGCGCCGGACACGCAAAATCAGCTTGGCACGCAACGTGTTAAATTGTTTGCAGGTTGTGGGATTCTGCCCATTGTTTGACCTTATTCATTTAAGCATTAGATACATATTTTCGTGCATTCTATGATCACCAGCCGGCACTATCAACACTGTTCAATTGTAAGACTGGTAATGCATGATCAAAAAAGAATATTTTTGTTGAGAAAATGAAATATTGTAGTATTGTCATATGTGTAAGGATTTGAGAACTTATCATAAATGTGAAGACACATTCCGTCGACAAAAATGAGTTACAAATATATAAAAACGTTGTCCATGTGAGGCATGGTTTTCGACAAACACAACATTAAATGTCCACTTTTTGATGTCTCGACGTAATGGATTTCGTTGTAAATTACTGTTTTGGTTCAGGCTTTTATTTGAAAGTACTCCCACTCGGATGGAGAATTTTTAAAATATTATAATACTCTGTACGTTTTATTAGGTGATACATAACACCTCAGAATGTGTAACTTAATTTATCAACAACATAGAATACCGATTTATTTTAATCGATAGACTTTTTTGCAGGTATTTTAAATATACAACATTGAAGTTGGCCTAAGAGTCTCTGAAACAGTAGTTTAACCACATTGATCTGACAAAGTTTATTTCAATGCGCTTTTGATATTAAATTAATTTTACATAAACCACGTATTCTGAAAATTGCAGCATTTTGATGAATATACGTTAAAACTAGTTTAATACATTACCAATTAAAAGAGTAAAGCCTACTTCAAAGTATGCATAGATATTTCGAAATAGTAATAGTTGTCGCACATTTACGTCTAATGTTAATGCGAATTTCTATTTACTGAGTGTCATAAGTACAAAACTACGAATAATTGGAATTGATGACAAAGATCAAGAGTAAGCGAAGTAACAATACAGTTTACCGTGCATACTTTTTTTATATAATATTTGTGCGATGCAACTAATTTAACGCAGAAAGAAGTAGAAAAAAAACAGTGCTTGCTTGCGCAGCACCGAGAGAGACAAGATTTCGATGTTTAAGTGCCCCAATCTGCACAAAACAAACATAACTACTTACATCTTCGACTGTCCCACTCCCCAGACGCATATAAGAAATTTTGTCGAAAAATCTACTAAATATCGTTATTTGCAAGCTAAAGAGTTTAACAAGAATCATAATGTTACTGCGTAATTCTCAGTTAGAATAACAGGTGGTAATTCGTTGATGCGATGATAGTCAACAAAGACTTCTTTACGTACTGCATCAGGAACAAAATGATGTTGTATGTCGGTATGCTTTGTGCGGCCGCCATAGACTGCATTCTTTTTTATCTGCTCAGCACTTTTCTTTGCACTAAATCTAACAACACTAAACTTTCAGCTAAGAGAGCTTACAGCGTAACGTTAACGTTTTTAGTTGTCCATTAGTTGTTGTGGCAACAAATTTACAACCTTCCATCTTCAATCATGTTAATAAATCTTAAATGTGTCTTCTCTTGCGTAATACGTTCTATTCGTCTCTTGATGTCATTCAAATTCAGCATGTAAACAATATTAAAATCGATCCGTCTGTCATTTTAAAGCATCTTGAAACTTCCGCTCCCCATTCGACTATCTTCACTTCGTTACTTGACACCAACAGTAGATCGTCAATGTATTATTATATGTACATTCTCTTCTGTTAGGTCATCATTTACATAAACATTTATAAAATCGTATTGTCGAATCTTTATTACATACTCTACAGCAAGGCACGTTGTCATCATAATAGATGACATCCTGATTTTAGGAGAGAAAGTTTCGAGAACTCAACTCCGAATACTCTTTCGCGCAGAAATCTCGCGCTACTATTCGGGGTTTAAACCTTTTGATATGTCCGTGTGATTTATACTTTCTCTTTAGCACGGATTTATTGCCAACTGTTCTCTAATCTTTAGACTACTAAACGAGGGTTAACGTGTCATTTTTGTGTAAAGAAAAATATTAACGACTCATTACCTCCTTTTACTCACTGGCGTGTTTGCTATTGTCAATGCGTCATACTGGGAATGAACTCTCTGCTTCAAATATTCCGGTTAATTTTTCTGGCGATAAAAAACTATTGTTAGTCTCCATCGGCTGACTCTCATTGTTTGTCGTTTAAATCTTTAGGTTCTTTGCTACTCAAGTCACTCTGTAGTTACTGTGTGAAACCATTTTCAAGGCCTCCCCCTTCATCTACAATAGCAATATATTTTCATTGTTCAACCCAGTGCTATTATAGTTTCCTGTACCCCGTATCAGATGATATTTCAACATTTCCACTAGTTTCAACGGTTCTTCAGTTTGATTCGTACTTTCATGTTGGTCATTCGTTACAATGTTTCATAAATTACCTTCTACTTCAAGCGGTATTTTATTGTCCGATTTATGTCAAACGCTTTCACCGATAAAAGATCATAGCAGGTTAAGACGGTGGAATGTGCCTCCAAACCGATTGAAATTCTGAACGAGCCATTCGATAGCTTATGATAAAATAAACATTTTTGTGAATTTTCAACCTTGTATCTCGACCGTGAGAGGCGCGGGGGTGTAAAATGTACTATCCGCTTCTCCCACCGTTATCTCGGAACCCAGTAGATAAAAAAATTTGAAACAAGTCAGAACTATATCTAGTAACGATCCAATTGGTAGAAAAATAAAAACCGAAAAGTCATTCAGAAAAACATCGATTTGATACTGAAGGGGATCCGGATCAGTGATAAATCTTTCTGAAGATTCACCAGACGCTAAAAAAAAAAGGTCCGGATCAGTGATGCCGCTTTCTTCTGTAATGTAATATTACAGTTAACGTCTGTTTGATTTTCTTAATAATTTTTGCTCACCAGCAACAGTGTCGAAAAAATGAAAAACCCGTTTTTTAGACATTTCTTGGATGTCAGAACAACGTATGATGTAAACTTTGGCTCAATTTTTGTCACATAACTATTTTGTGTAATAATAAAAAAGGCACCTAACAGGATTTGAACCCAAAGAAAAAGTTTGCTTCGAAAAAACAGACTTGGTTGATGATCAATTTTTCAGAATATAAGACATACATTGAGACATTGATTTCTTCTATTTATTTAGCATTCTTGAATTATTACGACTATGCAATGTAATCAATAACATTAAAGAATATATGAAATAGTTATGTGACAAAAATTGAACCAAAGTTTACTTCATATGTTGTTCTGACACCCAAAAACTGACGAAAAACGAGTTTTTCATTTTTCCGACACTATTGCTGTTGAGCAGAAATCATTACAAAAACCAGGGAAATGTTAATTGAAATATTACACTACAGAAAAAAGCGGCATCACTGATCCGGACCTCCTTCGGTATCAAATCGACGTTTTTCTGAATGACTTTTTGGTTTTTATTTTTTTATCTATTGGGCTTTTTATGCAAAAATCTAAAAAAATTCTGAAATGTGCGCGCCATTACTAGATATAGTTCTGATTTTTCTCAATTTATTTTTTCCCACTGGGTTCCGAGAAAATGGTGGGAGTGGGAGGACAGTATATTTTATCCCCCCCCCCCCCCGCCCCTACGGTCGAGATGCAAAGCTCAAAATTTACAAAAATGTTTCTTTTTTCATAAGCTATCGAATGGCTCATTCAGAATTTCAATCGGTTTGGGGGCACATTTCACCGCTTAAGTTGCTATGCCCTTTGCAAACCTACAGTAGACGTAGCCTTGCTTGCCGACATTTTATGAGCAAATTTTTCCGTTTAGGTTTCTAGTTGGACACCTATTTTGCAGAGGGTATGCCGTTAAAATTGCTTTAGGCGACAATTTTAGTGGGAGAACAAATTGTAATAGTATACTTCGAATCATGTTCATGAGCGTTTGGTTGCGTCATTCAGGCATATCGCTCTGATGAAACGTGAACTCATCGCATACTTGATGTTGAATGGAATTCGCCAGCAGTAGATCATCGAACTTTTGACACCAATATTGTCTTCTATTGTCCTTTTCAAAACTCATATTTTTCTACGTAACTGTTTTTCCACTTTAGACCCGAAACCTTGGAATTTTTTGAAAACTTTGCTTTTTCTCGTAGAAACTAGTCCCACCACCACTACGTCCTGCTGTTCGTAAAGCATATTAAGTCTTTTGATACCCTATGCAATTCATCGGTACACGACTGTTTATATAAATCGAGTCGAATTCCAACCTGGATAATACGTCGTCTGCAATATATTTCTGTGAATACTACTACCACCTGGCTTCGTCAGCGATTGTAGTCTCTTCGAACATTTTTTTTTCTTCCATATAGCAACCATATAGTAACCATTGTCCCAGTCTTCTACAATTAACTCCGCTCTGGTCATTGGCTCAAAAGCAACTACTCCATATCTTTGGATTAGAAGCTCCAATTTCTGATTGATTATTTTTTAAACTGGCACTAGGTTTAATCAAAGTTCTCACATCTGTAACACTTATTCAGATTCATTTTGATAACATCTACTCCAATCGTCAACGTTGTGTCGTTGTTTCTGAAGCTGAAGTGGGTGACTTTGCTCTCACCGACATTACGAAATTGTCGTCTTTCAAAAGGTATGAGATGATGCGATTGAGTCTAAATACTATTTATTTCCTTGTTCCGCTGCGGTTTTCATTGCAACCTCACTTTTTTTCGAAGTGCACTTTTATTATCCGAATTTTCGCCGCTGTTTAAACATTTCCCCGATCTCCTTATATCGGCTGATACTCATCTAGTAATTTTATTTTAAGTTCTTGCGGGTTGACAATTGTTTCCGAAACCTAATACCGATTTTTAGAGATTCATTGATTCTAAATTACGTATTGTATCGACAAACATAGATGCGTAATCCCGCATATCTTGCCACTCTCAGATTTTATGACGGATCAAGTTCCTTCAGTAATATTGCTACTCGCGTCGGGCCCTTGAATGTATGTATCTTTTTTCACTTTTTCAACATCTTGAATGAGGTACAACATCCTTTCCCGTATTTTAGTTGATTTGCTCCGGAGGTAAGTATGATACCCGCCATTGCCCTCACATCTATTTCTGACCAGACAGCGGAGTCTGCCTCGTTCATGGGTGTCTCTATTTCCTGCCGAAAACGTCTGCTATTCGACATATCATAGTTTTGCTTTGAAAGCGGTAGAATTTTCGCTTGACTCATTTCATCTGCTTATTGCACCGGACGTATTGCGAAATGTTTGGCACGAATGATGCATATAATTAATACGTTTAGAATGTCGGATAGATATGAACTTTTTCAGCACGATAGTTTAATGTCAATTTCTTCGGCACAAATGGTAATTTCCATACTTCGTTTAATATTTACGTTTCGGGGCCTATAACATGTCGATGATCAAGGTTTATTGTATGCACTTTGGTTATTTAATACCATCCACATAAATTCAAGAATATTATTTGTTTGAGTTAATATCGTCGTAAATCTCGCAGTAAAGGATAATGCGGCCACGAGTAATTTATTTGAAATATAAACGTACCTTTTTATATTAGTGTTGAGATTGTATGAATAATAGGTTACGTGAATTCACACACAATGTGTAAACATTTATTATATATTAGGTTGAGTCATAAATAACTTGCGATGAGACAAACCAAGAGCGGGACGTCCTCCCGACTTTGATGAAAACCTTTTAAAGGCCATATTGGAGCAAAATCCACGCCAATCAATAAGCGGTATAGCAAAAAGGTTGAATACCTTACAAACAACTGTTAACCACTGTTAACATCTGTTAACTATGGGTACCTCACAATCTGAGAGAACGGAATAAAGAAGATCGCATGTCAGTCGCCACAAGTCTGCTCTCACGGGCAAAAATCGAGCCATTTTTAAACAGGATTATAACAGGCGATGAAAAAGAGATTATTTATGACAATATCGTCCGCAAAAGACAGTGGCTTTATAAGGATCAACCACCCCTACCAGATCCGAAAGCAAACACTCATGGCAAAAAGATTTTACTGTGTGTATGGTGGGATTGTCGAGGCATTATTCATTACGAGCTCTTGAAATAATATTTAACGATTACTGCGGATAGATACGTCCAGCAGCTGAAAATGTGCAAGAGAAACACCATGAAAAGCGTCTTGCACTCATCAATCGCAAAAACGTCATTCTTCTACACGACAATGCGCGACCACATACAGCAAGGGTGACTCAAAAAAATTTCTTGAGCTTGGATGGTCTGTTTTGCCACACCCACCTTACTCCCCGGACCCTGCCCCAGAGATTACCACCTTTTCTGTTCCTTACAAAACTTTTTGAATGGAGAAACCTTCAATTCTGAAAAGCAAGTCAGTCAGGCTGTCGAAAATTTCTTCTAGTCCAAACCAACCACATTTTACAAGGAAGGAATTGATAAACTGCCAGGAAGACGGGAGAAGGTCATACATAATAGTGGCTAATACATAACAAATGAATATAATTTTGTTATTCAATGAAAGCCAAATAAATGTCTGATAAAAAAATGGAAGTTACTTATGACTCAACTTAATAATTAAACAGAATCCGCATTCCCGCAAAAGAAACATATTTTCTTCTGCTTTACACGCGCAATAATATAATACATGGAGAACATTGTCGTTTATTAATTTTGTTAATTACGTAGTAAGATATTAGAACGTGTTACTTTTTCTGCAATTTAGCACCTAACATTAACTAACATCAATATCTTACTTCTTAATGAATAATAATATAGAATTTCTAATTTATTATAGTAGATATAATGTATCGTCTGTTTGTTGATATGTGCGTCACAAACAAAAGTATTTGCAACTCAACCAAATTAAGAAATATTTTACCCGATAATGATAATGGCAACTAAGCCGGCTAATTTTGAGTTTACGTATTCAGAATTATCCATGATGTATATGTAGACGTGTAACTTGTTCTATTGTGTTGCATATAATATTTAAGGACCATAGAAATGCACTGCGTTTGGTGCTTTTCCGAGTCAAGTAGTGAAGTACTCCCCTGTGGTCCTTTATTGATTGCAACGTTATATGTCGTTATACCGCTACCTCCGATCGCTGTGTTAGTTCACCATAGGAAGAGACAAAAACAGAAAGAAAAGTTGCAGTTCTCCGGGGAAGCTTGTTCATAATCGGATCGACTTAATTTTATACAAATCCGAACACTCTAAAAATATATTACAGGAGTAGTTTGTAGAAATTGAACATGCGGACAGATCTTCTTTCATACCGATTACGATGTTTATTGTGTATTTATTTTAAGAGAGAAACATAACCCACAGATTGGTTAAATGTTGTTGCGCAGCGACAACTTGACGGACTACTATTATAACAGTGTAGAATAATAGCGCACGTATAATATATTCCACTCAAGTCAAGTAAATGACAGGAGACAAATGCACTTTAACAGTAAATTCAAATAATCGAAGGTATAAGGTATTACATATTGTAAGGATTGTCTTGTCTATTCACACATTTGAAAACATTAAATACATACTCTTTAAAAAATACAGATTTTTAAAAATGTGAAAGTATCTGGTTCAGTTACAACAATACAGTATATATAGTTAAAAGTCTATCACAAGTGACACCTATTTTTTACTTGAACTAACGTAAAATAACATGTGACACGTTAATGTAGTTGGAAGCGCGACAATACCTGTGTCCTATAATGCTGGTTGATGAAGTAATACATCACATGTAACTAGAACAGGTTTAGTATCAGGACCGAAATCAAATTTCCTGCCACTTAAAAAGACTTGACAAGCGGTCACGTGACTTTAATGAAGGTAGAGTGTACCTATAACTATCGGGTTGTTTGTAGGTGCATGGGGAGTAGTAAGATGGTGTTATTGGTTGGACGCCTGCATCGCGTGAATCGTGTCATTAAAGCACATTGGAGCCCGTTGCACAACATGTACACGTACAACATAAGATAGTACTGGTGCTATAAAGGTGTTTATGTATTGTCTGGTGGAAGGAATAGCACTAAGTCGAAGCAGTTATTTTTACATAGTCCTACTGTAATGAACAGCTTAGAAGATAGTCAAACATTTTGTGATAGAACGGCCTTATTGGCCTTGGATATTTTGTAATTTATGACTGGTATGTATAATAATTCATATCTCGTTCATTGTCTAACGTTTCATAAAATGTAGGAGCGCAACAAAAAATTAGTCATCCCATAATGCCCTTTTCACTTAATTCCAATTCCTGGTCATAAAACAAAACTTGTACAGGATTTGTTATGTTTCCATAATTCTATTTTCTACAAATTTTGAAAGGTTCACATTTTTAATTGACCCAACAATTATGCGCGACAGAATTCTTAGTAAAATGCACTGTAAAAAAAAATGTAATATTTTTGTAAACGAAGCCAAAAGTGAATTGCTTAATTGAGAATAACTTATATGGCTTAATTTTCTTGTATTCTTGCACGTGAAACTCGCCTATGTTTTGTATCGTAAGTATTATACAAATTATTGCAACTATTTGTGATTGTAAACCGATAAAACCGAAAATCTATCGAAACGCAAGTAGAGCACTTCCAGTTAAAAGAAATAAATTCGTTCGTATTTAAATAGCTCTTTTACTTCTACTTTCAAGTGCAACTAAAATATTTGTCACGAACAATGGATGTTCCGGACTTGATGAAAAAGCCCACATAAATAAGAACATAATTTACACTAAAACAATTTAAAAAAAAAGGAATTGCGAACTAAGCACTTGTCTTGTATGTGTCCTGTGGTGATATTTTGTTAAAAAAATGCTCCGAAGAATCTTTGAACTTCTTAAACCTTAATATTCACGCTGTCTCGTAGACGATTTGAAATTTCTAAAATATAATACATAATTCCACTACTAACACCTTTTTCTAGTGGCTACTCTTGTTTCATTCAACATCAATAATATTATTCTATAATAATATAATATCTAGTAGCAAAAAGAACTATTTAAACGATTACTTTCCATATTTTATTTTGTACTAACACAACAATTTCCAATGACATCCACCTTCAGGCGGAATAAGTTGATAAGAGCAGCTTTAATCCGCATTTCTTATTTTGATTTGGTTTACTAGCGGTAAGTGTTATTAAACAATTAGCCAAATGGAGCCGTCTACCAAATAATTGGCAAATTTTATTGTGCTAGAGATCTGCAATGAATCATTGCTAAACACAATAATATGACATTCTTGATTTTCATCTTCTCCATCCTTATCCGATGTCGGATTGCAACACTCGGGAACATTTCTGTAGTTAAAGACAATGATCAACAGATTATTAGAGATAAAAAAGTGGTTTTGAGTAACGGAAAGTACTTATTAACGTCATTGTCACTAGTGAATTACATTTAAATGATATTATGACTATACAAGTAAACAAGGGGTACAATTTTCCTAAATATGTTCTTTTTTTGAATCCTTCGATAGTAAATTTTCTTCATATATATTTCGATGTATATAAAATTTCGTATATATTTGCATCGATGTACGGATATTACACCCCTTGCACCCTTTACTGCTCTCCCGATGACAGGATAAATAACGGCAAAATTAATGGATGTTTTATTAGAGCGAAACCAATGCCGTGCTAATGCACATACGTTTATTTGAGAATGCCCATTGTTATTTTAACGAACATAAATGCTGAGTTATACGTTGTGTTGCAGGAAGAAAAACATTGCAATGCTATAATATCCCACAAACGCCTATGTAGATTTTTCTAGAAAGATATATGAACAACATTTGTTAACCTATGTTACAAGTTATGACATTTACATGTCAAACATGTCTAAGTTCTGAAATTTTCTTGTCCCGTATGATATGCCCCATTGGTATACCATAATATGTGAGACCCACTTCATGAGTAGGTACGCAAAGCCAAGATAGTACACAAGATTCATATCGACATACATCCTGTTATATTTGACTTTTTGTGAAAGACATAACCATTTTGCTGTCTATTAATTTGTCAATTTTTGGTTAAGGGAGCCGCTCAAATCAACTATCGGTGTATTCTCAGCTCAAACATTCGCACAGAACAGTTCCGGACACGATTAAAAATTTCATGCGGAATTTTTCCGGTTAACGATTGGTGTTGTGGTAATTTACTTTCTCATAGATATTATAGATGAACATCTGCAAGAGCTAAGTACAAACGACAAGTCTTTTGGGAAAAACGCTTGCTTTAAGTGTACACTTTGAACATGATACGAATGAAATAGTTTGTCTCGGAAAATTCATTACAGCGCCAATGGCCTTTCAGTTTCTTCGATGTCATTCGGAATCCGTTTTTCACGATAGCGGCTCTAAAGATAACTATTCTGCCATTACACGGTGCTCGTGTTATACGTTCTTCAGCATTGCGTAAGCGGAAATCCAATCTTTGAAATGCTTACTTAAATTCAGTAACAGCATGTAGTAACCACATATCTGTAATTTCTTCACATGAATACATCGAATTCACGTCATAACTACGAACTTTTGGCTCGTAACCTGCCACTAGAGGAATATCCAATACTTCTAGCAAGAAAACGAACTAAACTGAGAAACCTTAATCCGCCAAACGTGTGAAATCAATGAGGTCAAAAGACATTTAGACAATGCAAAACAATGTATAATATAAACATAGACTGAGAATAGCTGCTCGGAGCATTGATGTACACAAATGGTAATAATTTTCAAATCAAGTCAAATAGATCATATGTCCATATCAACTTATTTTTGTTATTATTGCGCCCTCTGTCCACTCACCATGCGAATCCCACATCATATAGCACACACAGGCTATATGTATCATGTTAGTTATACTTTGTAATGTAGGTATATACGACTGTTTGAATTCCAGATCATTCAGGTCTCAAAATATGTTGAAGGTTATTTATATTATAATTAACTGTTTCCATCTGTTATCAGTGTGGGGATAATAAACGATTTATGATATACTTATTGTTAAATATCTATTTCGCATTTGACCTTACACTTGGCAATACTGACACCACCTTCAATAGTACGACACCTCATACAACCTGCGTCTACATCATAAAATGAGTAGTGAAATATTATTAGAAGAATGTTATCAGCTTGTATTACGCTGCATTTAATTATGTATGATAGTATGATAATTGCATAATAATTACAGAAAATCGAAAAGAATATAGAATTAAAAGAATTCCATGCTTCTTCTGTTACATTTAAGCATATTGCATAATAATATACCGTATTAATCAAACATACAGCTTTTAGTGTCAACTTTTCTCCATTGACATAGATTCGAATATAGATAACTTACGACGAAAAGACGTCATATATCTATTTTATTGCAAGATTTGCCTCCAGAAACTTGATTCGTAAACAAAAATTTGAAAATTTAGTAACAGGTAACCGATATGGTGCATAATATTATATCTTACGGAAACTATAAAAAGAAAAAGATCAAGAATTGCTTAAAGAGAAAATGATAAAGTAAACAAAACATTTAAAATTGGCGTTACATTTTGTTTTCTTCTGCAGGGGAATTAAACGAGAACTGGCACCATTCGTATGCTGAAAGATGACTCCTTTCATAAACAAATGTTCATAAGCGTCGATGAAAGCAGAAACAAAGCATCCGGCTTAAATTATTAATGCACCTTTCATATTCATTATTGTTGTAAACGATGTAACGTTACACATGAAAATACGTTCAGATATCAGGACAATATTTGGAAGGGATGAAATTGTGTCACAAACGTATCTGTGTACCTGTATCTTTTGTATTCAATGTGATTTTTAGATTTACAATGGATGATGCCTCCTATAATTTCTTTTTTCAGTCAGTTTAATTAAACTAAGCGACAATACCCTGCTCAATCTCAGATATACCCTGGTACGTAGAAATTATAATATTCACACAACCTCCATTACACTGATAAACCTTTAAGTGATAATCTTTAACTGCGATAGTATAGCAAGGCTAAAACTTACCTATATACCTATTCTGCTCCCCTACTAACTCTCCATCAAATTAAAATAATCTTCAGGGCAAAAAGAAAACAAATTTCATTACGTCAAACAACACACACGTAAGTACTACAATCTTGTCGTTAGAATTTCTCGTCGTCGTTAGATATTGTTTGCACTATAAAATTATTTTATAATGTTACATTAATAATACATAGGAAGAAATAATGCATAATATAAAAGCCTACACTTATTCGGACAACATCGTTTACGTAATGATACTTTCATGTAGAATCTTAATATTATTGTATATTGTTTGCTACTACAGTTGATCCGCCATAATAGAATGGCACTTACGTAAAACGATACATGTGTAGTTATCGTACGTAACTCATTCTACACTCTGCATAAATGTCCATAAGTGCGATATTTGTAAGCTATTGGAACGGTATTTTTTTCGCAGTAAAAGAATCATAAACGATTTAATAATAAAAATGCATGATCGTTTTATGACATAGAAGATATTGCTACAATTTATACAATAGTATTATGATTAATGCCAAATGCCTTCGTCGCTTTCGGAAAATAATTATACTCTATAATGAACGAAATAGTTTTCTCTTTAGCTATGTTTAGGCCATTTTTCCAATAATTTTTAATGCTTGCAGAATTGGACAACGACACGTGCACAACTAGAAGCAAATTTAAAAACGAACGCTTGTATTTAATGTCAACATGTAGCATATTTGCCGCCTATTATTAAGTTTTCCCGGTTTTATTTTGAACCATTTAATATATTTTCGACATTCCACGCTTTAATGAGTCAGTATAACTATGCTGCATAAAAAAAAATGTGTAAATCGTAAGACGTTCATTTTGTACTTTTATTTATCTTGGTATCTCAATATTATGCAAAATTTAATCTGCAATTAGTTACCACATTGGAATAGGAATATTCTACATATTTCCGTCGTTTCTAATGTGTAGCAGTACTTATTTGAAAAAGTAACTTCACCAAAATAGAGTTTGTTTCCTGCTTTCATACACTCGTACTTAAGTATTCTTCACCATCATTATTACGATTTTTCGATAGCTTGGCTTTTATCAGTATCTTTAAAAGTACAGTGAAGTATACATATTTCGGATTTACCTAGGAACTTGATTCCCATATAACTTTTATAACTAATTAGATCTTGTATGCCCGAAAATTTACATTTCATGTACAATACAGAAGAAAATCATAATGGTTTCTATTACAACGAACGTAATAAACAGTTGCCCAAAACATCTAAAATTATTAACCTTTGTATGTGATACATTATAAGAAAGTTCTACGTTCTATCGCAGTATTTCGCAAAGTCGTATTAATGTGTACTTTTGTTCTGTTTAATATTCAAAAGAAGTAGTATTCGTATTCTGCCGGTGAATTTGCTGCACATTCTATATTCACGCGAAAATAGATATCATGGCACATTAAAACATCAGATCAAGTCTAAGTCAAAACCACGTAAAAAAATCGTTTAATCTCTTATTTTATTGCGGTAAACAACGTAGGCTAGAATGAATAGGCCATTTAAGCGGCATACATTTTTAATTTAGACCACTTTTATAATAACCGACATCTTCAAAGTTACAGATATACTGAAGTGTTCTCAATGCTTTAATAGAATCAGATGTTCCTCTCTTTTCGCGTAATACGTAGTATTATATAATTTAGGTTGAACATATCGAAATTTATTAAGATCATGTACGTGTGAAAAGATTAAATTCAATTTGATATCAAAAACTTGACTTCTTATTCAGTTTTTCCTTCCCCTTCCATACTTCTTTCTAGAATTTAGTTTTTCACTTCACTACGAACTTATACGGAGTCACGTATGTGTGGTGAAGCGGATCGAGGGCGCTGCAGGAATGTTACTTCGACGGTATGAGCGTGGCTTGCATAATGAATAAAGCAATTTCACTTGAAGATATAAAGGATACTGGTAAAGCGAGGAGGGTGAAAATACCTAGAAACTGAATTGGTTGCGAACTTATCAAAAGCAGAATGAATGATTAGTACGTTTTAAAAAATGGTCATCATAGTATACATTAGATACATATGCCGAACGCATAATTAGCAAAAACAAGCCCTACGAATAAGAAAAGGTATTGTATTTTAATTGCAATACTATAACTTTATCCAAATTGAAATAGTATTGGAAATGAGTTTTCTCTGTTTTTGAATTTAAACACATTTCTTTACTGAATTAACCGAATATATTTTTACGCATCGTTTCACAGCTTGCGAGTTTCTATACATATATTGCATATTAATTATAATCGACGTAATACGTACTCCTTGATAACAGTTTTATTATAAAGCGTACTCTTATGAGCGTTGCATAGCATGACACAAAGTATACATTCTAGAGTATTGTTTATTTGTTTACACTATTCTTATTTTTATTTATAAGGCAGCAAGAGACATTATATTGTAAAGTGATAAGCAATTTCCAATAAAGATGACATAAGTCAGAAGTAAGAGGATAAAATGGTTAGAAGCGAAAGATCAGCACACCCAGATTTTATTGATCCATCTTAAAGTGTAGTCACTCTACATTGAAAGATGTAGATATGGTGACGGCTAACCATACTAAATTGAGACGTCATATTTTATTCAGTCTTAATTCATCGGATGATAAATCAACAAATACAAACACATTATTAGATTTCAACTTTATAGGTTCTACGCAAATATATTTCCTTATGTTCCGGCAATAATAATTTCTTGGTATTTCAAAAATGCAATGCAATTATAGTTGTTCAGATACGAAGAACATAATATTGTCCGTTGATACAGGATATTCATTCTGATAATCACCAAGACTTTGGATATACTTTTGCCAATTTGACAAAACATCTATCGACGAAAATTCAGCAAATATTCAAACGAGAACAAATACCACTATTAAACTATGGGTCGAAAAAATGTTTGTTGCATTTTATAACAAAATGACACTTTCGTGATGACATTAAACTTGACTCTTGCATGTCACTCTTTTCACTACACGGAATAAGTGATGTAGGTACTGCTGCTAAAAATATTTAGGTTTCTATAATTCGCCATCGGTAAACAAAACCTTTCCCAGTTATTATTATTATTAATTCGTTACTTCTTTACTTTCCATAGCATGCCATTGTTGATGAATATAAATTTCTGCTTTTCTGCGTGCATCGTCCGTAATGTTCGCGAGTGGAAATCACTTTATACATACAGGGTGAATCAGAATTTGAAGGAGCAAATTGAAGAGTTGATAGAACACATCAGTACAAGCAATTTTTGTACTACAATGTGTGGGCGGAACGCAAGGTGTGAAAAGTTACAGGGTAGTTTTCCACCGTCACATTTAACGCGTTTTAAAGAATTATCAGAAGAATGAGGGGAGATATTTCAGAAAACATTTTATTAACAGGAATATTATTGGTTTATTTGCTCAAAGAAAAAAAAGTTATCGCAAATTTATGAGGAAATGTCCGTCAGACCACGCGCGCTGCTCGGAACTGCTTACTGCTTACTGCTTACTACTTAGTGTACGGTGCGGCGGACGGGTATGCGTATCCGGAGCATATAAATCAATAACATTTCTGTTAATAAAATATTTTCTCAAATATCTACTCTCATTCTTGTGATAATTCTTTAGCACGTTAACCGCCATGTCAGGTATCCGCGACGCGGGTGGTGGTCAGCGCGTTAAATGTGACGCTGAGAAGCTACCCCGTAACTTTTCATTCCTTCCGTTCCGCCCATACATTATTGTACAAAAATTGCTTGTATTGATGTGGTCTATCACCCCTTAAATTTTCTCCCTTTAAATTTGATTCACCCTGTATATACATAGAAGACAATACGTGCAATACAAAGCATCCGACAAGCTTCGAATTTATTACATTTCTTCTGAACTAACAAATACAACATAACATAACACTGAACCGAGTTGAATAGTAAAAAAAAACACATTTTTAATATTTTTAATATTAGATATTGTTAAACTTTATGTCCATTTCATAAATTGCTTGAAAAACTTAATAAAAAATTTGCGTAGGAAAAATACATTTGCATGGGGATGAAATACGTTATAGTAATACAAAAGTATAAAATAAAATCGACAGAAATAATGTTCCGTTACAAGAGAATATTGAAAGTACAGTTAACACATTCAGTTTAGAAAGTAATAGTTTGTATTGTGTTGTATGAAAGGCAATGTAAGCAGTTCCCTCTTTATTTTATATATTGTCAAAATTATTTTTAGAAGAAATCAAGTTTGGCCCTCTTAGCATTAATATAGTCCTATCCATTTATATATTTCTGCTGGAAACAACAAAATTTTGATAACGTATTATCCATGCACTCATTATTAATAACAATATCATTCCGGTTATTTAAATTTGCTATATTTTCACGTAATAACCATTAATATTTTTCGAGGTACACGCGTAGGAGTCATCACTTCCAGAAATTTATTTTCCATCCAAGCTGTTGGGCGGGTGCGAGGCGCCATATTCAAACTTTCACTAAAAACTTTGCTGGCGATAACTTTGTACAAAACGGAAGTCTCGGCTTCACTCTGGAATAATTAAAGAAACTAAGCTGCGCTTTAATGTACTATATTATGCGTTTCAAATTTACCGTACAGAAGATATAAATAATGAACGTACTTTTCATGTGTAAACAATTCATAAAGATGTTATGCGATAAAACAGTACCACCGGATATCGGTTACGCAACATAGCACTAGCTATACAACAACATAACCAAATGGGACCGACGTTCCGGATTTCGAAAAAAATTAGGCACGGCGAAAATTGAATAAATTATTGGTTCAGTTGTTATAGCAACAGATTCGAGCCTCACTTTGGGAAAACAATAGAACGTATTGAGAAGAGACAAGCCTTACGGGAGGCGATACATGTAAAACTTTCAAAAAAACCGACTTTTTTTGCGTAAAATGTTGGTATAACATCTCAGAATTATGTCACCAAATTAAAACTTCGTTCAAAGTATTTCTCATGTTATAAGTTATAAACGTGACCCTCCCATACTTTGCGTTCGAGTTCCATCAGAAGTATAGTTGAGCGGTCGACTTTACCTACCTGTTTTTGAATTAAGATATAAATCCGTATGGAAACGATTTTCAAACGTAAAAAGTCATTGTATTGACCACGTTTAGAAGAGTATGAGTAGTCGTATCCGAAAACTTAAAAAAAGATCACAAACTTGAAGAAAGGGGCAGAGTAACCGAAACTGTAATAAACAAATTGTCATTATACTAAGGATTAGCTATTCAGAGGAATGTCAACAGCCTCGAGGATATGAAAATGGCTGTAATGGTCAATTTCTATCATATGTGCTCCACGGATAATCCAAAACATGACTACTGTCATGTCGGTCCCTACAGCCGATGCAATTGGCGAAAACCTGCAGCTTCTGGAGAAAATTTGAAACTTATTAAATATTCTACCCCACTACATTCAGAAGTCCAAAAGTATGTAAAACTAATATTTGAAGATTTATCGCGAAATAATTTGCTCAAAAGATGTTTGGGTGGCCATACGCAGAATGCAAATGAGAGTTTCAACTCGACCATTTGATGTCTCGCTCCAAAGTATTCACATTCAGGGTTGAACATCATTGAAATTGTTACGTATATAGCAGCTGGATTGTTCAATGAAGGTCATACATCCCTTTTACAAGTAATGAACAATTCAGATATAATAATTGACAGACGGTGTAAATCGTACGCAGACAAAGAAGAGGGACAGAAAGTAAATCGAGAAAATCGGCGCAGCTAGTCAGCGACTAAAGAAGCTCGTCAAGCACGTCAAGAGGAACTTTTTAAGCAAAATGAGTTCTATGAGGCTACCGAAGGACTATTATGAGACGCTGGAATTGCAAACTAATCCGTAAGTCATTACAATCATTGAATTTTTATATACCAAAACTTTAAACGCGTTTTTCTCAAAACTCTTTTATTGAAATCGATGTGAACGATAACTCAAAAAGTTTTTCATTAATCGCACTGAAATTTGCACGCATCTTTTCAATAGATTCACATTCTATGTGAACCTACCTTTTTTGAAAAATCTCTTGAAAAAATTACTTATTCGAAGTAAAAATACTTGAAAAATGTGGCTTACAATTGAAGTAAGTACTTGGTATAAAGCGTTTCATTCTGTGAATCTTTTTTTCAATTTTTTTCAGGTTCACCGGAAAACTACAATATTAATAAACATAGAGAATTTTTTTTGTTATATTTCAGATCAATACCACAGACACTACAATCTACTCCAATCGACAACTCTTGCTGCGACTCTTCCAGAAGACTGAGCGGTAAATCGACCATTTTGAAAGACTAAAAAACAAATTTTTTTTTTATAATAGGTAAAGATGTATGTAAATCATATTCCAAGTTTCAAAAACATAGAGTGAATACTTCTATGCAAAAAACATTCATGGAAATCGATTAAAATACACGAATCTATATGTATCTAACCCGTCAAATGCGGCAAAATACTTTGCTTTTGTTGAAGAGATTCCATACACTTCTTAAATGTACAATATTACTGTATTTTGTAAACTCACAAGTACATTTGTTTATACAGGGTGGTTTCGATCCGGTGGTACAACCGAAAAGGAGGTGAATCTACATACAAAAATAAGTCGAAAAAACCGTATGACAATTTTTTTTTAAAACGCTCCGTTTTCGAGAAAATCGACTTTGAATTTTCGCAAAGTGCAAGCGCACCCGAGCGCGGCGCGATATACCGGGTGCGCTGTAGGAATCTTGGTCGCGGCGCGATGGCTTATCTCATTGCGTGGCATCGAAGCAGGCCCGGCAGGGACATCCGGTATACGCGACAGTGAGACCGAAGCGGCCTATGCGACGTCATAGCTGCCCAAACGTACTCGCACACGACGCAAAGCGATAGATATAGATATACAATGCCATACTTTAGGGATCTCGTACCTGACGAAAATTCACACTCGATTTTCTCGAAAACGGAGGGTTTGAAAAAAAATTGTCATAACTTAATTTCTACATTGTTAGATTAGACATACCGCGTTGATACATGGTACACAATAAGAAATATTTTAAATTAACTAAATAAACGTAATAACCGCGTTCTGCCATTCTTTGCAATCGACTTTCTTCTTTCCGAACAGTTTTCATCCACTGTTTTCGTCTTATGAACAGAGTTGTTTGCAGACACTTTAGTTTCCAACGGCAAGGTTGTTCTGTCACACCTGTCTCTATGTACAGTCGGTCATGAAATCATTCGGACACCACTGTGGATTCGACTATTCTACTCTGTATTGAACATAATCATACAACAACAAAAATTAAATACATAACATATATTACAATAGAGTATGTTGTTACTGGAAATATACGAAACATTTATTTGTAGTACCTGTGTCGGTAAATAATAGGGGAAAAATAAAAAGATCGCTCATTTTTACCTCACGAAAACATTCGGACACTGGGAAATTTAAGTTTATAACTGTCTTTAACAATGGTGTTTATGTGTATTAATATTTTGTGGGATAACCTTTTTGTTTTATCACGTGTCGTAATCGTGTCGGCATGTTTAGGATAATTTGTTTTTAAATAGTCTTGCCCAATGCATTGCCATTCCCCTTGTAAACGTCGTTTTAACGCTTCTGCAGAGTTTATGGGGGTTGCCCGAATTCGGCGGGCAAATTCATCCCATACATTCTCTATGGGGTTCAAGTCTGATGACTGAGGCGGTGGTTGCAGCACATTTCTGCACTTATATAACAAATATTCCTGCACAATTCGCGATTTGTGTTTCGGGTCATTATCTTGGTAGAATTTTAATCGACCTTGGAGTCCCATATTTGTTGCACTTGTCACTAAATTACTTTTTAAAATGTCTAAATACCTGTTTTTGCCCAAAATATCGGTAATAAAAACTAATTGTCCTACTCCATAGGCTGAAATACAGCCCCAAACGACCACAGAGCCGCCACCGTGTTTTAGTGTCGGCTGCAAGTGCTTCGGATTCAACTCTTCTTTTGATTTTCGCCACACTCTGACCCTTCCATCGCATCCGTAAATGTTAAATTTTGATTCGTCCGCAAAAATTACGTCACTCCACCACTCACTGTCTTTTAAAATGTACTCCTGAGCAAACTGCAATCTCTTCCTCCTATTTGTTGCCTTAATATACGGTTTCTTTCGGGCTATTCCCCCATTATAGCTCTCTGATCGTAGCACTCTTCTCACATTTTCGGGATACACGGAGATTCCCAGTTCTTCGTTGAGCATGGCTGCTATTTGTGGTGCACTTATCTTTGGATTTTCTTTAACTTTTCGAATAACGGACCGATTGTCGCGAATACTTAGGATTGGTTTTCGTCCAGTTGGATGGACAGATTCAATTCCATTTTCATTTTTATACTTTTGGACAGTGTCGCACACTGTACTTTTACTAATATTTAACATATTTTAAATTTTTCTATAGGAATTTCCTTTTTCGTAATGAAATATTTCTAACTGCCGCATATTGAACGACGTGTTTTTACTTTTGCGACTCATTGCGAAGGTTGAACTGAAAATAACAGGTATTGAGACTCTACTATTCCTTAGTACAAAGTCAGTTACTGTGTTTATGAACATTGTCTCACCGACTTAATTGTAACTATAATTTTCTTTATTATGTGTGCGTACTCCGTAAGTGTCCGAATGTTTTCGTGAGGTGAAAATGAGCGGCCTTTTTGTTTTTCCCGTATCATTTACCGACACAGGTACTATAAATAAATGTTTCATATCTTTCCAGTAACTACATACTCTATTATAATATATGTTATATATTTAATTTTTGTTATTGTATGTTTATGTTAAATACAGAGTATAATAGTCGAATCCACAGTTGTGTCCGAATGATTTCGTGACCGACTGTACATCTTAATCGAATAGATGTAACCATGTACACTGTCCTATTGCTACAATTGCCAAAAGAAGTAAGAAGTTGGAATGTTTAAATAAATGCTGTAACAGTGGTGGGGTCTTATTGCGAAGGGTGATTCTGTAGTAAGGATGGCATAGGTTCATTGAAAAAGGAATTAGGACGCAAAACGCATGGATTAGGAGTGATAATATGTATGATAAATGAAAGTAGGTATAAGGAACGGAACAATTATATTACAGAAAGAATAACGAAACATGTGCAGATACGTTTTCCGTAGTAAAAGCTATTCGATAGCTTATAAAAAAAGAAACATTTGTCTGAAGTTTCAACTTTGCATCTTAATTGTAAAATCAAACAGTAGATTCTTCTAAAAAATTCCCAGAAGACAGTAAACAAAAAAAATAAAAAAAAAAGAGCAAGTTAAACCTATTAATCGTACTCATATTTCAGATTTTCTTTATATTCTTGAATAAAGTACCCATCTAGTACAAAAGTACACTCCCTATAACCATTTAGAAAAACGTCGATTTGGTGCTGAAAGAATCGTTGTACAGATATGCCACTATTTTTCTAAGATTACAAATTACTGATAACGTATCTCTGATTTTTTCCATACTTGTGGCTTTGGTAAAACATAGTTAAAAGAATCAAAAGCTTTAAAAACGTACGTTGCCAAACTACACTTCCCATTGGACTCGTACGTTTTGAATTTATTTATGTTTTGTATCGGTCTACGCAAACCGGGAACTTATTTTTTGTTTAAAATATTATCATTTGTTTTGCACCGAAATAGTACATTTGCACTATAATTCTGTCTGGAAACGTTGTTACGGTATATAGCGGAATTCTGTACGGAATCGCACAATGGTGTGATGATATGCCGACTTGTTCAGTAAACGAATACTTAAGACTTAGCACGAATTCTCTGAATCCTACTACTATAATTAACTGTTCACTAAAATCATACGCTCCAGAACACAATTATACTAGTAATTGATAGTTGTAATGTTAATTAAATGCCCGGTGTGGGATTAACTGAAATTGACTATATGATTCAGGAGTATACATTAATTTCCAATAAACGAATAAGATACAATTTATGAATAAAACATAGCTGTCAATGTCCGTTCATTTTGTTTTCAGTGCATCGATCGTTTTCATTTATTAATTAGAGTAATTATTGCAATCATGGTCACACAGAAATTATAAATTCATAATGTTGAATAAAAACAACACAATCACGTACACTTTGTATCTACCTATTAGAGTTACAGTATAAATATCAATATAAAACAAAATGTGACATACTTAAGTGTTTAATCTTTTCGCTTAATATGAGACGGAAAACATAACAAATGTGTATAGAGAAATGCTTGTTCACCGCATATATTTCAAAAAATTAAAAAACTGTCGAGTTTTCTCTAGAAACAAAACACGCATGAAATATGCTTTATAATTAATTCACTCGTAAACAATGTCCAAATGGAAACGCCTGAATAATTGAATAGCGACGTGCAATATTTCATTGTGCGTATACTATTAATACATTCGTTTGGATTCTTTTAATGAATCTATGGATATGCCCAAAATGTCTTACAGATTCCAGTGACTATAAGATTCTATTGGTTTCATCTGTTAAGATGTCGTCCTTATTTAATTGTTATGATATTTCCAGTCGCCAGATTATTACTATTATCGGCAATATGCGGAAAGAAATATGTAATAAAAATGAAAATTTCATACAAAAATTATAATAACACGTTAAATATTACGCTAAATCTGTTCCATATGTTACCAAGTTAGTTTTGCTAAATTAATATATACTTTACTTGATTTATATCTATTTTTCCAGCTTACTTTTTAATTTTACTATTGGTTGCATATCGATATTGCACAATTTTTCCATTCAATGACAAACATTCTATTTGTATTCATGTTTGCATTTGCGCGATCATTAAATAGTTTAGTGTGATGCGATAAAAATACTTTTCTAGGGAAAATAAAATGTTCAAAATATAGCAACGAATCAGTAGTTGGGCGTCGATGCGCCAAAACACTAAAGTAAACGGTCTTTAGTTCGAATGCGCTTATACTGCAGCAGAGGACGTTTTCCTCTAAATATAATTTTTACTGAGTCGTTAAGATGATTGTAGTTGTTACAAATGAAACTACATATTTTATCATCGCGACACTATAGCTAACGTCAAGAAAATTAAACTATTCACAACGATGTATGTGACCTTTATGTAAATTAAACATGAAAATTTCATGCCAACTAAGCAATTGATGATAATAGCTTTCGCATTGCTTCAATAGAAGAGTGGATATCGAGCGTAAATGCATATGAGAGTAATCCCAAGGTTTTCACATTGATGTGTGTTTAACCCCTTAACGTGCACGCTCGAGTATATTCGAGCGCGCTAAACAGATCAAACTGTGCACATTCGAGATAATTCGAACTGCGTTGTATTTGATGCTGCTATAATTTTTCACGCTCGAATATAATCGAGAATTGAAAATAACAATGTGAAAGCTAAGTAGAAAGCTATAATGACATTTTTTTTTTATTACGTTTATTTTACGTCGCATCAACTGCTATTGGTTATTAGCGACGACCAGTAACTATTGGAACCTTTTACAAAATTTCGTTGATTAGACCAGTATCTTTAAGGAAAATAATTATTCGCTCGGTTGCTAAAGTGTCTGAAAAGTTATCACCCAGGATCGGCTTCAACTTATGTTGACGACGGGAACCGCTATATGTAATGACATTATTGTGTATATGTAAGCTATAACACATTATTATTTCAAAGAAACCGTACGTTAAGGGATTAACCCTCTCAGAATGAGCACTGGGTCACTACATCGCGCTGATTCGGCAGCGGAGACATACACATTCTTACAGGACCGATACTACTTACGCCGGTACTGCCGGCGTTGATCAATTGTTCCCAAAGCGATTACGCACACATAAGCAATATGAAAGGTTCTAGCATGTGTACGAAATTAAGCACTGAGAACGGATCAGTTCAGTACAACGCTTCAAACGGTAAACACATGTATGATGGATGTGGATGATTTCATATTTCTCGAATATATTTTATTATTCTTATTGTTATCGTGACGTGGTTGAGGCGATTTCGGCACCCGGAAGAAAAATTATAATAGCAACGGGAGCAGGCAGTCAAAAGCATGCAAGATGTTTTTGCGTAGGCAACGACAATAAATATTCTGCAAAGGGCGATGTTTGTAAAAAAACATGTTTGCGACACACACTGCAAAAAAAAAGAAAAGTGTGAAATGTCATTTATGTAATTCCTAAAATATAGAAACATAACAATTTTTCACATAAAATTTACAATTTTTCTTCCGCAACCTAAAATGAAAATCCCACATAGTTAACCGACACACATATTGTAGTATACGAGGGAATACCCAAAAGTAACCGGAATCGTACTCCCACGCAGGGTGTACTTGGAGTACAAGGTTGCGCCAGTAAGGGGAAGTAGATGGACCTCTTTTGAGACATTATGCCAAGTGGCGACCCATGATGACGACGTATATGGTTTTTCTGTCAGTATTTTGAAAGTGTATGTGGTAAAAGTTTGAGATGGAAATGTGGCAGGATTTTACAAACAACATGTAGCTGTAATGTTTTGCTTTTTACTTGTTTTGGGATCGTTCTCATAGCACCATGATTCGTCGGCTGTTATAGTCTTGCTAAAAAAAACTCTGGATCGTCTGTGAATGCCTCCTTCATTGCGCGACAGACTTCCACGCGATGATACATTTGCTATTCAGTGAAGAGTGGGGGCACAAATTTCGCGGCTACTAGTTGTATTTCCACATTGCTGTGCAAAATTGCGTTGAACAGCGCTGCAGGACAACCCAGATAATTCTTTTAATTAGTCGATCGTAATCCGACGATCTTCCCTGATCAGATTGTGGATTTTGCTAACGTTGTCCTTGGTTCGCGGACTTTATAGGCGACCGAAACGGGCCGAACGCCAATGTCACTTCTGCTCTTTTAAATCGAGAAAATCACTCGGACGCTTGTGTTTGGCTCAGGAGATGTTCTTTATAAGCTGATTGCATCATTACAAAGTTTCGGTTGCATTCTTTCGGAGTAAAAAGCGAAAGTTTACAGCTGCACCTTGTTCGTAAGATCCTGTCATGTTTCCGTGTCAAACTTTTACTACATACACTCTCAAAGAAATGCCATAAAAAACATATGCGTCGTCATCGGAGGGCGTCAATTGGGCCAATAACTTAAAAGAAGTCCACCTACTTCCCTCTAGCGGCGCAACTTCGTACTCCAAGTACACACTGCGTGGTAGTACGATTCCGGTTACTTTTGGGTACCTATCGTTATACATAGTCGTAAGAAGAATTAAAATTATTGAAATCATACCGCCTCTTCCAATAGCGTCTTTAAAAACTATCTATAAAATCTAACGATTGGACACAAACAGATACACTGAAAGAAATCATGTTCTCAGAAGACTGTCCACCGCATAGTGCAGCTTTCTTAATAGCACAAGCAGTGCAAATTGATCTGAATCTAGTAAAGAACTTCAACTTTCTAGTTTAAGAGGGATGTAAGCATTTTTTTAAATAACTGAAGTAACCTTAAAAACTTAGCAGAGTAATAAGGTAAAATTACCATTATTTTGGATTTATGGTTATAAACCAAACAATTTTTCTTTCTAGCATATGTTCGTGACAGTAAAAACAATAACGGAATTTAAGATGCCCGTGATAGGTGGAATTTTACATTGATTTTGTTACGATTCCATTTCTTTTGCTAGGGTATGTGTACTAGAGATTAAACAAATCAGTTACAAATAATGCAAGGGTAATATACTAAATTCCGTTTCGAGTACATGGTATGGATAGAGAAATGTAGAACTATTCTTCCTGTCAATTCTAAAAATAAATCCACGAATTAATTTCTGTTTAAAATGTATGAGGTTCTTGCACGACTTGTATCGAACATGAAAAATCCAGATCAAATTGTGAAAAAGTATTCTATTTCTGTCAGTCACCTCCGTCGTAGCCTCTAACTGCCAACCATTTGTGAATACAGAGGTGTATATAATAAAGGTAATTGCGGCAGTAGAATGTCAAATTCAGTAGCAAGTATGCAACGAAATTATACAGATTTTCTCCTCGGTATTCCCGGGCGTCATGCAGTGCGCATTCATTTTACTTCTTTCCAGGGCTGTGGTAATTTTTATTTCTTTTTTTTTCATGTGCATTCATTAGTATTTACACCGTGGATTAGTTTCATCCGCATCGAACACAATAATAACATTTTACATATTTCAGGAGATGTACAAGAAACTTAAACGATTTCAAGACAAATTACCTGTAAAGAAATGAACGTTTGGGAAAGAGAGAAAATAAGAGAGCAGAAAAGATGGAAGACAAGTACGACAAGAAAATTAAGCAATTTAAGGGGGATGCTGGTAGCATGACTGAAGCAGTAACAAATTTTTGGATTTACTTAATCAGATCACTATTATTCTTTCCTTATTCTAGCCGATTAAGCAAACGAGACATCTAAATAGGCAGTATTTTAAAACAAAAACCGACAGATATTCCGAAGGTACTATTCTCTCTGTTACCTGAGAATGTGCTTCAAATAAGATATAAAAGATGATACACATACACCTATCAGCCAGGAATGAATTGGTATATTAAGGGCTAAAGGTGGCTGACATTATTCAGCGTTGTTGTCGTGTAGCATCACTATCCAAGAAAACAATTCAGTTGAAAATACCTCTAGCAAATACCTTACAGACTTGAAAGAAATTCATGTGACAGTGCTCAAGGATTACAGTTGTCCTGGAAGATATCGCGTTCACAACATGCAAACTGTCTTTTC
Source organism: Anoplius nigerrimus (assembly GCA_914767735.1). Lineage (NCBI taxonomy): Eukaryota > Metazoa > Arthropoda > Insecta > Hymenoptera > Pompilidae > Anoplius > Anoplius nigerrimus. The sequence continues at coordinate 434,700 of CAJZBX010000979.1, forward strand.
CATCCAAAAATCTAAATCTAGTCAGAGCATTGTGAAAGAATATTGCCAATTCTTGCAATGACTTTTTATTTCCGGAAACAGAGCATCTTTGAACCACTGTCTGATATATTCTTTTTAAGTTTTTCCCAGGGGGCAATATTTCAGAGAGACGCTGACTTTTTTATATAATAATTGCATTCCTCGTTTATCTAGAACATTTCTTTGTAATTTTGAAATCAGATAAATAGAAAACATTGCAAAATTTCATCGGTTCAACCAATCGGGTGAATAATGTTACAAACACGAAGCTTTCTTTTTTTTCTACGGTCATCTTATCATTTCAATATATTATGTTAGCCGAGTCTGATATTTTTCTTGTATGAATTTCCTATTTCAACCTACACTTACTTGTATTGTAATTACTGTAAATCCCGGTACTCTCTTGGTTCGGATCGACAGTAGTAAACTCGTCTATTTTATTTCAAAAGGCAAACTCTATCTTCCTGCACTTTTATGATACCTAATTATTCTGTTATAACGAATGTAATGTCGTATTATTAGCGTTTTATAAGCCTAAAACCAAATCCCATGTTGATAAACTATCTTGATATAGCATTAAAATCTTTAAGACGTTAGGCATTACAATATTTCCTGGCTTTCTTCACTGTTTCTAATACTATTTCTCTTGCATATCTGAAAACTTTGTTTAGGCTTGGGAAGTATGCTGATTTAACAAGAAGAATATAGTGATAACCACAAACCCTTTTGTAATGCCTGCAACACAACAATCACAATAGAACACTGGATCATGAACTGCACGATATACAAGAACCAACGTGACCACTATAAACTGGGTACATGACTAAAGGACAACCTCAAAGAACATTCAATCGAAAACCTCCTCATGTACCTCAAAGAAACAAAACTAATATTGAAAATTATGTAACTACTCCCTTAGTCGCTGATAACCTTGCTGTTTCACCACCGTTCTTGCAATTTTTCTGAATTTTGAACTTTGAAAAATGATATAATCCGTTCGAGGTAGTCAATAGTTACTCTGTTTACATTGGATATGACAATTAGTCTAACTGATCTCTGACATGTAAGTATTTAATTCTAAATACTTTGTGTGGCAAAATTCTATTTGGTAGAAGATTTCAACGTGTAGATAACCATAACCCATTATTTCCTATATTGCAAAAGTCAACATTTATCAATTACATTCTAAAGTTCCTAAATCATAATACATATTCGTTTTCTTCCGTTCAAAATTACTATGGCTCCAATCACTTCTTTGTTATATTGATTGATAAAAATGTCTTCTACATTCATATTCAATAATTAACGTCAGTGATTGCATTCGTTTTTATTCAACGAATATAAAGAACATATAACAAATCGTTTGGTCATATCCATTTGTGCTACTTTCAACGTCGTTTCCTATTATTCCCACTATGCACCTTTCACATTATCGATTTTTCTCCAGAGTTTTTGTTCATTCATTTAAACTGGAAAACCGTGAACGTCTTCTTACACCATACTACTCTACTCTACCTCTATTTTAATTGACTGTTCTTTGATCTGTTCAAATCCGGTTCAAAAATTTTAATAACTTATCTCAATAAAGCACTTGTTGCCCTCGTGACGTATCCGATGAATCAATATGCTAAAAGTGTTATTTCGTCACTGATCGTATAGAGTATGGTAACAGCAAAAGCGTCAGCTAACTCAATAACAAGCATTACTTTAAAAGAGTTTAATAGGACCATTCGCTTAAAACGCGTCGTATAATGTTGTGATAAAAACATTCATCGGAAGTGAAACGACGTAAATGAAACTCGCTGCCAGGAGATGCTTTTATAATTGAATGCTTCTTAGCAAAGGTGTAAGGAAGTATAATAATATGAGGCAAACGATTGCCTCATATACTTGTATTTTCTTCAATAATGTTAAGAGCTTCGATTATAAAAATCATAAGGCCTCTATTACAAACAGTCCTATGGTAAATAGATGAAATTCGTCTGAAAGTAAACATTTTCACCGGATGAGCTTGACAAGGTTGCTAATGTTTTCTCAAAATATTACGTCGTGTTTATAAGTACAATAGATTGCAGGCAGAGGGGATGCGGAAGTCCGAGGAGAGCCTGAGGAGAGTGGGACGGCGTTGGAGTTGATTGTTGCAACTATTGTTGCTCTCTATGCAACAATAGTTAATATTTAATGTCAGATGACATCACAATATTTTTGTCAACATTTTAATGTTGTAATAAATATGCACGTGCCTTCTAACCGCCTTCCATGTTTCCGTTATTCTAGTCATATATTTTGGCAGTAATAATGACAAAAATGTGTTGCACAGAGAAAGTCATCTGACATTAAATGGACCGTTTATTTTGAAAGTGGTGTAAGTCCATTTTCTGTTGTTTCGAGTAAATTAAAGGTTAGCATATTAATCAATTAAAAAATATACATTAATTATATCAAGTCTGGCAATGTTTCTACGGATTTATCAATGTGTAATTTGATTATATAAATTTCTTTTAGGCGAATTTAACTGAAATAATGTATATTTACGGGCTGCAAATGGACTTACACCACTTTCATAATTAGTCAATTGTAAAAATCATTTTGTTTCAATTCTGAAAAAATAAATATCACTTCAAATATATATTATACTAATCCAATTTTGTTTATAAATAATAAGGAGAAATAAAATGGGACTAGTATTTTTTATTTTGAACGTTAATTAGTTTATATTATTTAAGTTTGCTATTAAGCTATTGTTTAGTTATAAGGTAAAATAACTGCTTCAATGCTTATATTTTTCGTATGTAATTTGGTTTGGCATTGTTATACAAAGGTGTGTGGACAATTCTTTCAAAGTTTGGTGGTCTTTCCCGACATGTAAGTGATAAATCTAACGTCTAAAATTCTGTATCCCCCATCGATATTTTATATACAATAGCATACGGCGCACTTTTAAAAAACCACATCCAAATATTTTTACTTTTTCTCTGTTAGTAATTTTTCTTACCCGTTTTTGAATTGCGATTTGTAGATTCTTTATTTTACATCAAATAAAACGAGAGAATTTCGTGTAAAATAACTGTATTATTCTGTCTACATTGTTTTATGACATCATAATAATCCTGTGGTGTGTACAAGATTCGTGAAATAAAGCACGTGTAACCAAATTACCCACCTATGTCTATGAAAATTGGACTTACACCACTTTCATAATCAATGAATATGCAATTTCTTTAATCGATCAATTTTAAATTGAACAAAGTATTAGCATTTTTAAGATATTAAATGCTAACACGTTATAAATAAAGAGTTTACGCTAGATTGAGTACATATAACGTAATAACTCATTTTTGTTTAAAAGTGGACTTACACCACTTTCAAAATAAACGGTCCAAATATTAACTATTGTTGCATAGAAAGAGGACAAAAAAAACGATGAAAAAAAAGGCACCTAACAGGATTCGAACCCAAAGAAAAAGTTTGCTTCGACAAAACAGACTGTCACCTTACCCGTGTCGCTACCAACGATCTTTGGTTGATCTTCAATTTTTCAGAACATAAAGCTTACATTGTGACATCGATGTCTTCCATTTATTTAGTTGTCTTGCATTATTACGACTGTGCAATGTAATCAATAACATTAAACATTACATGAAATAGTTATGTGACAAAAATTAAACCAAAGTTTACCTCATACGTTGTTCTGACACCCAAAAACTGACGAAAAAACGGGTTTTTTATTTTTCCGACGCTGTTGCTGGTGAGCAAAAATTATAAAAAAAATCAGAGAGATGTTGATTGTAATATTACATTACACAAAAAAGCGGCATCACTGATCCGGACTTCCTTCGGTATCAAATAAATATTTTTCTGATTGACTTTTCGGTTTTTATTTTTTTACCAATAGGATTTTTTATGTAAAAATCTGAAAAAAATCTGGAATATGCGCGCCATTGCTAGATACGGCTCTGATTTTTTTCGATTTTTTTTATGCACTAGATTCCAAGAAAATGGTGGGAGAAGCGGACAGTACATTTTACACCCCCCCGCCCCCCACGGTCGAGATTCAAAGTTGAAAATTCACAAAAATGTTTCTTTTTTCATAAGCTATCGGATGGCCCATTCAGAGTTTCGATCGGTTTTGGAGCACATTTCACTGTCTTACCCGGCTATGCCCTTTTCACATTACTAATTACTTATGTGATCTGAACTAATTTCATGAGGCACAGTAACGCACAATTATTTTATAATTTTGTGTAAATTTAGACGCGGCGCAGGGTTGTGATTTTAAAAGATATCGTGGGAGCACGCAGACATACAACGTTTTTGAAGATCACGGTTAGTAGCTGATTAAATTAAGAATACTTTCAAAATTATCAAAAAATGTCTGTTCTTTTTCTATGTTCTCTTTAAACATTCATTATTTTACATTTTATCAAAGTCTAGGGATCATACATGTCAAAATGAAAAAAGAGGTGCTCTATAATGTGTAACAATCAACACAATTACGCGTTCTAATACACATAAGTCGAAGGTGTTAATTCTCAACTACCCAGACAACTAAATATCACTCTGTGTCACCATGCCTAGTTTAAGTGACAAAAACGATAAGGCTATTGCATCGCAATATAGAAATCAATGTCGTTTAACTAGAACACCAAGCGCCGCAGCGTTTATTGTCCCACCTTGTTAAATTTTTTCTTTACCTTCCCATATCATTAAACACGTCATACTTTTAAAGAAACGCTGCATAAATTATGTACCATTACAACAAAATAAAGCATATTGTTTCAGTCCATATATGATCAAAAAATGTCCATTAACAGGAAATACTTAATTTTCTTTCTTAGTCGGCTCAAAAGAGGAACAAAATACCATAAAAACTCATGCTTCACGGAACTCTGCTTCTTCACAAAGAATAACAATAACTGCAAAGTACAAAGCTAAAACCACGCAAAGTTTAGAATTCTAATTAAACATTGAAAGTTTCAATAGAAAATATTTCTATGGACTTCAATTTAGAACGCAATATCAGCAAGTTAATAATGAACGGTATCACAACGTGGCATTATGTAAAATTATATACGCGAATTGAGATATTATGGCCGAGTCACTACAGCAATTCGATTTGAGATATATTAATCTAGACTAATCTCATCTTATAATGTCGAAAATGACAAAACGAAATTGTTTTCAGAGTTGTGCCACAGCGCGTTTAGAAGAATTTGACATGGTACTGTTATCGCGTTTACAAATTAATATCTGTTCTACGTCTGTTTGTCGTAGGTTTCTGTTAAAATTTATGAAGCAATTGTTGAAATTTATGAATGACTGCATGATTGATGCGGCATTGTAAAAAAGAAATTTCTAATGCAAGTTTACTAGACAAGTTTGCTATTACTCCTGTCATAATTGCCGACATCACACCTTCATATATGCGCCATACCCTCCAAAGAGCAAATAGAAACATGTCAAAGCACTTCAGCATGTCTTTTCTTCGTCTTGCTTTCACATGACATGCGCTTCGTCCTCAGTAAACTGAGAATTATTAGAAACAGACTTGAACCCCAGGCCATGAAACTACTACGGTATTATAATATTATACTTACACTGTTACGCAGCATGATGAGAATCGTGGAAATTTTACAGAACTTATTACGTCTGAAAAATTTCAGCGCGGTCGAGAAAACGTTGATGTCTGACCTCGATTTTTTTAAAAATGGGGGGTGTAGCTGCTTTTAGCAAAACACGTGTCCAATATTTGCGGGTAGAGATGGCCTGTGCAAAATTTGAACAAAATCGGTGACCCATAACCCCACTGCTCCCCTTGCATAGCACAACAATATTTCCGATTTGAGAAAAGTTATTCACAGATGTTCTATTTTTCATAATAATTTTCACCTAATCAATTTTGAATGCTGAAAATAAGACTAAATTGTATCTTGCATGTTTTATGTGTTTTTATACAACTACTGTGCATATGGTGACAGTAAATGTGCCCCGGTGTTTAATGCTTGACACGTGTCTGCGAATGAGGATTATTTGCAGCACAATGTAAATGTAGTAGTTTTATTCCCCTTCCATTTTTATCAGCGCATCAATCAAAGTGAAACACATTCAATGTATTAAGGTTCGTCTAATAAAATTACATTATGAGTAACTTTGTACCTAATTCGACTCGGAAATAACTTAGAAGTTGATTTGTGCATAAATGGCATAAATTATCGATATTGGACCACATTAGATAAGTTTCTTAAACTCCACTTTGCACTAATATTGGACAACATGGCATGATCACTTGGAATAATATAACGCTGTGATAATAGAAATAAACCCAGTTTTAAGCTTGAATTACACACTCGGGGCTGGCCAAAAATATTAATGCACATTAACCAGTGTTTATTACGAGCGTATTTAATTGAGTCAATTGAAACGATCATATTTCAAGACATCTGATTAGAATCTTTTGCGGTTGTCAAGAAGAATGGCCCATGTTCTCTTACGACAAGTAATTAATCAAATTATTGAGGTCCGCACGCAATTCGATGATGTAATTTATGTCACCCCAAAGAATGTTAATAACCATTTTTCAGAAAAGAACGATTTGTGTATCATTTGATATGTAAAAATCGTCCGCCTCTGTTTTTTTTTTTTGTTACGATTAGTATAGGGTGCGACAAAATAACTTCCCTATTTTTATTGCTGTGTAATGAGTAGTGGAACAAACTCAGAGGAGTGCGGATAGTGGTAATCGACGCGACGGAGGAAATGGAAACATTTTTTTCTATTGTTTTTTTTTTTGTTGTTCATTACCAGTCGCCAGCTTTTGCCGTCGAGGCGTTCTTATTTTCTCCTCTGTGGCTGCGTAAATAAACAAAACATTAGACATTGGAGTGAAAATAACCCACGAGAGATCCACAGAAGGTCTCTTCATATTGAACGCGTTACTGTATGGTGTATAATGTCACGATTTGAAATCATCGGGCGTCATTATTTTGAAGAAGATGGCGTTGTAGTTACTGTTAACTGGAACAAATATGCCAGCACAAATTAAATTTATTGTATACAGAAAAAACGGTGTTTTTTTTTCACATTTCAAAATAGGAAGGTTATTTTGCCGCACTCGTATAAATTACGACTTAAGGGGGGAACCTGATTGGACGGCTAAAAATTTTCGACTTTTTTTTTTTGCTTAAATAGATAGGATGATTCTTTGAGAATATGTTCCTAGAAGCTTAAGACAAAATTCAAAGTATTTTGGAAGAAACAGGCCATTGAACAGTTGCGTGTGCAGCTATTACGGCCGCGCAGGCGGGCCATCAATGCGTGCGGTCCGCTTCTCAGCACCTTAGACGGGTTATCCGGCTTAAGGTAGTGGCCCATTGTAATAGATAAAAATGTAGATTTGATACAAAAGAATCCTTTTCGATCCATGATAACTGTATTGCGCTTCGGAAGTACTGAAGCGATTTATTTCGACCACGATCATTACAGTCTTAAACTTTCCGCGGCACATACGTACCACACAGTTATATTAAAGTTTTAGTTGAGGTTGAGGAAATGAAAAAAGCAATCACGGCGACACTCGACCATATAAAATCAACCAACAAACACCCACTTCACGACGGTTGTCCGGCTGGCAAGAATAGTTGATGCAAGTGCATTAGGCTGAAGCGCAAGGAACATAAAACGATTTTAATCACTCCCCTGCACTCCCCGCAGATATTTTAGATAATTTAAAACCTATATATGCAGACCTTACAAAAGAAGACCTCTTAAATAGGTGTTTTGGGGGGATACTCACAAAACCCGAATGAAAGTGTTAATCCGACCATCTGGCGCTTAGCACCGAAACATTTAAATTCCGGTGCAAAAATTGTAAAAATTGCAACGTTTATTGCTGCCGGCGTCTTTAACGAATGTTACACCTTCATATTACAAGTAATGGCGGAACTAAAACTCATTATCGGACAGCAATGTAAAATCTATGCTGATTGTTACGTCGCGAAACGCGTTGTACGGTAAGACCGCCGATCACTATGTCGCTCTAAAGAGACTCGTGTACATAAGCAATTGGCCAAATCTAAAAAAAAAGGAATATTTTGAAGTAGAAGAAGGTCTACTTTATGGACCAAGATTAGCGGATTAAGTGTAAGTTGCCAATAACTATTACTTTTCTGCAACAAAAATTTTAAACGCGTTTATCTCAGAACCACATTTTTTAAGTTTGCATACACGATTAAGAAAAAACTATATGATAGATTAAATTAATGAACTGTTTCAAATTGTTGGTTTCCGTAAAAAATGTTGACACCAGACTGCATGCAAACAAAGGACCTCCGCTGCGCGGCGGCGTAAAGAAAGTCATTTATTATTGTATTTTACAAAATATTTGGGAAAATAAAAATTTATTTGCTTAATATAACCTTGAAGCAAGTTACTGCAAAAAGAATTTTAAAGATTGTGTTACTGATCCCTGAGAAACAAATGTTTGAAAAACAACGAGAAATGCGGGGTACCCATCAGGTTCCCCCCTTAACATAAAATCATATATTTCTGTTGTCCAACCCTTATCATTGTAATTATTCAAGCATTCCTGAAGAAATAGTTATGATTAATCATTGTATACAATCATTTAAAATGATTACCACACTTTTCACTCCATAAATTGTATTCGTAATGAATTTCTGTAAAATTATTATCTTAGATACCGTTGTTCCGAAAAAGTTTAAAATCTGTTTGTTGTAATCGTGCTAGCATTATGGGAAAAATCGTGACGTTGAGAATGATTTTTCATCAAATAATTATGGAAACAAGCCTGAAACGCATGTATTTAGCACACTGAAATCTATTTTTATTGAACTGTAGAAAGTTGGACTGTGATATTAGAAGATTGTGATATGTAAATATTGTTTGAATAATGTTATAAGCAAAGTGGGAAAACAAAAGAGACAGTCCAATGTAAGGACATCGAATTATGGTTTAAGTAAGCAAATTAAAATTTAAAGTTTCAAATATCCCTCACACCCTCACTCTCCCTCTCAAAACGAACTGTGTCAGAAACAACGATAGCTACGGCCGTTACAACGAAAGCTATAAAAAAATTAATTATAAAAAATCGAAGGTCAATAAAATCACAATATAAATCACACTGTTGTGAAAAAAAATAAGACGCTTAAATTGGACACGGGGCCATAAAAACCGAAGAAGAAATGGAGATACCTTGTCTGGACGAATGTCCGAGTTTGGACTTTTCGGCAAGTTATATGTTAGAAGTGAATTTATAACAAAATTACGTGGAGAATATTGAATGAACGCATGCATACGACCAATTTTCAAACAAGAAGGTCGGACTCAGTCATGATAATAAGAAGTTTTCTCGAAATTTCAATGAGTCACATTATAAAAATTCGAAAAATCGTAAAGAAATACTACACTTAGGAGAATTTGCAAAGAATATTGTTTCATGAAGGTGATGTTTTCGCTGTCGCTGAATTAAGTATTTCAAAAGGATAATGCATAACGCATTGTGGTGATATTTAAATGATATTTAGAACAAATAAAAGTGGAGCAACTAGGTACAATAGTAATACGTCTACCTCAAAATCCTAACCTCAATCCTGTCGAGTATTTATGGGATGAACTTGTTCAGAAAGACCAAATATTAGTTCCCAAGTCAGCAAACGATATCTGGGACAAGCTTCAAATTACCTGGAAAAATATAGCAATGGAAAGATTAAAAAGCGTGATGAAAAGAAGAATGCGACGCTGTGCGGCCGCCATTCCATACAAAGAAGGGCGCAACGATGAATTGAACATTTAATTCATAAAAGTAATAACGGTACTACGGGTAACGCAGAATGTAAATACATTGTCAATTACTTTGCGAGATTTGAATTACTACATGGTCAATTATCACACATTACACAACATTTTTGTCATGTCCACTATGTTAATGAACAAGTACTCTGTACGGGAATTAGTATCTACAAAACTAGTCGTGATTATTCGCGAAAGAAAACATAATTTAAAGTACTTGTTATGTTTACCACTGATGCCGTCTTGTTTAGAGATTTGTATTTGGTTGACCTTCTTTTAACATTTTTACAGCCATTTTGAGACATTGGCGGCTATTATTAGGTTGAGTCATAAGTAACTTCCGTTTTTTTATCAGACATTTATTTGGCTTTAATTGAATAATAGAATTATATTAATTTGTTATGTATTCGCCACTATTATGTATGACCTTCTCCCATCTTCCTGGCAGTTTATCAATTCCTTCCTTGTAAAATGTGCTTGGTTTGGACTAAAAGAAATTTTCGACAGCCTGACTAACTTGCTCTTCAGAATTGAAAGTTTTTCCGTTCAAAAAGTTTTGTAAGGAACAGAAAAGGTGGTAGTCTGTGGGGCAAGGTCCAGGGAGTAAGGTGGGTGTGGTAAAACAGACCATCCAAGCTCAAGAAATTTTTTTGAGTCACCCTTGCTGTATGTGGTAGCGCATTGTCGTGTAGAAGAATGACGTTTTTGCGATTGATGAGTGCAAGACGTTTTTCATGGTGTTTCTCTTGCACATTTTCGGCTGCTGGACGTATCTATCCGCAGTAATCGTTAAATATTATTTCAATAGCTCGTAATGAATAATGCCTCGACAATCCCACCATACACACAGTAAAATTGTTTTGCCATAAGTGTTTGCTTTCGGATCTGATAGCGGTGGTTGATCCTTATCAAGCCACTTTCTTTTGCGGACGATATTGTCCTAATTAATCCATTTTTCATCGCCTGTTATAATCCTGTTTAAAAATGGCTCGATTTTTACCCGTGAGAGCACACTTGTGGCGACTGACATGCGATCTTCTCTATTCCGTTCTCTCTGATTGTGAGGTACCCATAGTTAACAGTTGTTAACAGTTGTTTGTGAGGTATTCAACCTTTCTGCTATTTCGCATATTGATTGGCGTGGATTTTGCTCCAATATTGCCTTTAAAAGGTTTTCATCAAAGTCGGGAGGACGTCCCGCTCTTGGTTTGTCTCATCGGAAGTTACTTATGACTCAACCTAATATTACACGAGATTTCAATACACGTTACGATAGTCAGGGGCTTCATAGAGTAGTACGTGTTTTTTGTCGTTGAATGATATACGCTTTTCTTTTCATAAACAGCATTTCTAACAAAGTCGCACGTGTCTAAAGAATTGCAAATATCAGCAGATGTGAAACATACTTTCTTGACACATAAAAATTTGAAATATTTAAGGGTTGTTGGTACTATTATAAATCAATCATATCTGCGTTATACGGATCAATTCTAGATTTGTGCTACGCAGTTGTCTCTTGCGTTGGCTTGGTGCAGAGACTCTCATATATTGTCAAGATTATTAAAGACGGCTAAGTTGAAGCAGAATTAAACAAGAGTAAGACTTATCCGATGGTATCCACATCATTTAGTGTTTACAAACACATCAAAAACAATAAAGTGGAAAACCCACGGAACAAAACTTTTCAGCAAATTCATACGAGTCCGCATGCGAAAAAACTTTGTCTATCTTTTGCTTATGTATTTTGAGCATATGAGTGGGCCAAACAAAGAAAGAACTGAAACAAAATCAAAAATATGGAGTGTAAGAAGTCACAACGGCAATGCTATCGCTCGGCTTATTACCAGATTTACATATGGTAAAATTGTTGGTGGATGGGTTTGGGAATAATACTTGTTATTACTTTACTACATAAATGATATTTATTCTACTAATTACTGGCAGTATTTTCCAGTAATACAGTATTTCTCTACGTGGCGCGTCGTTTCACACTGCATGCAGACCGCTTAATACTCTTCCTTCTTTTGACACGACCTATCCCCTTCACATTCTCTCCTTACAATTAGCGTAACGTAGCCCTTGTCTTGTTTCGCATTTGCACAGGCATTCACACATCATCCATGCCATTAAAAAGAACCTCACAAAACTCAACCTTGCTCAACGCCATCTAATTACTTAAATAAAATTAATTAATTAATTTGTGTTCCAGAGGGAAGGAATACAATTCAACATTGAAAAATGCATCCCATTAAGAAGACATTTTAACCCTTTGACTGCTGAATACTCTGAGCCAAAGCGCTTCGCGTGAACGTAGTGAATACTGTTTCACGCAATATGAATCTGTTCGACGGTGTATTGCATTATAATTTCTAATATTCCATTTTTTCTTGTTGATAAGCAACAAGATATGTTGTTTCTGAGATTGTTGCACGGACACGATGAAATAATTTCTGGACAAATACAATAAGACAGGAGTAAATGATCGAAGCCATCGCCGAGCGCACATGCGCTTCCATAGGCCACACTGATAGCTTTCGCTGGACGCATATTTGCGCCCGTAGTAGTCAAAAGGTTAAAGGGCATAAATGAATAAGATAGTCAAAAGTCCCCGCAAACCAATTAAATAGCTTATGACATATCGATAGCTTATGAAAAAATAAACATTTTTGTAAATTTTCAATTTTGTATCTGAACCGTGAGAGGCAGGCGAGGGTGAAATGTACTTCCGGGTTCTCCCATCATTGTCTCGAAATCTAGTGATATTCTGTGCAATAAGAAAAATTTAAGAACATCAGAGCTTCATGTGCATGTATCTAACACATTAAAATGTTGACAAAAAAATGGTGAAACATGTGACAGTAAATAATAATTATTGTTGCACGGAGAAAGGAAAAAAATGATGAAAAAAGAAAGTACTTAACAGGATTCGAACCAGGCAAAAAATTTCCTCCGACTAAAAAGACTGACACCTTGTCGTTGCGGTTAGTAGCGACGTTCTTGACTTGCTCTTCAATTTTTTAGCATATAAGGCTACACTGTAAAATCCACTTTTCCCATTTATTTACTTTTTTTGCACTTTTACGACTGTTCAATGTACTCAATAACATTAACACGTTGAACGCCACGACACCCGTACTTGGGTGACGGCCCCTGTGGTTATGTTTCCAGGATGACACTCGCCTTCGTCTGATTGAAACAGAATTTTGTAGGTAGCTTACAATAATTTCCTTTTGTATCACAATAATGACGAGTACGCATATACAAAGTAAACAGATTGGAAATATTAACAAATGGAAATATTAACAAATGGGAATATGACACTCTCCTTAGTTCAATTGAACCAGGATTTTGTAGGTAGTTTACAAGAATTTGTAACATCCAGCAATACCCACAACAATTTTTCGCGACATGGGAGTGAGCGAGAAACCAACTGCTAGCTATCCTCGTCCCACTAGCAGTACCAAACACGTTACCAAGGCAACGGACTGGGAAGTGTCAAGAAGGATCCAGAAACATCTAGAAGGATCGAGAAGGTTCTAGAAGATTCGCAACAACCGGCGATCGCGACCCGCGGCCGAGATGACCACCACGCATAGCAACGCACTTGTTGTCGAGCCCGCTTGCTGAGTTACGCACGGGTATAAAAGACGGTGTCTTAGGTGGTCTTAGGTCATACAATCTCTTATTTTCCTGCTGGGAAGAACGAGGTAATACCACGGTCGCCCAGCAGGGCCGGGGACCATCTTCTGGGTCACCCCCTGGAGGAGAGGGCGGTAGGACTACACCACCGGCCGCCTCCAGGAGGGGAGAGTACAGAGGGTCCCCAGGCAAGGGAGCCGATTCCCGGGTCACCCTGTGGAGGAGAAGACGGTAGGACTACGCCACCGGCCGCCTCTACTAGGGGAGAGTACAGGAAGGCTACCCCGTAGAGTCATTTGCGGGCGATTCCCGGGTCACCCTGTGGAGGAGAGGACGGTAGGACTACGCCACCGACCGCCTCCACGAGGGGAGAGTACAGGAAAACTGCCCAGTAGAGTCACTTGCGGACCAAGACCTTAAGTCATCCGCCAGAGGATAGATCGGCAGGATTCACCGCCGATCACCTCCTAGAAAATTACAAGACATTCACTAAATAATAGAATTCAATAATGTAAAGTCAAGCGTTATACCATCGAAAGTTTGAGACGAGCGGGCTCACAATCAGTCATAAAAGAGATCGGTCATTACGAGTCGAGCAAAATTCCTACCTTACCGACAAACGAACCAATTTCCTGTAAAACCTTCAAAATGAAGAAATCCTTGACATTTTCTCAAAGAACCAAACCTCCTGTGATTTCCAAATCCTCCTACGAAAAACCTCCACTACAAATTTCATTTGTCATCCGGGAAATATAGCCACAGGGGCTACATCCAAGTACGGGTGATTGGGCGATCAACGTGTTAAATATCCTGTGAAATAGGAATGTGACAAAAAGGAAACCAAAGTTTACCTCATACGGTATTCTGATAGGTAAAAACTGACCACAGACGCGGTTTTGATTTTTCCGATACTGTGTCACCAAATTAAAAATTATGAAAAAAATCAGGGAGGCGTTAATTCTAATATTAGATCACAGGAAAAAGCGACATCACTGATTTGAATCTCCTTCGGTGAAAAATTAATGTTTGTATGACTCATATTTTGGTTTTTATTTTTTTTCCTGTTGGATTTTTTATATAAAAGTTTGAAAAAATATATAAAATGTGCGCACCATCACCAGATGTATCTCTGATTATTTCGATTTTTTTTATCCAATAAATTCCGAAAAATTTGTGGGAGTAGCGAACAGTACATTGTACCCTCCCCCGCCCCACGGTCGAGATACAAAGTTGAAAATTCACAAAATTGCTTCTTTTTTCATAAGCTATGGAATGACCCATTCAGAATTTCAATTGGTTTGGGGGTACTTATGACCGTCTTATTCATCTATGCCCTTTACGCATCACATTTATAACCAAAGAATATATTACCAATAAAGGCTCAAAAACTTTAGGCTTTATCAAAAGGTGAACCAGAAATTTCATAAATATTAAAACACTAACTTACATACACAAATCATTAGTTACCCCCATTTTAATGTATGGGTCTCCAATCTGGTTCCCCTACACCAAAACAATGATTGATAGGATCGAGAGGGTACAATATGCATTCCTACGATATGTGTCTCTTAGGACAAACTCACCGATGACTAAATATGATCATGATTATTCAAACATTTTAAGACGGCTTGATTTAATTTCCCTCTCATCGAAGAGAAAAATTCAAGATATGGTAATTTTATTCAATATAATTCATAATTCTTATAATTGTCCTGAACTGATTTCAATGATTGAATTCAGGATTCCTGGGAGAAATCTAAGAGAAACCTACAAACTTTTAAATATACCAATGTTTAAGACAAAGTATACTGCTAACTCTACTATTCCCAGGATTTGCTCTTTAGCCAATAGTTGCGATCAAGCCATTGATCTCTTTGCGACATCAAAAATAATTTATCCAGTCAGCCCTATAGATTACATGCCGAGTAACTCCGATTTCTATTATATCTAACAATTTCTTTCCACAGTACTGCACAAACATCAATGTATTTTTAATTGTACTCAAAGGCAGTTATGCCGTTAAATAAATAAATAAATAAATAAATAAATAACTACCTACATGAACGATAAATTAAATCACACCGTCGCTAATAACCCAGCAGTCAAAGCGACGTAAAACCAAAAATAGAAGAAGAAGAAGATAAATTGAAAATAAAAAAACCGTTGCACTTGCAATATTTCGTTACCTGTTGTGAAAAATGCATGTACAACTTTTCTATGATATATCGAGCACACTTCCTGCGAAGTTAGCGATATCTGAGGTAATTGAAAATTTCCATTGGCAAAAAATCGAAACAATGTAGGTTTGAACTTTAAGTTGACTTTAGCACCAATCGATATTAAATTTATTTTATTGATGTAAGGCGACCTTTTTTAGTGCTAAGGAGATATCTTTGCAAATGGATAATTAAAATGTTATTTATTTTTCTTTACGTTTTAGTTAAGAGATACCTTAAATTACAGCTATGAAAGCCTGTTATTATCGTCAACACAACATACTTGATAAGCTGTGTCAATGAAAATCACATTTAAATTTCTAAAAGGGAATTAATGCTCGGCTGACTAATGTACCTTTGAACGTACCAGTAATTGTGTCTAAAGAACTGCGATATACTTAACTAACGATAAAAACAATAATATATTTAGTTACACATAAAGATACAGAAAATCTTTCGAAACATGAAAAATAACAAATTTTGTTAATTGAAACATATGCGTAATTGTATAAGATCACAGACAGTACTCTTGAATAACCTATGACGATTATTTTTCTATGTTTTTATAGACTATTTCAAATAATACATTTTATTTTGGCAGAAGTGTATTGTTTTTTTTTATTTCGTTATTTAGTGTCGCATCAACCACAAGTAAAGGGTTATTACCGACATTTCGATACAGGGTGTATTGTTTTGTACAACATTTCACATTCCATTCTTCCGTAAAATTTGAATTTAATTGACGATTTGTTTAAACTGGCTATATTACATGTTTTACATTTATTTCCATGTGCAAAATATCGATGTTTTAAGAGAAATTGCGCAAATTAAGAAAAACAGAATATCATCGCATTACTTAGGATTCCGTTTTTGGATTTAAACAAAAAACACGTATTACACATTTTAATCAAATTGATGTGCACTCTGAGCAAGATGTAGTAGATCGTATCCACAATTTTAGCAGAATATTAGGTAGCCAATAAATGAAAATAAGGAAAGTGTTGAATCGAATGAGTATACAATTCCAAGGGTCTCTGGTCTAATAAATGCACCACTGTAATCCTCAAGCCAACTCGGCCCGTGCCTTTACGATTGGCTGCCTGCGGTAATACTTAACTAACCGGATACTACATGTATGGGGCGATTGGAGTTATAATAAACGATAATATTGATGAATGAAAACTTGAGTTTATGATAATAAAAAAGAATACATTTGCACACTCAACTTGTTCTGTGTGGATGCAAACCTTATATTATTTTCCCTAAATTGTATTTACGTTAAAGTCACAAAAAAAAGAATTGATAAAATAAAATACTTGATATATACGAGTATTCGAATCACTCTGATCAAATTCGCGAATTATTTCTACTGGAACCGAAATGACTGACCGAAATGACGAACTGCAAAGAACTTATATGATATTCGATACACTCGCATTAATGATATTTACGTGCTTATAACAAAACATTTACTGCCGTTAAAATAACTCGAATGAAAAAAAAACTATGAATTATAACGCTACGATCCTTCTTCTGTTTGTTAGTATCGAAAATAATGTTTAATAGAAAGCAAATACACTGATTTTACAATGTTCAGACGCAGAATGTGACAATATTAACACTCCATATTTAATTAATATGCTGTTTAACGACTGGGTCATATTGATTAAAAAAATCATGGATTTATAATGATAATTTAATAAATATTATACAATGTCAACGTGTGCGCAAGACACAATTTTTTTAAAGAATAGCTACTTAAATAGTTTTGAAAATAAAAGATTTACGGATTTCTAAATATAAATATACTTATTGAAGGCGTAAAAGGGGTATGCATGCTTAATTAAATTACAATGCTGGTATTTTACTTTTATGAGAACAAGCAGGATGTATGACCCACGTTTGATGTCGTGAGCGATCGTGCTACTATTTATGAAAATATCAAGAGTGCCTTCGTTTAGTTACTATGTCTACATATTGCTGCGTTTTTTACATTTAACTACACATTTGCATCTGTTTCATATTCCCTATACTGAACCGTTAGTTACATTTTTCTAATTTTCCTACTTAGAGTTCGTGAGCATTTAATCGTGTTAATCAGGGTAATGGGCCGGGATTTGATAATGTTAATACCAATGGTATACTCGTGAATTATGTAATATTACTGTAGAAGAAAGATACATGCAAAATCTGTCTAGACAGAATGTTTCAAGAATGAAAAACTATTCGTAAATGCAAAATAGTATTAAATAATGGAAAGTCGAAACCAATAATTTGCGCACGTATGTACTTATGAAACATACAGTCTATCGACGCCAAAAGGTTCAAACCAATCATACTAAACGGCGACATTCTATTTTTAACTATTACCAAGCGCGACGAAAATATTACCTGTTCTTGTTTTATAAATATAACGTTGTATTCAGGTCATCCGCACACCGCAGAGTACGTCAAATGTATGGTCCAATTTTGTCAAACTATTTTACGCCACTAGTAAAAGGTATTTATTCCTCAGAGTTATCATCTATTTCCGCCAGGAAACAAAAAGATTAGAGTTACAATAAATTATAGGAAAACTATTGGACATTGTAATAAGGAAAAAAATGAGAACATCTACAAGACTCGCCCAAGGCAACCCGCATTGCTCCATTCTGAGCACGCGCTACTATCACCGCCGGAACCGGAAGTTCACTCGACTGCTCGCCCACCTGGTCTTTCCGTCCGACATACACTCATCTGTGACCATACCATGGGCATACACTCAGTAATCATTTGTATGTACATAAATGTATGCGAATATTTAACTCCGTCTTTTTGTCATCTTGTTGATTATATCCAACAAACTTACGATGTTATCTGACATATTGTTATTAAGCTGTTTCGAGTGGAGTGTTACATATCTGAAGCCTAATAATATACATCGCAATCAAATGATGTTTTGTTAATATATAAATTTTTTACGTAATAATTAATAACGGTTTTCAATCTTTGTTATCATATATACCATCTATTGTAATCGCGCCACAATAATACGATATTTTCTGGAAATAAAGTACTCATCTTGAAAAGAAGTTTCTTTATATTAAAAACGATCTGTGTTCTATAAAGGATGGCGGTATATTTATCTATTTATTCGGTGTATGTTCAAGTTAAGCGTTTCTAAACACAAACAATTTAATGAATATATTACCTAGTTTCTCTTATGATAATGCAAACTGCTCATCCGTCAAACGATTTAATTCACTTTTAGTTGAATTTTCAGGTAAGAATGCTCGAAATTGATCCAATATTAATACGCGCCGATCTCTATTCATTGTAATATGTATTTATTTTATAATATTACTGTACACTATCATTTACATATTTTTAGCAAAATGGTGTTAAAACGTGTATATTTCAATATAACGTAAATGGTTATACAGAAAGTTTAAATACATAGGACAGAAAAATTGATTGTGTTGACGGCACATGTGAGGAAGCTTTACGCATTAACTTGTAAACTTGAGACGACCGAAACACTGTTCATGATTTAACCCTTCACCTATGGTCGTCGAGTCACTTCTCAAGTAACGCACCATGGTCAGGTAACAATGCCGTACAGATCTAAGTTTTCTTTCAACAAAAGGCTTAACTCGTAACCGCCCTATAGTTGTCGCACAAAACATATAACGTTGTTAAAGTACTTTTAACGTTTTTATAACTCAAAAGAACAAACAATTATTCCACTTCTCACATATACGACAAAGTCATGCATACGAATACATTATAAATTTTCGACCCTGACATTTTTAATTTGAGAGAATTTTAGGGTGCTTCTGAAATTATGCTACTTTCGTCGGTACTAACTAACCTGTCTGTATACACAATTATTCTGATATATTACGTCACTATTAACATATCAAATTTATAAAAGAAAATAATGTTCTGTCAACTTATTTTCTATCGCGCAGTAAATTGTGGTACTGTTCCTCACACGTTTTTTCCTTTTTCTCTAACTAGATTGAGAGCACCGGTTTGGCGATTAACCTTTTGACTGCTGAATACGCTGAGCCAAAGCGCTTCGCGTGAACGGCGTGAATAATTTTTCACGCAATAACTATGAATCTGTTCGGCGGTATATTGAATTATAACTTCTTATATTTCATTTTTTCTTGTCGATAAGCAACAAGGTACGCTGTTTCTGCGAATGTTGCACGGATACGATAAAATAATTTCTGGAAAAATACAGTAAGACAGCAATAAACGATCGAAGCTGTCGCCGAGCGCACATGTGCGTCCATAGGTCAGAGTGATACCTTTCGCTGGATGCACATTTGCGCCCGATGAAGTCAAAGGATTAAAGATTTAATCCCGCGGTATTTTCTCTATTTGTCATTATTCACTGGTAAAATCAAAATTCCAAGAGAAGGGAAAAAAAAGACGCCAGGATCTCTTAATTCAAATGCACAATACAAAACTGAAACGCATACGAATTAATTGTATCGTGCAAAGTTAGTACAGAAATTAATACTTTCGCGTAGGCTAGGTCATATTATAACGAAATACTGAGAAAAATAATTCTTATCTGTGTGGAAGCATTATATTGTAACAAAATACTGAGAAAAGTAATTCTGATCTGTGTGGAAGCGTCCAAGAGCGTGTAAAGTATTTACAAAGATTCAAATTTTTTCTTTGTGTCGACCTATTATAGCACAAAAAGTACAATCCGACAATCAGTAAGAAATGCTAATGACTATATAGTTCAGCTTATTCAGTATGTTCAACTTTACGTTTTTTAAGCGTGGTCCAGTTACACTACAAAAACGATTTCTGAAACCACACAAAAAAAAGGAGACGGTCTAGTAGACAAACAGACATATGAATCAGGGCTTAAAGGCGCCAAAAACTGTAAAACTGCAAATAATAATTCCATCACTTTGGTTTGAGCAAGCGTATGCCACGCCTTGACACAGTAACGTGAAAAATACATCCAGTGTGTACTGTATCCAAAATAACATTAAAATATTTAAGAGTTTCTTTCTATTCAAACAATCTTAGATATATTGTAAAAAGTGATTATTCATACAAAATTAACGGGTGTAGAGGTTATAGTTAATAGAGGTCTTAGAATACACTGCAAGCACCAAATCTTAATATTCCCCCGTTTAGTTTTAGAGTTGTTGATACTTTTGAAATGCATTTAGTGTTGACTGTTGATTTTGAGATACACAAAGACACCTGTATTATTCATTTGCAGCATGAAGCACATTGTGTCATATTTCGTATCGCTTCTGAATCACGCCAATATTTAACCAATACTAAATACGGATTTAAAAATTTAGAAAAATTTAATAAAATTCTTAGTTAACATCGTTCAAATGACACGTAGAGCATTTCAATTTCATTTACACTATAGTATTTTTTTCTTTTTGGTTTCTTTCAATTCTTTGAATTATTCGGTTGTATCATTTGCCTTATTCTACTTGGCTTTCATACTTTAATCTTGTTTGTACAACGAATACGACTACTATCTTTGGTGAAAGTACCGTCTTGGGATAGTTATCAGTGAGTCTTTGAAATAAGATATACTTAATGATTGATTAATACTGATCGCAATAAAATTTGTTTTTCTTTCCCCGAAATTCACTTTTCTGCAACAGTTTGTAATAACATCGTTCTACATGTTGGCCACGCTTTCTGTGCAGATTAATCTTAACATATCTTTGAAGAGAATTCAAACAAAAGATCGAAACGTCGAACGTTTATCAAATTAGCTTGAAAGCAAGGTGTTCTCCTGACCGCTCCAGGGTCGTAATAGCTATTACCATTACCAAATACAGTCGTTAAGTATAATTTCAAAAAACTAAATCCAGAGCGTTCGATAAGAGATGGTACAAACAAAAGGTGTGTGATTCTACGTTAAGCAAAAAGTCGAGAATATAGAACCATTTTTTTTCATTTGAGACTGTTTCCGAGAAGATCGACTTTGTTTGGCCGGGTATGCGTTCACTTGACCATGTCTTGTTAAAGCGGATCCCGCTGTAGATAATTCTGTGCATTACAGCTTATATTAATAAACACTTCCATTATCACGTTCATTTTACTAATATATTATCTTGGTTTACATTATTTTCACTATACGCTGTCACGATCTATCCATCTCCCGTCATGCCTACGTAGAGTAATTGAGAATGTACCGATACGATAGTTTCCTTTGGTGCGTGTGGTGGAAACGCATCAGCCGCATCCAATTAATAGAGACACTGGTGTCCCAATCGTTGACATCCTGACAGACGCGTAATTCGTAGAACAAAACAAGCTCTGAGGAGTATGGTTAATGAGAATATTTTCGGCGATGTGGTGGTCAAGGACAACACCGTAAATGTTGAAGGTCAAATACTACAGAACATCCTACAAAATCACAAAATAAGATATAAAGCTTTCTTCGTAGTATAATCTTAGTTCCTCGACAGTTTTTTAAATCTTGCAATGAGAACAATATGCACCCTTACCATATTACCAAATGACAAGGAGTCATGCTACGTGAGAACATTTCCCGAAAGACATTTTGTCATTGTCTACTTTAAAAAAATGGTAACATCGCTGAATTTCCGTTAAAAATATTATGGGCCGATGTGGCAACATTTAGAAAAATCAGGATGTTCAACGTCCATAACACGCATACCTAGCAAACTGAGAACTCTCATCCAATTTTAGAAACACATTCAAGCAAGATGGAGTATAAACAACTGAGCTGGCATAACTGGATATCTAATTATTGGGCCTTACTTTTTCGAAGAAAAAGTTACGTCAACGGCATGTTTTAATTTGTTGCAAAACAAGCTACCCATTTTATTAGAAGATGTACTGCTAAGAATTAGAGGAAGTTTATATTTTCAACAAGTGGTGCACTAGCACATTTCTACCATCAAGTCAGGGATGTTTTACATAAAAATGATCAAGGTTGGATTGGTCGTAGTAGATTAATAGCTTGGCTACCACACTCTTCTGACCCAACTTCACTTGACTTTCATTTATGCAGTCATATTAAATTATTGAAACCTTTTGTACAGTGAAAAATAGAATACGTTAGAAACGGTTGACAGAAATGTACTATAATTGGAGGCGGTGAGTTATGCATTTGCCACATTCGACAACGTTTTCAACCATTTCTGTAATAATAAAGTTTCTGGCGTCGTTACCTGACGCTAGAGACCACATGACCATCTCTCCGCGATTCTCTGTTGCTAGCGCCCGATCGCTCATCGATCGATACAAATACAATCACCGAGCCTAACGAAACGCCCCAACACCGTGCAGCGGAGCCTAGGGCAAGATCCGTCGGCATAGCCCTACTGAAGAGTTCGCCGACGGATCCAGTGCAAAACGCTTATACTCTTTAAATTCAAGGTCACTTTAATATCCCATTTTATTGAATATTCTTAATTTCCCATTATGCTCCAGGTTTCATATAAATAAATTTAATTACAATTAAAAGATACGTAGGCCCGGTGAAAAACATTTTTTTTAAGGCGGCGTACTAGTATAATGGTTGGAAATCGCCGCACTATGCTAAAAACGAACTTCGATAGCGATAATAATCCATAGCAAGATAATACGTTAGTAAAGTACGTATCACCGTGACATCGAAAGCGTTTATCAACATAAACTTCAATTGCCGCAAAGATCTGTTGTAACGAAATATGATCAAGTGAAAGCAAACCCGGACAAATTTCAGCCATTTTTCTCGAAAATAAAGTCTCAACTCTAATCAATTTCCAACAACGCGTTTCAAATGTTGCACGTATGAATAATCAATTTTCTTCGGAAGTAACACATGTTCTATAAATACGCATTATGCTTTGATTGCTACGCGATGTTGTTAAATGTATTCTAAAATAATGTATATTGCAAAAATCTGATTCTGTAAACTAATCATTATTGATAACAACACGAAGTACTGCTCTCTTCTTGTCATTCACTATATTCTTACCAGCTCAAGCAACACACAGGTTCATTTTGCTTTGATAAGTAATTTAATAAACACATCGTTTCTTCACATTTGTCTATCTGTTTAGCTTTCAGAGTTTTCACTCCCTTTACTTGACTCATATAAGCATACAATTATTGAAAAAGTTGGTGAAATGTGCAAAATACTTAAAAGAGAACGCATCAACCACTTTTAACAAATATTTCTCCAAGAAACTCGGCCTCATAAAAACAAAATCAAAAAAGGTTTTACGGTACAAATATTGAATTAATTTTTAAGGTAAAAGAATCGTATTTTTTATAAAAGTCGTATTTTTCTGCCTATACCCTATGCACTTCCGCGTTAAAAGAAACATGTATCTAGAAAATGGACTATATTTTAGATATAGGCGTTCCCCAACATATTCGAAGAAAAAACTTTTCTCATAGACCATGACCTTTTTCTTTTTGGAAAATGTGGTTACCACCAGCAAATTTCTTTACTTTGTGACCAAATTCTCTGATGTCGTTTGTTGTATTAATAAAGAGTACCAAAAACTCTAAGCGACCTATGTTTAAAAATTCTTTGCCACTCAATTTCATGCTTGCTCATCTAAGAACCTTAGGATTATTGAACTCCTTAACTGATTTAAATGTACAATACAAGCTCAATACACCATCCACTTCTAATTGTAAGTACAATGGGATCTTAAAAGCAGTTCTAATGATTATAGTTTTACGTTTTATATTATATAGGGTGGTTGCGATTCGGTGGTACAACCGAAAAGGAGGTAAATCTACATGCAAAAATAAGTCGAAAAAAACGAATGACAATTTTTTTTAAATGCTCCGTTTTCGCGAAAATCGACTTTGAATTTTCGCAAATTGCAAGCGCACCCGAGCGCGGCGCGATATAAATACCGGGTGCGCTGTAGGAATCTTGGTCGCGGCGCGATGGTTTATCTCATTGCGTGGCATCGAAGCAGACCCGCCAGAGACATTCGATATACGCGACAGTAAGACCAAAGCGGCCTATCGTATCCGTTAATTTGCTCTAACCAACTAAACTAGCCAATCGTCCAAAATCGATACAAATTCTAAAAACGAAATTTTTAAAACCATTATACTCCAAGCAAGCGGCTCCGGTTACGCTGAGCCAAAAATACCTGACATATTTTTCGAATTTATGATTAATAAACGATCATAAAATGATTGTTTTTTAATGACTTTCAACGAGTTTAATTAAATAATGATATGTATTAATTCTGTAAAATACACGTTCACGGCGCTTTCGGTCACTCTGTTGTACGATAAGAATTATAAAAGATTCGTTTCGTCCTGGATCTACTGGCGGACTCATCAGTGGGGCTATGCCAGTAGATCCTGCCCCAGACGAACGATGTTTGGCTCGGGTTATGGTAACTCCTACTGAGAGACATGCGGCCTTCCTAGCGCGAGAAATACAAAAATTAATATTGATGGAAAAGCCCCCTAGCGGTACGCGCTAGAACTGTATTAATTCTCTAAACTTTTGATCGGCAAGATTAGGAACAGTCAGAGAATTTGATATTGCACGAAAGCAGAAAACAATCCATCAGTAATAAGGTAGTAGTAAAGAAATATGTATACGTTGGCCATGAAAACGCAGAAGCTGATCTTCACATCTGTCAAAAAATGGTATATAAAAGGCTGCATCTCTTAAAACTCTGCATTAACCCGGTGAATTTAGTTTTTATACGAATAATAGGTGGTAGTTATTCCAAATTGTATTCGGTATTAGCACATTCGTATGTATTATATTTCTCGAGCTTGAACAACTTTGCGCTAATCATGCAGTTGATCTGTTGTAAGAACAGAGTTTGCAACCAATAATCTTCTTAAAAATAAATACAAGGAATATTGATAAATATTTATACGACATTCGTGGGGTTCATGACAAACAGTGTCAGTTTTATAATTATTTTTAATTTATCTCTTCCAAAGATTATCATTTGACCTTTGAAACTGAAAATCTTTTTTAGCAGATAATAATATATTGTAATAGAAGAATGAAAGGCACTGTAATACAAACAGATATTTTCCTTCAACCCTATGTTCAAATAAATTGAGAAGAAGATGCAAAAAACTCACTTTTTTTATACACGTTAGATTACAATTTGCAAACTTTGATGACAAATTAGTGACATTACAATTGACGTTTTATAGAGAACAGATGGTATGTATAAAAGCGGTTGCGCTTAGATCGCTCTGCCTCTCCGTTACTGTAGAAACTAGTGTTCTTCCAGAATTTAAGTGGCTCAACAAATGATAAACGCCGAGGAATAAATACGAGTAACAAAGGGAATATGTAAAAGCAGTACGGCGTGCTTCTTTTTCTTTTTTTTATATATTTATACGGCATTTTTGGGATCTATCGTTGTCGTGCAAAAACAGTGATAGAACCTATTTATTTACAACGTTTCGAAATATTAAATCACTACGAATAATGAAATTCACACTCGAATAACGATAGCTTGCAAACTAATTTCGTGAGTAATTATACGTGGATCATGGTCAATTAGTTTCTGAACGGCTTTAATACTACCTGACATGACATCTGCCTCCTAATGTTACATCGCGTTATGTTTTCATCGTGTTGACAACAACTAGGAAACGAATTGTATCAAGTAAACATTTATGTTTTTGACAGTTAGTTATCATTATACTGTTTACGTAATCTTTGCAAGATTTGGACAGGTTGCATGCAGTCTATGCGAACATGTTTGCGCAGGTATATTATAAAGAGGAATTTTATAGACATACTTATATAGTTATTAATTAAGATTTTACGTCCCATCGACTACAACCCCATTAGTGATTAGTGATGATAGTTCTATGTGTGTTGCATTAGATTTTGCGGTATAAGTTTGTATCTATTAAGTATTCAAACGTGTTTTTTGTATATTTCTGTAAAGTAAGAGCGACGTTCGGATTGATTTGGTGTTTCTGTCTGTAAGATTCGAATTTCCTACATTCATATAGCAGGTGGTAGACTGTTATAGGATTGGTGCAGATATCGCATTCTGGAGAGTGTCCTTTTGAGTAGGTGTTCAAGCGTGATTCTGATATGTCCTGTTCTCAGCCGGGATATCACTATTTTCTCTTTCCTGTTAAGGTCGTTGCTTATGGCATCATGGTAGAAATTTGTTACTATGTTATGAATCTCTGTTCTATTGGCATTGGCCCGCATCTGATTTCATTCATCTTTGATTTTGATTTTACCAAGTTCAATGGAAGGGTTGTTGCTTCTTTCGAACTAATGGTTGCTGTTTCATTTTCAGTGATTCTCTAGTGTGATGGTATCTCGATGATAATGATGCTTTAATTTGTATTGGAAAGTTTGGAATATGTTGTCTGAATATTTTGAATGATCTCCCTCTTTTCCCTTTTGGTAGGGTATTTTAGGGCTTGTATTACACTCATGGAGTCGGTGTGAATAACATAATTTTGGTGTTACGTTTGTTCCGTGAACTTTGAGACGTTGTATAATATATTGCATAAGCTTCCGCTGTAAATATGGATATTTCATTAAGGAGGCGTTTTTGTAGTGTCTTGCCTTTTGAGATAACTGCATATCCCAGCCCTTGAATAGATTTTGAGGCGTCAGTGTAGATTTTGTTATAGTGTGTGTACTTGCTGTTCGTCGTTGCTTCTTTGTTCTTTTTTTCGGTCTGCCAGGTCCAGTTTTATCTGTAGACTTTTCGTTTCGATTGTTGGTAGGTATTTTAGTCAATTCGAATATACAGCGGATTCGGGCGATTGGGTTTCTTATAATGTGACCCATTGAGTCTGTTTTTGAAAATGTAATTTAATGTGAGATTGTTAGGGGTGAAAGCTATTCTTAGTGCGTACTTTGTGCTTATTAGTTTTCTTCTTTGTTCAAGAGAAATTTGTTTTGTTTCAAATTGGATGCCACTAATTGGATATGTACGCTATAGTCCTGTGACTATTCCCAGTGCCGCATTACGGATCGGTTCTATTATTTTAAGGACGTGAGGCTTTGCTAAGTTATAGATAGTTGATCCGTAATCAATTTTGGAGAGGATTAAGATCCGACATGTTTTTAGTGAAACTTCTTGAGCTGAGATCCAGTTTTCGTGGACGAGGGCCTTTTTGATATTTAATCTCTTATGGCACATTCCTTTCACGTACTTTATGTGAGGAGACCATGTTAATTTGTAATTAAATATAACTTCCAAAAGTTTTATATAATCTACAAATTTATTGCCGTGATACCTATGTGCGATGTTGATTTACTTTGGGGCGTAAGTTTCTTTTTAAATATTATGGTATTGCTTGACGTTTGGATGGCAAGAAATTCAGGCCTAATTTTTTCGACAATTCTAAGAGATTGTTGATAAGATTAGAAATAGTGTTACACTGAGGATTGATCCTTGGGGTACTCCGTTTGTTATTCCCGTGTGGTCAGAGTGTATACCGTTAATCCTAACTTGAATGATTCTATCTGTTAGGAAATGTGTTATAAATGCAAGCATGTATTCGCGGATGCTAGATTTAATTAGAGATTTTATAATCCTGGATTTCCATATCGTGACATACGCTTTTTCTATGCACACGCATATCGCTACAATGTAATGTCTTTATTTGCGTCCCTTTCGGGTTTGCAACTTCTACACATATACAAACAACAACAAAAAACAACAATCATCTCCAACGCCGTCCCACTCCCCTCCGGCTCTCCTTGGGCTTCCGCTTCCCCGCTGCCTGCATTTCTTCCTTTACTTCCTTCCTTCTCGCCATTCGCTCCCTTCCCTCACCTCGCCCCCTGCTCTGCCCCATCCCCTAACCCTTTCTCTCCCCCGGCCCTTTTCCCTTTTCCCTCATCTCCCCCCAACACCCCCCTCCTCCTTCCGCCCCTCCCTCTTCTCTTCCTCCCACCACCACCATGTCCCCTCTATCTTGATCCTTCCATCTCCCATCCATACCCTCTTCCCCTTCCTCCTTTCCTCCCATGCCTTTTCCACCACCCTCCACCTCATCCTCCTTTCTTCCCATGTACGGTCCTCCTCTATCCTTATTTCTTTCCCCCTCACTTTCCACCTCTTTGCCATCACTTCTTCCTTTCCTGCCACACTCTTCATCCTAAGTATCACCATTCCCCTTTCCTCTCCCCCTTCCCTTCCTCTCCTTCCCAGTTCCCTGATTTCCTCCACCTCTCCTTCCACCCCCAATTCTCCCATTAACTCCCGAATCTCCTCCCTCCTCCTCTCTGCTCCTCTCCTCACCCCCTCCACAATCATATTCCTCCTTCTTCCTTCTCTTTCCTTCCGCTCCTTCCAGACTTCTATCCTCCTTAACCTCTCTGTCATCTCTTCTTCCACCCTCCTCTCCCCATTCTTCTCCTCTGTCTCCATCTTCCCTTTTCTTCTTTCGCCATACTCTGCCCTCTTCTCCATACTCCCCTCTCCTTTTCTCTTCCCTGTCTCCAGCTTTCCTTTTCTTTCTTCTCTTCGCTCTGCCCTCTCCTCCATCATCCCTTCTTCTTTCCTCTCCTCTGTCTCCAGCTTCCTCGTTCTCTCTTCCATTCTCCTTAACCACTCCTCCATCCTCTCTCTCTCTCTTTCCTCTCTCTCTCCAGTTTTTCTCCCATCTCCTTGACCTCCCGCTCCATTCTTGCTATCTCCTCCAATATCCCATTCAAACTCTTACTCAATGTCTTATTTATCACTACCCCCAACCACTCCTTCTCCCTATCCACCACCCTGTCCATGCATATCGCTACAAACTGTACATATTTTCGGAAGGCATCACATATTTCTGTTTGTATATTATTTAGGACATCAATGGTGAAACGGTATTAACGAAAACCATGTTGTATTGATGTAATTAAGTTGTTGACTTCGAAGTAGAATCTTAGTCTTCTAATGATGATTTTCTCCACCAACTTGCACCTATTGTTTCATAGGGTTATTGGGCGATAACTTTCTGGTTTGTAATTATTTTTTTCCGGTTTGATGATAGGTACAACAATAGCTTTCCTCCAGGCGTCTGGAAAAACTGTGTATCCATATACAATTATAGATGTTTAAGAGGTTGGGTTTTTGCTCATGCAAGTAAATTTAGAAATCTGTTCGATATGACCTCGGGGCTTGGTAAGGAATCTTTAGTTAGTTGGAGTGTTCTGTTTAATTCTTCTATGATTATTGTTGAATTAAGTCTGAGTTTTATATTATTTTTTGTTTGCCAGTTCAATAGGTCAGCTAGATTATTTTCGTGAGTGGTAGCGTTTGCTAGAAATGTTGGCGAGTAGTTGATATTACTTGAATTTGTTTTATAGTTTAAGGCTAAGTTATTGGCAATGTCAATGGTGTTGGTAGCAAAAATGTTGTCATCTTGTTTAAGGTATTTGGTTTCATTATATACTCTGCTTCTCTTTATTTGCTTTATTTTTTGCCATACTTGCTTGGTTGGTGTTTAGGTTGTTATAGTTGACACCAATGACTCTCACGATTTCTTCATGCTTCCTTTGATTGTTCTGCGGGATATCGCTCGTATTCTTTTTTAATGCCATTTAATTGTCGCTGGATGGGTTCTTTTTAACACGGTTGAAAGCGTGGTGGCTGAGTTTTAGTGCGATTTTGCAAACCAGAGAGATTTTGTAAAATCAAAGACGTAGCGATGAAATATAAAGCCAATAGCAATATTCACAGAGAGAGTGTAGCACCGGCCAAAACTTTCCGCAATACCCCAACCTTCAGTGGTAGCGTCACACACATGTTGTGTGAGCGGTCATTAAAGTTTAATAGCTTGCACAATGCTTTCTTGGTAAATATGCCAGTCAGTTTTGTTTAAGTTCTATTTTTGTGGAATTTCAGTATACCTATATTGTGGAGTTTCATCGTCATAGGATATTTTTTTAGGGAAGTGGTTGCTATCGTGTAGGTTGGCTATTTTTATGCTGTACATTGTCAAGTCAATTGCACTAAAAGATCCATTACTTCCATTAAAGTGAGTGTGTGCTCCGGTGTTCAGTAGTATTGTATTGGGATTGTGCGTTAGCAGTTTTTTGATCTTCTTACCTCGGGCGTCAATATTTATGATTGCCAGAAGGAATTGTGACTATTAAAATCTCCTTATTATAAATGATGTCGGCAGTTGTTAAATTTAATTTTCTAAGTCTTCAATGTTGAAAATTTGACTATTAAGTAGGTAAATATTGCAACTGTGGATGTTTTTTGGTAGGTGGATGGTAATAGCAATTGTTTCTAAATTGGTGTTTAGTGGGATTTCCATAGTGTTAAATTCGTTTGAGACTGTAATGCATACTCCTCAACCGACGTAATTTTAATTTTTCCTATTTTTGACAAAAAATGTATATTATTTTTGTGTTGGCTAGTGGTTTCTTTTGAAGTAAGTTTCTTCTAAGCGTAGTATTTCAGAATTGTATTTCTTTAGTATGATGCATGATGATTTCTTTAGTTCCTCGTAGTGTGAGTAGCATCCGTTTATGTTCTACTCTATTATTGTTTTCATTGATATATGAGCTCAAGTTCTTGTGGGTTATTCAGAAGTGTCCGTGTCCATTTCTGATGTGTATGACCCAGAGTCGTCAGAGTTTTGTGTCACTTGTTTTTTGCACAGTCCGTATACTCTATTTTTTATGCTGCGTTCCTTTAGAAGTGGGTATAATCTTTTTAGCATTTCTGTTAAGGCTAGAGTGTTTTCGATGTAGTCATTTATTATTTCTCTCGGTCGGTTAGTCACGCCAAATTGCATTTTCAACAAAACTTTTTAATAGCAGATAGTTGAACATGAAGTTGTTTTCTGTCATTTTGATTTGAATTTGGCAGGGCTGAGCATTTTCTCTGATTTTACGGTAGCTGGAATAGCGGATGGTGAATAGGTTTTTTTTACACTTGTAATCTTTTCTTTGTAGCTGAGAATTGTGCGGGGTACTAAAGGTTGAATCATCGTCATTTATATGTTCTACTCTTTGTTCGGAGGATTGAGACAGTGGCTTTTCCCCCGATAGTTTGACCGATAGTGCTTCAGGGAATTCAGTACGTTCAATCGGACTTGTTGTTTCTACATTTATCGACCTTTTTATCGGTTCATTATCGATGGGCTGATTTATTGTTTTGTTATTAGAACTGGCTTCACGTTGTGTAACGTTTGAGGACTGCTTGGTGACATGATCCTTTTTTTTGCATAGGAAACAATTTAATTTGACCGAGGTAGTGAAAATCCTGTGCGATATGTCGTCAAGAGATATTATGAAAGAATCTGGGATCTTTTTGGCGTCATCCGGGTGTACACATGCTTACCTCCAAAAGCTCTAAATATACGCCAATTCAGGTTCAAACGTTCCTGCTTTTAGGAGTGCTATTCTCGAGCAGAATCGTATATAGTTTGTTTCCACGACTTTTTCGATTTCTGGGTTGGAAATTATGGGAGAGATATTTGAGAATATAATTCGTTGTGCTGGTTGGATCGTTGGCCTGAACTCTATTTCTATGTTGTCGATTATTATTGTGTGCAGTTTTGATGTTACAGATGTCACGGGTTCTTTTTTGTCTAGGTACAGATTCTACCATTGGTTAACCTGGATATTATTTCAATAGTTTTCGGGCCAATTATATTACCTACAGCGCGAGCATAATCCCTTACGTTGATTCCGTCTACTGATTGTAGGATAATAGAGAGCTTGTTCTTTCGTTGGAGGTTGTTCGCGTTTTATGGCATTTGCGTAAGATTGTATGGATCCTCCCGGTTCATACTTTTTGGGATTATATGTGATCGTGTTGAGTTGTGAGGATCATCTGTACTCAATGGTCTCAATTGGTTTCCGGCTTTGCAAGCCCAACATATTACTTTATGGTTACCCAATAGGCTCATGTATGGTACCGATTTACATATCAACACCATTACGCAGTACCACCTATGGGTGTATTATAACTCTGTTTGTCGGTACACGTGAACTGAGGCACTTTTCACCACACCGAAGTGAACGAGATGACACGACTATACCTACGGTTTGACGGTTCGATTGCAACTGGAATTTTATATTATTTGCTCATTATTTGTTATATCTCAAAATAATATATTTCTAACCATGTTAATTAAAATTTATATTTGTTATTTTACACACAAGTATATTTTTAATAATAAACATAGAAATCTCTGTACATCCACGATTCAGAGCAATAAAACTCGTTATTACCTTTAAGAAAAATAATTATAATTTCTACAAAACAAAACACTTTCATGTGTTTTCATATTGAGTTTATTTGTGCATATTTTATTCAACAATAAAAATCATAAATAATTAATTTAGCATGATATATCCGGGCACAAATCTAGGTCGGTTTCCTAGATCAAATTGAAATTTACACATATGTATATCGTTGGTAATTCCTAAATTAACAGCATTGTATTAGATACACCATTTTTGCACAAATTATAAAACTAGAATATTTGGCAAATTTATATTGTTGCGCATAAATAGTTTAATACTTGTCTGTCAGGAAAAATATTATATGCTGATTAACATATTAACGCGTATACAACAAACATCTGTACCCCATTGAGAAGAACAAATAGTGTCAGAATATGCGTATTGTCTTTTATCGGAAACGCGTTTGGGTGTGAAAGATTAATATTTATCTGAAGGAAAATGAAAATATTTGGAGCAATTGCAATAATTATTGCGTAAATGTAAAAGTTGGTTTAGTAAATGCAAAGATACAAAAAGTACACGAAAAACGTTTTTACACAATAATTATTATCGAGAAATACCAAAAATTAATTACAAGGCAAATAATGAAAGTAGAAACAGTATGTTTCACACATGATATGATACTAACAATAAGCATAATAACAGTATCGCACATTTAACAAAATGATGTTGTGATGTTTCTATAAAACAGAGAGAGAAAGGGAGGGGGGGGGGGGGGAAGTAGCGAGAAACAAAGGCGGAGAGAGAAAGATTAAACGGACTTAACGTGAGCATACATCTTTAGTTCTGCGTAGGGATTGCAATACCGGTATACCGGGATACCGAATACCAGTATTTTGAGCCATTTGTACAATTTTGTAATACCGGTATTCACAAGTTCAAATACCGTTTATTCGGTATTTACTAGAAAAGCAATAAACGACATAACCCTGCAAATTAATTTTTTCGATAGTGAATTCGGCTTAATATACAGAACTGTATCAGCTCTACCATCAGTAAAACTGGCTGTGGAGGCATTATGTCGGAGAGATTCTATTTTACTAATAGCTAATGCAACAATTAATTCCATGTTGCAGTCACTCAAAGAACAGCACACATCACTATCTGAAGAATTATATATTTTATAGAAAAACCGCACAGAAGAAAGACATACCGAAATAGAAAATGTCTTGCAGTATTTACACAATTATAATGATTTTACAAATGAAAATGAAAAGAAGAAAAGAGATTAGCCAGTTCAAATTTGATCAAGTTTATAGTAAGTTTTTTTAAAATTTTTTATCCACAAAACTATCCACATTCAGAAGAATTCGGTACAGTTATCGAAGATAATAACACTAATATCGATAGTGAAAAGGAATTGTCTCTTCAACAAAAATTAGAATTAGCGATAACTAAAAAAATGTCAACAAACCAAAATACAATACAGAAACCAGTTATATCCAAAACCATCCGACGAGAAATAGATTTACTTGAAGATGAGGGATTTTGAGGTAAATAATTGGAAAAGTATATCGCGCATTGCTAACAGTACCGCCAACTAGCGTAGATACTGAAAGAGCGTTTTCGACAGCTGGTAATTTTTGCACAAAATTACGTTCCGGGCTTAATGACAGTACAATTGATGCATTATGTTGTTTAAGATCACATTTAAAAAATTTGTAGTGGTACCACAGATTGAATACTGATATTTACTCTTTTTTATGATTTAAATACATAAGATGTTCCTTGTACCTTTACTTTTTCGTAATTCTTTATATAATGTTATAATTTATAAGTTACAAATGATTAATTGTGATATTAATTCTCTCTGATAAAACTGGCAAATAAAACAAAGTAACACCTGTGTTTTCTTTCTTTTTCTAAAATTCCTACTACCGGTATTAAAACCGGTATTCCGGTATTAATTGTAAGATCTAAAAAATACCGAATAGCGGCATTGAACTTTTGGTCCGATATTGCAATCCCTAGTTCTGCGATATATTTTTTTCTGGGATATTCTAGCAATTTTTCCATTTCTGTAATACCTATAATATAATGTAAATAAATAAAATTCTGTAACCGTGGCCTAATGCTTAATGCATATGTGACCTTTTAATAATGCATTCACAGTACCGTGAGCTATTCAATGCTGCGTTGCCAAACGAAATAACATTATAATGTGCGACTTTACCTCAGTATAAAAATAAAATTATAGTACCATAATGCACAACAATAATATACAATAAACATTTGTTAGTCAAACCGCTGCTCTGCAGCCAACAGTGTCACAATTCCTCAAATCATGATTACGAAATCATAAATTCATAGATGAATTGTAACTTGATGGTATGCAAGTGTGAATTCTTCCAGCAAAGAATTGTAATAATTATGAGAGCAGTAAGAAGAAATATGATTAATTCGCATGTAATATTTATCGTAACTTGGTACATGTGGATCGTGACATTTAATTTGATTAATTTTAACAGTAATTTAATATCAATTTGAAAGCAATTTAAGGCATAAAAAGTTCATTAGCAACATGCGGAATACTTTCGAGAAATAAATATAGAAATATGAAGGTAGGTGAATAGATGGAAAGAGAAAAACACCGTGTTTAAAATGGATCGATTTATCCAAACCAAAATCAGAAAAATGTGCAAAATAAGAACCGTACAACGAGAACGTTGTTTGTTTTAATTGCAATGCATCGTATCAGTACTAAAAGAGATAAGAAATTTTCAAATATATAAAACAATTTCGATACTGCCATATTAATGCATTAATATGGAATTGCGATACAAAGTACATTTAAGAACAAAGTGGATGTACAAACTTATAAAGTATTACCTGATAGATAATATGTATCAGGGCAAGAAAGTAATAATATCTGCATTGGACGCGTATACACTATCTCTGCCGTAAACTCTAAATTGTCACGATGTCAATTGAGCATTGAGTATACGGTAGTTTTCAAAGCTTGTACCCAACTATTACTTGAGATGAACCGATTAAATGTTCGTAAAAACTCCACATAATTCAATACACTATACAAAAAAAGTTTAAGCAAATTAGTCATATTAAAAATATAGGTTGCTAAGAATGTGGTACTTACATTAGATCGTTTTAAAAGTACATTTATGAAATTTTCACATAAACTTTACAAGACAAATTCTGCAATACAATGTTTGTTTAAGTGAAGGTGTTTATTTATTTATCATTAGCTACAAATGCTACTATTAACTATTAAATAACTACCTTTTTGCACCCCTTAAAACGCAATACTTTTAATCATTAGGCATTTTCAATTTTCCAAAAGTTTTCCGACGGTGCTATAAAACTAATTAAAGCATGAAATATCCAGCAAAATCGCACTAATACTTGATGATGATTTTTAATCTTTTATGACACTTTATACAAAAGAATGATTTAACAGATCTGAAAGGTACTTCAAATATAGTGAATGAAATACAACTGAAAATAAATGTATATTGTCAGATATGTAATTAATTCTAAAGTTGAATTTTTAGCATAATATTAGAAGCAAAGTTTCTTTTCGTTCAGAATAAGAATATTGAGCTTGATGGCATAATAGAAAACTCAATAACGAATCCAACCTTCTATGCAATACTCACAAGCCAAGTTACAATTGCGGATATGTAAAAATTACTTCAGCTTCAACAGAAGGGGGAAACAATATACACTAGCAAGTAAACGTCCTTACATTTGTATTAAAACTGTTACATTCTATCATTTTTTCATTGTTTTAAAAACACGACGATCTTTATATATAGATTTCTTCACAATTCATCGTTCCTGATTGAAGAAAAAGTCTTGAAATTATCTATTGAATTCTTTTCAAAGGTATACTGATAAAGAACTGTTAATCTGGAACGTATGGTGGGGACAGTTTAGATGAGCGAGGTGTGTCTTAACCCCTTTATACATACTGGTATATGTATAAGCCAAACCACAAAAATAATCGTTATTTCTTTGTTTGAAAGTTGGGTCATTCCATGTCAAATCGACCAGTGGTTGGAATCGACCAATTTTGATTTGGATGAATTTTGGTCAGAACTTTTCTTTTATCATAAAACGAAGTCCTGCCAATGGAAAAAAAATTTTTTTGGAAGTTATGCGAACTTGAAAATGTTGCCATTTTTCCACTTTCTTAATCTTAATTTTTAAATATCTCGAGAACTATTATAGTTACAGAAATGGGCCACAATTTTTTTTCACAATAATTTTTTATTACAGTTCCAAGTATGCTCTTTAATTATTATCCGGTATTAACATTAAATCATCTAGTCCCATTCGAGAACATGCAACGGAATTATATCGTTCCTTAGGTGCCATTCGATCCTAAATACAATACGCGTATACGTACTAAACAGTGAGATGTTTTCCATACATCAATGAGTTTAAGATTTTTGTATATGTCCGAAAAGTGCTGGAAACTCGTAAGGGAACCAAAGAGTTAAACATACATACATACATCAATGATTGTTACAATCTTCCACAACTGAATGTGGCAAAAACGGTACACAAAGATGTTTTTATAGTAAGGTGATATTGATAAATGGAATTCATGGTCACTTTCATCAACGCTGTAATATAATACCCTTTTATATAAGTTAAAAGACCTGTAATGAATGCATTTTTAAATAACACAAAGTATAATCTCAACATTAACGTATCATACGTATTATGTTTTCGTTTACAGTGGCCAACGCTCTGTTGTAACCGATATTCAAATAAAATACATAAATAATTACCTTAAATAAAACAAAATTTCCATTTTTATGTTACAACTTTTGTTCCAATAAAAAGTCTAACACGACAGACTATTGCATAGTTTTTAATAGAAGAAAAATAATAAAAATGATTTAGTTTAATAAATTCAGTGCAATGCGGTGACACCGTTAATATCGGATTAGCATTACACTAAGCGCGTCTAAAGTGATACATAACATATGGAATGCGTATTTCTTTGAAGATGCTTGCCGTTTCAGAACTCTGATATGCTCGATGCTTTGCATATGACATCCCCTTTCCGCACTGCGTATTCAGTATTTTACTAATTTATGAATCTATTCCAAAATCAGCATACAGTCCCACGTAGGAATTGCAATACCCGTATACCGGGATACCGAATACCGATATTTTGAGCCATTTGTTACAATTTTGTAATACCGGTATTCAGAAGTTTAAATACCGTTTTTTCGGTATTTAGTACGAAAGCAATAAACGACTTAAACCTGCAAATTAATTTTTCCGATAGTGAATTCAGCTTAATATCCAGAACTGTATCAGCTCTACTTGAAGTAAAACTGACTATGGAGGCATTATGTCGGAGAGATTCTAATTTATTAACAGCTAATGCAACAATAAATTTCATGTTGCAGTCACTGAAAGAACAGCACACATCACTATCTGAAGAATTATATATTACATTGAAAAATCGCATAGAAGAAAGGTATACCGAAATAGAAAATGTCTTATGGTATTTACACAACTATAATGATTTTAAAAATAAAAATGGAAAAGAAGAAAACAGATTAACCAATTCAAATTTGATCAAGTTTATAGTACATTTTTTTTTAAATTGTTTATCCACAAACCTATCCACATTCAGACGAATTCGGTACAGTTATCGAAAATGATGATGAAACTAATGTCGATAGTGAAAAGCAATTGTCTCTTGAACAAAAATTAGAATTAGGGATAACTAACAAAATGACAACAAACCAAAATACAATACCGAAATCAGTTATATGCAAAACCATGCAACGAGAAATCGATTTACTTGAAGATGAGGGATTTAGAGGTAAATACTTGGAAAAAGTATATCGCCCAATGCTAACAGTACTACCAACTTGCGTACATGCTGAAAGAACGGTTTCGACAACTGGTTATTTTTACACCAATTACGTTCCAGGCTTAATGACAGTACAATTGATGCATTATGATGTTTAAGATCACATTTCAAAAATTTGTAGTAGTACCACAGACTAAATAGTGATATTTACCCTTCTTTATGATTTAAATACTTACATAAGATGTTCCTTGTTCCTTTACTTTTTATGATTCTTTATATACTGTTTTAATTTATAAGATACAAATGATTAATTGTGATATTAAATTTATTCTCTCTAAGAAAACTGGCAAATAAAACAAAGAAACATCGGTGTATTCTTTCTTTGTTTAAAATTCCTACTGCCGGAATTAAAACCGGTATTCCGGTATTAAGATCTAAAAAATATCGAATACCGGTATTGAACTTTTGGTCCGGTATTGCAATCTGTAGTCCCACGGTATGTTTGTCTTTTTAAGAACTTCGTCATCATTTGAATTCGCCTCCGCGAGGAGCAGAAAATGATCTTCATTTTATGTGCCCGAAAGGACGGTCTTGAGGGTGAATACTCTGGTTTATTCTATCCCGAAGTGGCAGTTCTACCACATGGAAAGTTGCCCTAGTAATCTTGGCAAACATTAATGAAGCGGGTCTTCAGATTATTAGGCGCGATAAAGTCGCCGGCAACAAAAATTATATTACCATTATTACAGTAGGATTAACGTTAACTGTTTAAATTGTGCGGTTTTCAAACAAGGCGCATATTTCTTTTAGTGAGCGAAAGCTCCATAGGTGCAAAATATTTCATAAACTTATCGTCACTCATATTAAATAGGCATATAACAGGAACAAAATTTACATTATTCGCTTCTTTGCGCACGTATACATTTGCAAAAGCTTTAACTTTATAAAGCTGAGCAATTGTAAGAAGATGCTGATACAAAAATGACTGTCAAGTCCACAATAATTGAAAATTGTTATAGTTTAAGCACATTTTATTGGCGTGATTATTACAGAATTAAATTTACAGAATAGATTAATGGCGTTAACATTTAGACAAACCGTAATATTAGAATAACACAGATCGCAAGAAACATCATAGATCATAGACATCGAGCTCTGTTTCGATCTACACACATGCTTTCGTACATTGTATACTTATAAGTGAAATGTTATAAATTACGTATCAAGTTTCATAAATGCAACTAATTAAAAATATTAGAAACCACTAAACAATGGTGTCTTATTTTGCGAATAAATTGCTGATTAATTATGCAGAAATAGTATAAAACGTCTTAAGCATGTGTACGCGATATCCAGTATATCTAAACTTAAAAACGATATTCCGAATTTGATTAATATTCTGCAAAAAAATTTGTTTACTACAGTTGTTTAGTGTTATTTAGGTGCTTTAAAAGATTCTCACAGCCGTCTGAATTTTGCACAAAAATTATAATATTCTCTCTTGTTACATAATTCTTCGCGTTCCCATGCAATCCCAAAAACCTTATGAGAGCCAGAGCATAAGAACAGCATCCAACAGTTCTTACACGTTAACCATGTTAATCGCAGAAACAGCTTGAGACATTGTAGAACAAAGTACGTTAATCATTTAGCCTCATGTATGCCTACAAATTGCATATTGAACGTGTCTAGTAATGCTATGCTGTTATTGGCAACAACATTGTTCTTTCTATGTACCTCTTGCATATAATCTTTTGTATGACCATCCGATATATATACTATGTAGTACAAGTTAATGGTATAAAGCAGAGTGTGTTCTAATGATAATATGCTTAATTTTAGTTCTGTACACTTAATAACGCACGTTATGTCACAGTATTGAAAGATGGGAAAATGGTACGGATCCCTGACAATGTGATCGGCGAAAGAGACACATATTTATTTACTTCATTGAATAAAACACTAACGTACTTATATACAATAATAACAAATAAAGCAAGTAACAAAAAGATTAACGCTACGGAATCAGTACACAAACTAACAGAACGACGGACTAACAACGGATTGACCCTAAGGCCCAAACTGCACCAGCTTATATGCACGTCGTTCGCTACCTTATCATAATCCGCTATAGGTCCGTCGCTCCGCATCTAACTAAAATGTCAAATAGGAAACGGGATGTTATTTTTCTTGATGCTATAGTGCAATGCCTTGAACAA
Source organism: Anoplius nigerrimus (assembly GCA_914767735.1). Taxonomy (NCBI): domain Eukaryota; kingdom Metazoa; phylum Arthropoda; class Insecta; order Hymenoptera; family Pompilidae; genus Anoplius; species Anoplius nigerrimus. Next base: position 475,578 of record CAJZBX010000979.1, read on the forward strand.
CGAAACACAAGATCTGCTTTGAACCATCCTCGGTCATCGTATTGTGGTATCAGGAGAAATATCATAAAGTATTTTGCATGTGCATTGTTTGTGTTACTGTGTGGCCCAATGGTAGATCATAGAAATAATGAAAGGTATGAAAGCAGGCAGTAGGAGGTTTTTTATTTCTGTAACCTCAATTTAATGTTTTTCTTTCCCTTATTATTTCATTTTAACTTAGTTTTGTATGTATGTATTTGTTAGCGTGTCTTATTCAATAAGTTAGTTTAATATTAATCCCAATTTCTTACTCACACTTTCGAGTATACGTTACATATTTCTATTCCGTACTATTTGTAAAAGAAATATAATTGTAACGCCATCAATTCTTCACAGTATATTTACAAAGCAGTTGTATCGTAACATTCTCTAATTTCGCTATGGAAGTATGAGTTATGTTAACGAAATAAACCATTTTGAGGCAGTCATCACCACACTGCTATTGCCGGAAATGGGCCAACAAAATATGTACCCTTTACGATTTCCATAGTTTCTTGCGAGGTTTACTCAAAACATATTAAAGCAGATGATTTAAAATTCAGTTTTTTGTAACAACGCAAAGAATTAAATTTTATCAGGTAGAGATATGACGCATAAAGCATTAATTACGCCGGAATTGACACAGTAGAACTGAATAAGATTTACCTCCATCATGTATTAAGTAACCATATGGCAAACTTGGGCGAAAACTTTAAAACAAATATTAAAGAAAAACAGATTTAAGAAGAGTACCTGCTAAGCGATAATCATGTGAAAAATATTCAGGTATACAGGGTGAATCAGAATTCGAGGAAAAAAATTGAAGGGGGGGTATAACATACGAATATAAGCAATTTTTGTCAAACAGTGTATGGGCGCAAGTACATATCTGCCATTTCGTTGTTCGAATAACTAGCCATCCCCTCGGCAATCCACGTAGAAATGCTGTGCAGTGTGAGAACCGATCGTTTTATACCATTTATCATTTGTATATTCCGATTTTGCTGATTTGGCCGATTTCAAAAAAGTATTATCTAGTGAACCAAACGATAAGCAAGACAGAACAGGATTGGTTCTTATCGTCTTGAATGAATGCCCATTAGCATTTCATTCTAAATGTAATATTCTTCTGCTAGGGTACGACACAATGGTCCTAATATGTTTAGGCATCTGCATTGGGTAAGTTTTAATCTTACAATTAGAAGTACGCTTGGCATAACTATCCCACAAAACCAGCGCAGTTCTGAGTAGCGCGCGTGGTTAACGGATATTTCCTCATCAATTCGCGTGGCAGTTAGCGTGCCACCCTTTAGCTTGTTTTTTGAGCATATAAATCACGAACATTGTTGTTAATAAAGTGTTTTATGAAATATCTCCTCTCAATCTTGTGATAATTCTTTAAAACATTTACCGCCAGATCAGACATCGACGACGCGTGTGGCAATCAGCGCGTTAAATGTAACGGTGGAAAACTACCCTGTATGTGTTCACCCCTTGCGTTGCTCCTATGCATAGTTTCAAAAAATTGCTTGTATTCATGTGCCCTACCATCCCTTAAACTTCCCCAATCGAATTCTAACTCACCCTGTACCTATATTAAGTTTCTGGAATTGATAAGAGTTTATCTTAAAACAAGAAAATTGTGGGATGGAAAATTAAATTTCAGTATCCACTGACTGGTATCAACATTTCAACCAAAAGCGATTGCGGGGGGGGGGGGCGGAGGATAAATGTAAAACTGCGTTGGAGAAATGAGTAGAAAAGTTTATATAGAGATAATGTAACCCGCTTCACAAGCATATTTTTGTTTTCACCGTAATTTCTGTCAAGCACTCATATGCTGAACGTGACATAAATGCCCCAAACGGATAACCCAATTTCTTTGGGTCTAAGTAAGTCATGTAATTTTAAATGATTTTTAAGACGGTTGTAGGATATATTGTAAAAGTACAGATCAAATATCATGAAAGATCAATACACGATAAAAAGAAAACCTAGGAAATTCCTCCTAGATTACGATAAGGTATTTTCTTAATACAAATATGCGCTATACTTTTCATCAAGATCTGCTGTGAAGTAGAGAATTGTAGTCTTCTCTATTAACAATATTATTTAAATTGTTGTGCATAATACTAGCAACTTATATTATATATTTTGATGTTAACCATTATAAGGCATATCACCAGACTACTTTTCATAAAATTAAATCAATTTATGCAATGACCCGCTGAATAGATTAAACGTGTGTTATTAACATGGGTGTATATACGTAAGGATGCTGATACTAGTTAAAAAAAAAGTAGCATTTTTATACTCTGCAGCAGCACCACAGTCGCTTTAAGCTTTCTATAAATCAGAACTTGAGTTTCGATTACTCAAATAGCCCGAAAAGAATTCAAATTTAAATTTTAGACGAAGAATTTCTGAACAAATTGACGTGATAGTAAAGAAAAGTGCATACCGATATAATGACAGAATTGTAACGTTCTTTTCAGATGAAGCGTTTATACGTTTGGTGATTATGAAATGGAGCAAAATTAAAACGCTAATAAGGAAATGTCGATCCTTTACACATGATTATGGTAATTAAGTGAGTGAAACGAAAACGAAAGGTTGAAGTTCATCGAATTGTTTACTTAGAACATAGATTGTCAAACTTTATTTTTTACACCCCACCGAATTGTACGGTACATAATTATATATTGTTGTAGCAAATAAAATGCGTATAAATAGGTTTACAATATTTTCTTTTCACAACTTTTATCGCCCCACACACTCATCATTTTAGCGCTTACAAAGTGGCGACATTACGCACATTGAGGAGAAGATGCTGACTTACATTGTTGCCAGAAGGAATCACTAGAATCTAAAAACAAACCGTAATGTGATCATGGTTTATCTTTCACCGTTCAAAAAGGACAAGCACAACGTTTTAATAAACAGTTTTCCAATATCAAGATATACTGTTTTCGGCATGTTAACTTTTATAATTTGATTAGACTTTCAAGGTGGTTATAGATTTCTTATGAATAGATAGAGACTATGTAAATGTGTGGATAAAGGCACCATTTTAAATTTGTTTAATCTGCTTATTCAAGTTTTGCTCCGATATGTCTATTTATGTAGGGATTGAGCCATTCGAAGTAGTATAGATACAATGAAACTTGCATTGCGTTCCATTCTACGCGTAAGAAAGCCTAAACATCAAACCAACAATGAAATTTTAAATTTACATGTTCGCAAACATACCACACTTTAACAAAATGAATTTCCGATAGGTTTGCCGATTTTGCATTGATTCCTTTCAGATAGCTTGAAATGAGCACCTTCAGAGAAATTAGGTCAATCAGATTCAAAACCCTTCTATCCCAGAAAATGCAGTAATGGAAACCCCCTTTCACAGAAGACGTACCACACCAAACTTTATACCTCGCATAACATTTAAAATATTAACTTGGTACAGACACAGTTCCAGACAATCAGTGAATTGAAATTATACAATAAAGATGCCGATACTTTTACTATGTGCAGTCAGAGTTAAAACATAAATAAAAAATTATTTGTCAGCTCGCTAATAACAAAACATAAATTTCCCCAATATATATAGATTATTTACAAACATATCCCATTATACATTACACCCTATATCGTATGTAGAATGCAGTACATATAGCTAAAAGAAGACAAAGTAAATGAAATTATGTTTCTGGTTACAGTACATACTCATAATGCCATATACAATCTAAGCACATATCTCCGTCATACCTGATAATTATTATTATAAATATTTGAGCAAAAAACAATGTTCTCTTTGTATGGATTATTAGATGCGCAAATTCGGGAACTTCAACAACGTTTTCGAATAACCAAGATTGCAAAAAGCAACAAGATTTAATTAGATTTGTTTCTATCTACCGAATTGTGGAAGGAACTAAAACTGATATCACAGCGTTAAGTAGATGATGGGACTTACTCAAGTGAGATTCATACGCAATATTCACATAATCACACTTAAGAAAGTAGAAACATGAAGCTTAGACGAAAAACATCTGAAAAGGTGAATCGAGTCAATTATCCACGCAATATAAAAATATTAGGATAAAAATTTTCTGTTAGTTATATAGGAACGATGCATTCAAGTTGTCGAGCAAAATATTGACTGCCATGGCTACAAAAGTGAAAAAAGTTTACGAAAGCACATACGACGAATTGCTTAGAATAAGCTACGTATACATCTCTTGCTTTTACTGAGATTAAGTTTTAAAGCATTTAGCTGATTTTTTTGCTTTTTTACACACTTAATTTTTGTAATGCAGCCAATGTACAACATTTCATATTTCGATTTATATATGCATTTATCTAAGAAAACATTTTCATTATACGAAGAATTGAATGAAATCAATTCTACTCAATTTTTGAGATGGTTCTAATTCTCATTAATTTTATTTATCACAACAGTATACACATGCTTTATATTATAGTTAGTAGCATAGTAATGTCTACATTTTTTTCATCAAATTACGTACTGATAATGTAAACAGGACGATTTTAAGCATTAAACATTAATCTAATTTACCCCTATTCATAAAAAGAAAGGATAAACGTAACTACCGCACTTCGCCTGAAAATATGAATAGTCACATTAGGAATATCTGGCAACGATTTTCCTTGGAGCTATCCTTTTAGAGTACTGTAAGAAACGTGTACGTTCTGAATATACATACAATATTATTTATGAGCAATAACTCCGGAATTTGAGCAATTAAGATCCATTTTCAACACGTTTTTGATAATAAATAGTTTAGTAGTTAGTTATATGTGCGTATTCAAGTGAAACATCCTGACTTAACAGGCTAGACGCCATTGTACACATATACTTGTGTAAATAGGAAAATTCACCACCTATATATTTTACTGCGGTATTAATTGTAAAATAAGTATATGGTTTCAAATCGGAAACGTGATGCTTACATTAAATTTTTCTAGATCAAGTTAAATGACGTCACGAAGTTTTACGGCAAAATTCGTATTTCTAACCAAAAGGCAAAGTTGGTCCATGCATGTCTTTCAGGAAGTCCATTTTCTGTACCGAACGTGTTTTCTGGAACGCACAATTTCTGTACATAGATAAGGCAATTTCTCCGTATTGGTTAGTTCAGTAAACTTGAAAGTCGTTGCACATGTGTAGAAAACACGTAATCGCAACGTCAACTTCGTGCAGGTTGGTATCTTCCAAATTACAATATTGGTAAATTCATAAATGTAGCTTAATATTATATTTTTGTTTAATGCTGTATTATCTTGGCAAGAGATTTGTTCTTCTGTCTTATGCAAAGTCAAATAAAACGTTTATATTTTATAAAATAGTAGAAATCTTTAACAGTGGGTACACATCGCTGAAATAACATAACCTTTGACATGCTATTTAATGTCTAATGTAAAGAAACATCATACGTAATGTGTTCGTTTTACATAGAGGCATTTTTGAAGTTACATCGTGGAATATGTATTAAAAATGTAACGTCAGTAGTTTCCTTACTCAATTATTCCCTACAAGGTTCACCCGAATGCGCTCAACATATCTAAATGCCTTCTTGCTAACACAATATGTTCCCATCACTATCTTCCGAATCCAATATCTGTATAAGAAAGTGAAACGTAATTTACTTATACGGTTTACAGTTTTTAACGTATCACGAATAGCGTTTTAATATGTTAAAGCTTCTAAAATTCTTCTAATATAATCTAGTATAATCTAAATATAAAGTTGTAGGAAATAAAAAGTAATACATTCAAATCACGGAGAATTTACACTTTCAGGCATGTCAATATAAATACCAGACACGTGCACGCGACTATTAATTAAAACGTATTGCTTAAAATGAATATTGCTGATTGTAACAAGTAATAATCAAAACAAAAAGAAACATTGAAGTGATAATTTTGCTATGATGTGACTAATATTTGATATACTTAGAGCGTAAAATAAACATGAAACATATTATAATAGCACGCTAAAAACACAATATAGAGATTATTAAAAAATTCAAAAGTGGAGTTAATCTTTCCTTAACAAGCAGTGAATGCAAGTATGTAGTTTCTAATCCCTCTGTCTAAACAACAATTTAACGAAATCAAATATTCTAAATTTCCATATTTCCGGTGAAATATGAAATATAAAAAGTGTTATTGAAGCCTTTTGTGATCGAAGTGATGTTTTAAACATGTACCAGGATGTATTTTCGGTTTATCACTGCAGTCAATGCTATGATGATGAGAAAAGTGTTTGCAAATCTCCATTAGCATTTTTTAAAGGGCACGTTAAGAACTTCATTAATAAGTATATTAATATAAACACGTTACGAAAAGGTTACACACACAACAAATGATATCATCGTGCTTCGGATGTATGTAAAACGCGTAAAATTACTATGGAGAAACAATTCGATGTGAATGCTTTGGTTGTGTAATAGCGTGAGAGTAATAAGTATAACGTTCACGCTTTCCTATTGACTTTTTCAAAAATTCCCATTGATTACAACGGTTCAAACTGCAAGTCGCCAAAAGTGGTCGATAAATTTCTTGAAAACTTGGGCGATTACTTTCCAGCCTTCTCCAGCTTGTGGTTATATCGATAGTTTATCAGAGAAGCACTTTATGTACTCTTCATGAGGAAGATGTAACAACAATAAACAAAAATGACGCGGCCGTGTTGTGTTCCATATAGCAAACGAATAACGTAGTGATAGGTATTCAGTTTAATTACATTTTAAGTACTAATATTTATCAATGCAAGGAATTTTCATACTGTAGAAATCTTTTATCTCTTAACTTTTAGTACTCATATATAGCCTTATTGTTAAACAGTTTTGATTGATTATTCAATATGATGTACGTTTTTCTTGATATCATTAAACATTGAAAGTTATATTTCCGATCGATGACGAGCTAAAATTGTTGTAAACATCAATTTTGTACACAACTTTTCTACATTTCTTGCTTTGAGAAAATTATTTTTTAAATATTTAGTAGAATTAAATAATTATTTAGACTGCCATAATTATGAATGATTTTCTATGAAGCTTCTCGCACATTTGCTCTAAAGAATAGACCGTGTGACTCTACCGTATGCACATCAAATAACCATGACTTCTTTGGCAAAGTGATCTAATACTTATAAATATACAGAATGACCTAAGAAATAAGAAGCTCTTCTTGTTTAATGTTGATAAAGACAATGATTTTCTCTAATGTACATAGGGTCTAATAAATATTTCTATTACCAATAAACATTTGAACGCAATATAATTTAGAAACAAGTTTCTAATGTACCTTTATGTAGTCGCTCACCGGGGACACAGATGGTTGAAACAAGTAAAAAATCGATTTCGCACTTGACTATCAGTATTTTTTCATTTCAAGAAGTTTAATTCCTTTGTCCTTTCGAAAATGACTTTTAATAAAACTCCAAATTTGAAAATACATAATGATGTGTTAGTCTAACAAACGGTATTGTTTTTTCTGAATAAAATATCTTCATTTACAAGTTTACAAAATTATTCTGTACTAATTCAACGAATACAAGAATCCTGACCTAGTGTACTTGAAGAAATATAATTAAAGGTTAATAAAAATTGAAACAATTGGATAAATATGGCGTATTGTCATGATATTTCTGATGGTAGAGAAACTTTCAGAGAAACATGTTTGCGAAATTATACACGTTTTTATAACAAACCAATACCACATGTATTTTCTAAATTTACATTATTTAAACAAAAAACGACATGTATGCTTAGAATTTATTTCCTCCAGTGATAATTATTTTGTCTGCAATCCGAATGGAATGTGAAAGGAACGGGACACGGTTAAAAAACTATGCATCTGTATTAAAGAAGAATATAATTAGTCGCACATTTCTGCACTATCATATTAATCGCAAACAATGCGAAACGTGCTCACCCACCCAAGGCACATATTTTGAATGGAAGCATCACATTGCACGCTATTAAATGGGCTCTTTTCTTTGTCTTCGTGGCACTCTTCACGTTACTCGTATTTCTTTTGCAATGCGAGAATCTTAAGCTTCTATCCTAACCCGTTTCCATTTACGCATTCACGTCAATCGTATTAAAAGCATAATGTCGAAGGGAAAATAGAAAGAGAAAGAAGAGAATTAAAGGAGAGACAAATAATTCGGACAGTCACGTGATATTTTATAAAGAATACGATTTAACATATTATCACTGAATCCAGAAACATAATACGATAGAATGAAAATATTTATTAAATATGCGAGTACTATAATAGTACGGAAAACCTTGAGTAAGATTTTGATTCTAAATTATATTACGCAAATATATTTAGAACGTCCTATGGATGCTATAACGTTTCTGATTAACCATAAGATAATTTCGAATAAACATAAAGAAGAAAATATTACGATATGCAAAAACAACTGCGTTTCAAAAAAAAAGAAAGGAATGTTGTGAATGACGACAGGAAACAATCCAGGCAGAGATGAAATTCAAGGTCTTTTTCTGAAGAAAAAAATTAATCTTATGCATTCTAAGCTTTCCTACAATTGTTGGATTTTCGTACAACACATTTGCTTAACACATTAAAGGCGGGCGATCTTGACGAAAGTATGCTAGGTAACGCGGCGACCGCCCCGCCTCGTTTTTCCTCCTAGAACCGGCGATATTTTGTGTAATCATAAAAAAATTTAGACTTCAAACAGTTTAAACTCTTAAAAGTTTTTAAGCTACAGTCGAGATAAATCGTAGTACTACGATTCCCGCCTTTAATGTGTTAAGAGTAAAATGTATTTTATATTGAGACATAGAATGCTAGAAACATCAGGAAAACGCCAAACAAATGAACAGTATGAAACGTTGAAATAATTGGGATGCTAAATGTAAGAAATGTGTCTTGTTTCTTGTCATTGTATTTACATTTGGCATTATTATCTACCATAATGTATGTAGTTAGCAGTTGCACGTGCAAAAAATGCTATCGCAATTGGGTTTTTTTTCCACAGGTTGGCCAACCGTTCAGATGTTGTGTTCTTGGGGTCGCGTCTTACTAAAATCTTAGAGTGCTATTATATGGTTTTCAAAACAAATATGATCGTTGTGCCACCACAATGAAATACAGACTGTGAAATTTAATCATAATGTTTCTGAACGGTGCAATCGCCATACTAACCTAAGCTGCTTTTGGATTTTTTTATATTGCTAAGTAGTTTAACTGTTTCTTTTAAAATAATTATACCTGACTTTTGTAGGTCGGTAAGAAAATAAAATACTCAACAGAATATTATTATAGTACAGATGTGCCTACCTTAGTGTCTTAGGTTTTTTTTCAATGTGAATTTATCGGACTTAAGCTCGTTCATAACCATTCAACTTTCTCGGAGAAACTTCTTGGATCTACTATACTACGCAATCACTGACAAAAATTACCTAATGTCTTGTTTAAAAAAAACAGTAGGTATTAAATAAATAGGCAGCCAGACTAAATTATTAACAATGTCCGCTCCTTACAACTATCGTAATTTTAAATTAAAATACATACATGTGTCAAGTTAAGATCAATATCGTAACCTTTCAAACAACAGTATTTACCACGCAACCCTGTGCTCTTATTGTCAGTAAGTATATATATATATATTAAACATTTTTTAATTAGTAGACCCCAAAAAAAGTATTTAAATCCTTCCTCGAGTCCCTCGTGTAATGTTTTATAAACACGTGCCATTCTGTCCGCTTCTACATTCTTGTGCCATTTTAAACGATAGCGTAACTAGTTTGTAAATATTATCCAGACTGCAGCACTAGGACAACATTTATTTGCATTATGTGAAATATATTTTTTGTCACATTTGTAATTTTTTTAGCAAATTTATCTGCACCAAATTATAAAAAGTCTCGTTATTGATTTGAAGTTGGGAGTATACTTGTATAATTGTATATTCAAAATACCCTTTGATTTGAGTATATGTTATTTGTTATTTAGACCATTTGCACAATAAAGATAAAAAAAATTACATATAAGCGTAATAGAATTAGAAAGCAATTGTCATAATTGAGTATTTATGCTTCCTTCTATTCTGCACTTAATTTATACGTGAGCGAAGTAATAGTGTTAATTCGAGAAATGTAAATCTACGTATATGCATCATGACTATTCTCCAATCTTTAGTCGTTACGCTTTCCTACGTTACGAACGGAAGCATGTTACTAAGACTGAAACAACTCTTGCTACAATAGAGAAAACAATGTTTTCACTTGGGGAACCAATAAATATAAGAATTATATAGTAGTACTTGGCTGTTTTTTATAATAGTAACAAAAAGTATAACATTTGTAAAGTTAACTTCAAATTAAAAATAAAACAAACAGAAAACAAATTATTTGAACATAAATACAAGATCATACTTCTGTCAATAAAATATTTTCTGAGTTATTGTTTTGCATCTATACAAAAAAAAATACATTTTTTCCAGGTTAACGAAAACATCGTAATTATAAATGTGTTTATTCTCATTTTTATTAGTGTTGATGTTACGGCCCACACCCCACACCCTATAGAATTAAGATAGCATATGCATAATTCTAGCAATTAACATTAATTAAGTAACATATAGATTTATAGTAACTACAACAATTACCGTACAGACACATACCTGCAGCCCCATACCTGAGACCCTTTTTATTACTGTATTCCGCAGGCCTGCGACTGGGCCCTTGAGGGCGCTATCCCCTCTCCATATCCACTCACCCACACACACATACATTTGTATACCTAGTTCTAAGCACATTTAAGGGCCGACTGTAACCGCCAGCGGTCATTCAATACTCAACATTCAAGATTCTATATTCAATACTCAACATTCAAGATTCTATATTCAATAGTCAGCATTCCATTTTTGACCGTTAACTTTGAGCATTCTTCATCTCAGTCATCAGCTCCGATCAAACCATTTATTAAATAATTAATAAAGTATTGTGAAAGAAAACTATTACAAGTCACAAGGAGCTTCCTACCCCAAGAAAAACCCACCACGTATCCCAGGCCGTAACATAAATTGGTGGCAGCGGTACCTCGAACTTCTCCGGAGAGACTAATCAAAAATCACGGAGGAAATCAACAACAAATTGCCGAGTACGTGTGGAATCGTCGCCTGGAAGTAGGACTGACACCCAGCCACCCAGCAGCAGAACGACAACCCACGACCGGACACGGACAACAACGCATCCACAAGAAGACGCTACAGGAGAACACCGAGTACGAGGAGCATCGTCGCCTGGAAGTAGGACTGCGAATCAGCCACCCAGCAGCCGAACGAGCCTCGACCGCAGCCGTTCCCGTGCGTCAAAAACCTAATGGATCTGCGTATTTTGTAAGTCCGAAAAAACACACATACACAAACATACATTACAAACATTCATACACCCATTTAAAGTAAAATCTTATCGTCGGTAAAAATGTCGCAAGCAGATAGCACCAAACAATTCTACACTGTGAAAGAAGCCGCAGAATGTATACCTGTATTCGATGGATCAAATATACCGGCAGCGTCATTTATACGCGCTTGCTATTCTGCTAGAGACTTAATAAACCCATGCGACATACCATTTTTAACGACGGTAATACGGTCAAAGATACGTGGGGAAGCGGATATTAGTTTAGGTTATATAGATTCAAGAAATTTCGAAAATGTGATAAGCGAAATAAAACGGACATATATCCCTGCGCAAAGTCAAACAAAGTGGCAAACAGAATTAGCCTTTATAAAACAAGAAACGTGGGAAACACCTTTACAATTCGGTCGCAGAGTAGAATCAATTCAAAATAGAGCAAAAGATACAATCAGAACAAATTACACACCAGAAATAGCACTAGGACTTATTGTAGGACTAGAGCAGACCGCACTAAATAGTTTTATATCTGGGCTAAATAGCACGGAATTAGAAAATAAAGTAGGTTACACAAATCCAAAGTCATTACGAGTAGCCATAGACAACGCGGAAACAGCGTGGGAACACATAAAAAATAGAATTATTAGATTTTCTGGAAGTGCTCATCCGTCATACAACACCGAATGTCAATATTGTGGGCGGTTTGGACACGATTACCACAATTGTCCGAGTATGAAAAGTGTACAGCGGACAACCTCTTATACTACACCAGAACAATACCTACAAGTACAGCACCATTCACTCACACATCATAGCACGCGATCACACTATAGAGAACCAATAAATGCACAACAATTTACACAACCACAGCGCGTAAACACATACCAACACAATAACAATTTTATCGAAAAGAATTGCTTGTACTGTCACAGAACAAATCATGTTGTTGAAGAATGCCAAGTACTAATGAAAAATCAAAAATTTTGCGAAAATTGTAATATTCGAGGCCACACGACAAACGAGTGTCGTACCTATCTCAATACGTATAACAATCGGAACAGCATAATCTGTTTATTTTGTGACACACCCGGGCATAGAACACAAGATTGTAGAGCGCTGACAAAAAACGAACCAAATTGTCAAAAATGTAACACACGCGGTCACACGTTAGAAGAATGTCGCGCCGTACACAGTTATATAGAAAACGTAATTGAAGACGCATATGGCATACCGGATGAAATAGAAGTAGGGAACAACATATACGCACAGGAGACACAGGTTCAAGATGTAAGCGAGGAAACCCATATATATACCATCAGCATAAATGAAGTAGATTTAAATATCCCAGTTACTGCAGCGTCACTTCAGGAGATAGATAACTTTCCCCGACCGCCGTCTGATAGTGTACCGATGGAAACTGTGGAAAACCTATATTTAAACGGACGTTCCCTTAGCAATAAAACTGAAAATATAAACGGAGGACAAATTCGGAAAACCGACAATTACGCGGACCCTTCAACGAACGAACAACAGACCCATAAAGACGATACACATACGGACAAAGTAGAAGACGAAGAACAGACCCATACCTACGATAAGCATACGGACCCCTTGGAAAATGAAAAACAGAACCATAAAGACGATACGCATTCGGATCCCGTAGAAAACGGAAAGGAGACCCATAGAAACGACAAGCATTCGGACCCCTTAGAAGACGGAAAACAGACCTCGAAAACCAATAAACACGGAAACCCCCAAAGTAATAAAACCCTATTGTACCCCGAACGCTTTACCCAATTCACAAATATATTTGACCTCGACGGAAACGAACAGACCCCTACCAGTAAGACCCAAAACGGAGACGAAACACAAACCCTAAAAAATGATAAAGATTCGGACCCTTCAGGAAACGAAACCTTATCGCATCGCGAATGCTCGACTCAATTGAGAGATGTACTAGACATGGACCACACGCACAAGGAGGAAAATGATCATATTTTTGAAATATTTAATACAAACAGCAATCTTTTTTACCTACCAGACGACAAATTAATTACGACGACAGCAACAAGTCATAAAATCCCGAGGTTGAAAACGTTCTCAACCAGTGATAGCGACTCGAATACTGACCCGCACACAGACTTAGAAAGCGACAGCGACGACGAACTAATGGACAAGACAAACATTAACGATCCTGAACGTATTCCATCAGCACAACGAAGTTTGGAATTAAAAAATGACAAAAGTAGCATAAATAAAACTGCGCGTGCAACAATATTATATGACGAAAAATCCAACGACACAGACGAAACAACAACCCCTAAATCTCTTAATCCAGAGAAGGAAGAAGAAAAATATATAAACCATGATGTCCACAACGAAAATTTTAACGACAGACAATCCGACGATTCATTCTTAGACCAAATACAGACAAGAGACACACACCCTCGACTCGCTACATCCACAAAACAATTAACATACTCACGAGTGCCCTTCAGTTGGAAAAACGTTCCAGTAACTTTCCACGATAAGTGTAGAATAAAATTATTACAACGTTTAAGACATGCTCGACTAATGTTACCACCCGACAAATGCCGATTCCTGTTACGTAAAGTTATTCATTTAGGCCATAGGAAACGAAAGAGACGACGAAGTTAAGTCCAATAATCACGAACTTCTCGACCGACCAAAAGATAGCTCATATTTTGCGATACATTATTAACGTAACTTTAAACAACATATATGTACCTATAGAATAAGTCTTATATCAAAATAAATACCCCACAAACCAATAGAAAAGATGTACACCCATTCGGGGCGTACATCTTTCTTCTCAAGGGGGGGCGTGTTACGGCCCACACCCCACACCCTATAGAATTAAGATAGCATATGCATAATTCTAGCAATTAACATTAATTAAGTAACATATAGATTTATAGTAACTACAACAATTACCGTACAGACACATACCTGCAGCCCCATACCTGAGACCCTTTTTATTACTGTATTCCGCAGGCCTGCGACTGGGCCCTTGAGGGCGCTATCCCCTCTCCATATCCACTCACCCACACACACATACATTTGTATACCTAGTTCTAAGCACATTTAAGGGCCGACTGTAACCGCCAGCGGTCATTCAATACTCAACATTCAAGATTCTATATTCAATACTCAACATTCAAGATTCTATATTCAATAGTCAGCATTCCATTTTTGACCGTTAACTTTGAGCATTCTTCATCTCAGTCATCAGCTCCGATCAAACCATTTATTAAATAATTAATAAAGTATTGTGAAAGAAAACTATTACAAGTCACAAGGAGCTTCCTACCCCAAGAAAAACCCACCACGTATCCCAGGCCGTAACAGTTGACATGTATGCTTTAATTACTATCATCGCGAAAGACATCGCTTTGCCAAATAATGTCAAATTCAACGCTGTTTTAGTTGATGTTTAGATTATACGTAGATTATTACTAATTTCGTTAATATGAAATAAATAATCGGAAAAATAATGATGACATTTGAAATATTACGATTATACTTGTTTGAACTACCGACGCACTTATTGTAATCGAAAGATTTTAGATACATTACTTACATAAACGGAATAAAGTTACGGATAATTTATATTTCCACAAAAAATGTACTTTTCGTAATTGTATCTCATCTGTAAAAATGTTACTCAAACTGTATAATAAGTACCTGTTTCCTCATAAATACAATACAAAATGTAACTTGATGAGAGCATGCTAACAATTAGAGTCGATTTAGTACGGTTTCTCAAGTTACTATAAATACAGTCGAGCGTTTCCATGCTAAGAACTATAACCATCCAAATAGTTCGTTAAGTACACGAAACAGAATACATGATATAATTTGCAATGTTGTAGTGGTAAATGTTATTAAAACTGTATAATATATGTATTCGCTTAAATTCTAATCATTTAAATGGTTAATATCAAAATGCCGTAATGAATATTACAACCATTTCTCTTAATCAATAGAACCTCCAAACATACATCTAAAAGCATTGTAATTTATTCGCTGCCGCATAAAACGTAAAATCTCATAATCTGTTCAAATTGTTTCAAATAATCTACGATGTTTATGTATAAACTACAGATTGCAGTGTGTAATACACAAATTGAAATGAAATTATTCATACTAATAGAATGTCTCTGGTTCAACAGTAACTTTTTCTTACCCGATTAATAATGTAGTTCTTAATTTAAGCAAAATTCGGAGAAAGTTGGTTGCCCTTTGCTAGTTTAACCCCCACTTAAACGGATCATTAAGTATATATACATAACAGACACATATGTTTCCGTGTGTTTTATTAGAATATTGAAGGGTTTTAACGTTATTTCAGCTTTCTACGACGTGTTTAATAATTAGGTGAGAAACCTAGAAACATAATTTACTGAAAACCACCAGTGAATACAGTTATTTCGTGAGGTAGAGATAATAGAGATATTATATCCAATATAACATATGGAGAAACTGTTTGGGCTTAATTAAGATAACCATTAGTGGAAAAATGTGCTCTTTATCCACATTTTTTAATTTGGTATATATCTAAAAAATTGAGTAATTATGCAGTTGCAATCAAATCCAAGATTCAGCTGAGATCCTCTCTCATATTGCAAACGGCATACCAATTGAGAAACACCTGTAAAAAATCTACAGACGCATAAAATCGAACACGCAATGGAACTTTCTCAGTTAGAATTTTCATCCTTTAGTGTTTTGTAAAAGATTAGAAAACGAAATATTTGACCAGCAAAAATAAAAGCGCCAAATCTTACTCGGGCGTTATCCGTAAGTTTTGTATAGATCCTCATTACTGTAAACCTAACAAGAAGACTTAACGTATATTACAATTGTTGCTGTATAGTTCGTTGGAATATACCAAAATACCGCAATAATACGTATAATAAAATCGTCAACTTTGTATAATATAATGTTATGCATAGAATGAAGCTTACTGAATCACATTAAACAGTATATAGTGTCATTCTAACGACTAATTGTAAGACCTGCGATAATCGTCGTTTTATTCACCACAAATTTTGTTATCGAGAAATAGTAGAAATTGTGACTTGTAATTGCGATTTGAAAATGTAAAACGAGAACATGTAAACTTTCACCCGCAACACTTCCTTTAAATCTAAATCAATATCAATTGTAGCTTCTATGTGCAGATATAATTAATTTCCATTGTGTAATAAGTTTTATTTCATTCTGCATAAATTACTTTATACCGCTATTTTTTGCAAATTTTAATTATATCGCTAGTACAAGTCCGTCAGAAA